>KQ482029.1:229830-246419 GCA_001430745.1 Auxenochlorella pyrenoidosa
TTTCCAGGTCAGCGCGGGTGCAGCCAGCAATCCTGGCCAGGCCCTGTGGGCGCCATGCCGCCAGCCATAACAGCGCCTGTGCGCCCTGTTCGCCCCCTGCCGCAGCCTCGGCAAAGCTGGTGGACGTGAGCGGCCGCCAGCTGGCCAGCAGCACTGGCAGCGGGCGCACCAAGCAGATCGCCAAGCAGGTGGGGCACAGCCCAGCACAGGTGGTGCGGCAGCAGCCACCTTGGCTGAGCAGCCATCGCCAGTGCAGAGGTCCTGGCCTGCGCCCTCGACAGTTTGACTGCTGGTTTTTCTGCCCGCCAATCCTCCACCTCCGCCACAAAAAATCGGCCGGGACGGCTTGTGTCCTGCAGAGCGCTCCTGCACTGTCCCGTGCCTGGTGCTCCCGCGCTGCAGGTGGCCGGTGCCGAGCTGCTCACCTCCATCCTGGAGACAACGCCTGCGGAGGACCTGCTGGCGCCGGGCAAGAGCAAGCAACAGTGGCAGCAGGTGAGCTGCTCTCAGCCAGGACGCACGCTTGCCTTGGCCTTGTAGCCCCCCCTCCCCCCCGGAATCGCAATCAGGTCTCGAGTAGCTTCCCTGCCTCCGCCCCTGACATCTGCCTGCTGCCTGCCCTGCAGGCTCAGCAGCAGCGGCCAGCGTTTGGGCCCGAGGGCGGGCGCGGTCGAGGCGGGCGCATTGGACCGCTCAGCCGCATCGGCGGGCGGGCAGGTCCAGATCTCGCCAGCCGTGGTGGCTGGGGCCGCGCCGGGGGGCGGTTTGGAGAGCGCCCGCACTTCATGACGGCGCAGGAGGAAGGGGCCTGGGGGTACGGGCCCGGCGGCGCTGCTGTGCCCAACGCTGGCCAGGCCGTACGGCCGCTGCCCCAGGTGGCTTCTGGCGGCGGCTTTGGTGCTGCGCAGTATGGCAGGCAGCCTGGCGGTGTTGGCAGGACGATGCCCAGCGTGGGCGCCGGCTATGGCGGCGTGGTGCCCGGCAGCCAGGCACAGGTGCCATCCAGCAGCCAGCTGGGCGGCACGGGATCAACAGGACCAGGCCAACTGGCAGGCTTTGCAGGTGGGGAGGCTCCACAATATGCGTGCCCTGCTCATCAGCCACCATCAGCAGGCAGCCCTGCAGAGCTAACTGTCGCAGCCCAGAGACGCCGTCAGCGTGCGTCCCGGCCCGACCTCACGCTGACCCTGATTGCTCCCCCAACTGCCTCGCAGGCGCACATGCCGCTAGCGCGCAGGTTGGGCTGCAGCAGCCGCTGCAGGCCCAGCAGGCCCAGCTGCAAGCGCAGCAGCAGCTGCTTGCCCAGCAGTTCCAGGCGCTGCAGCAGGCGCAGGCGCAGCTGCAGGCGCAGGCGGCAGCGCTTGCCGGCAGCGCGGCGCTCGGCGGCGTGCCCGCTGCGCTGGGCATGGCCGGTGCAGCCAGTCAACCCGTTGCAGCAATGGGTGGCGCTGCTGGCGGCGCAGCAGCAGGGGGAGCTGGCTCCCTTCCCCAGGTGTTCAGCGCCGTCGGGTCTGGGGCCCCCGCTGCAGCGCCCAGCTTTGCTGGCCCGCAACCCGCTGCATCCCTGCCACACCTGGGCACCCAGCAGCAGACAACCGCCCCCACTGCTGCTGCTGCTCCTCCGACTGCTGCCGCCCAGATTGGGGCTGCACCAGCACCTGGCAGCCTTGCCAGTGCCCCTTTCGCCGCAACCAGCACGCAGCCATCGCTGGCAGGCGGCGCATACAGCCCGATGGCATCGCAGCAGGCAGCGCAGCGTGCATCACAGGAGCTGGCGTTTGCCAGCTACCTTGCACAGCAGGCACAGCAGGCGGCGCAAGGGCAGGCGGCGCAGCCAGGACAAGCAACCCCTCCCTATGGCACCCAGGCGGCAACCCAGCAGCCACAGCAGGCGGCGGCTGCACCCGCCACGCAGCAGCGGCCAGTGCAGTACTCACAGCCTGCACGGGTGAACACGCAGCCAGCTGCTCCCATGCCCAGTGCTCCCACCAATTCGGGTGCTGCTCCGCCAGCTGCTGCTGGTGCAGAGCGCAAGTACATCAGCAACACCGCGCAGCAGCAGCAGGCAGCAGCAGCTCTGGCCCCTGCTACCGCGGCAGCTGCCCCTGCTGCCACAGCAGCGGCGGCATACCCCGTTTCTGGCTACGCATCAGCGGCAGGTGCTGTGCCGTATGACCCAGCGGTTGCAGCGGCTGCAGCATACTATGGTGAGTGGCGTCTGTGAGCAAGTTGCGCTAAACAGCATCCTCGCCTCAATTTGATTGGGCAGCGCCTGCTTGTGCAGAGGAGTGCAAGCACACAGCAGGAGCGGCTGGAGAGAAGGCACAGCAGCCTATGCGTACAGCAGCAGCGCTCCTGAAGCGCCTCTCTGAGATCATCCCACTCTGGCAGGTCAGCACCCCAGCGGCGCCTATGACCCAACGAATCCCTCGGCTGCCGCCGCTGCTGCATACCCTGGCTACTATGGAGGTGCGTACGCCCAACAACCTGCTGCATCCGCAGCTCCCGCAAGCGCCCAAAGCGGCGCTGGCGGGGCAGCGGTTGCAGCAGCCCCGGCTGCCTACCCTTGGCCTTACGGCGCCTACTACCCGCAGTAGGCCCCTGTAAACTGGGCCCAAGGGGAGGCACAGACTGCTGGTAGGGACGGGGAAACCGCCTTTGCTTGGACGCGGATCCCATCGCTCAACCATCTGTGCATACGTTGCTCCTTCCTTGAAACCTCATTGATCGATTCACACCTGTAGCTCGCGCCGCCCAACCTATCAAAGTTGTTTTCTAAAGGCAAAAGCAGGGGCAGCATGCAGCAGGTGCTCCAGGGAGCAGGCTGCAAACATGGAACCTACATGTAGCGCCCAGGCTGATGGTCTGTGCCGACTGCTTCCACGTGCTGGACTGACCTGCACAGCCTAGGTTGTGCATCAGCCTTGCGCACTGCAAACGTGGCGCAAGTCGGCGCCATGCAGCGAGGGTTGGGGAGACACAGCATGGGGACTGCAGAAAGCACACCATATTTTTGATGCTGGTTAGATGCGCAAATACAAAAAACCAGTGCAGGGTTGTTAAGGCACACGCCGCCCGTGCCTGCGGGGTGAGCTTCACCCCCCACCCACCCACCCAAGCAACGCTTGCATGCTTGCCGCAGCCCGCATTGCTGCTTCGTAAACTTTACTGTTTCAGTTGTTGTTTTAGTTGTTTGAAAACAATAGGCGACCCCACGGCAAGCCAGGTTGGGAGAGCCTGGTTGGGGCCCCTGTTCCACTGAGCTTGATGGGCTGAAGGGCGGCACGCCCTGCAGGCTGGGTGGTGCGCAGTGGGAGGGGCAGACTTGGCATATGCTCCAGGTCTTGTTCTACCATTCATTTCCGAGAGTATCGCACTTGGGGGGATCATGTGCTGGAATTGATTGGTGGTTAAGCGACCCTGCGGCACGCAGCGCGTGCAGCAACGGGCCGACAGCATGCCGCGCAGCATGAGAGGGTCATGGCGCGGCCCTCTCCTACCTGTTGCTCTTCTTCTGCAGGATCTTGCCCTGACAATTGCCAAAGTATTCACCTTGTCCTTGGTCCGCACTGATTTCATCGTCGCGCGCTGTGACGCCGGCTTGGGCGTCGGCATTCATTTGAAAGCCAGATCGGCTTGCTGTTGCTTCCGACACGTGCGCAAGAGCGTCCTGGCCCTCTCCGGGGTTTCCAGCTTTACCGCGAGCGATGAGCCGCACTGGTGGAGGCAAGGAGGTGCTTACCACGGCGGCTGTCGCCGTGGGGGTGGGGGTGGGCGTCGCCGCCCTGGCTGGGCTTGGCCTGGCAGGCGCCGCCCTGGGCGCCGGCACTCTGCTGGCCGCCAACAGCAGCTTTGCACAGCGAGCCAAACCGCCGCTGCGGCCCGAAGACGTGCGTCGCAATGAGCATGGTAGCATCGAGAATTGGGCTCAGCTGCTGAAGGCGGTGCAGCATGGGGTAAGCGCACGGCATAGCCCATCCACCAGCACCCCCTCCACCCCCCCCTGCATGCTGTGCTTGGGTATCATGCCGGGGTAGCCTCGAGCTGTACACTGGCATGGCCTACAACGCGTTGAAAGGCGGGCCCCCCAAAAAGTACAGTGGCCCAGGAAGAAGGATGTGGGTTCCTGCATGGGCCATACCCCCTCCTGTCAGGGGGCTTTGCGTACAAATGCTCCGCCCCTGCTGCTGGTGCTCACAGCTCGTCGCCTCACAACACATGCTATGCCCATCGCATGCAGGGCATCGCCCCCGATCTGCGTGCCGAGCTGTGGCCGCTGCTGCTGGGCGTGTTTCAGCGGGACAGCAGCCAGCGGGAGCGGAGCGCCGAGCTGGAGCGCCTGCGCAGGTGGGGCGGCTGGCAGGCTGGCAAGCAGGGCACAACAGGCAGCCTGGGACAGGCACTGGGATGCTGGGAATGCGGCACTTGTCCAGGCAATGATGAAACCAACAATCCTGCTCCAACTCGACTGCCTGCACAAGCTCACTCCCCACCAGCCCCCACCCCCTTCCCTGCCACCAGGCTGTACGTCAAGCTGGTGCTTGTCTGCCGGGAGCTGGATGCGCAGCTGCAGGCGCTGCGCAACAGCACCATCAACAATGGCGTAGGTGGAGGCGGCAGCGCAGGCAGTGCAGCAGCCAACGGCAGCGAGGCAGGCTCCGCCTTGGAGCTGGGTGGTGCCGAGTCGGCAGCGCTGTCGGTGCGCTCCGAGGCGGGCAGCAGCGCCGCTGGTGCCGCGGCGCCACTGCCTTTGCCTGGCAACCTGGCGGCTTTTGCAGAGGCGCACCGCATCGTCGTGATGGATGCGGTGCGCACAGACCTGCGGCGCAGCTCGGCCGAAGCACAGCCAGGCGGACCCATCGGCGGGCCCGCAGCCGCCACCTCCACCCAGCCAGCCCTCACAGTGCTCCCTGTGGCTGTCGGGGACGGCCTGCCAGAACTGATGCTGGTCAGCCCACCAGACCCGCCGCCGCCAGCTGCCAGCAGCGAGGCCGAGCTGGCGGCGGCGGCGGCTGACCCTGCGGCGGCAGCGGCGCCGGGCCGGCACCTGCCGCGCTGGTGCAGCGCGCTGGCCCACGACACGCTGTGGGGGGCCGCCCACCTGGACGACCCCACCCGGGCGCAGATGCTGCGCCTCATCAACCTGCTGTCGGCGTACGCGGTGCACGACCCCGAGACGGGCTACTGCCAGGGCATGTGAGTGTGGCTGGCTGCAGGGGCTGAAGGCCGCGTGTGAAGCAATTCTGTTTCCAGGAGCGGGCTGCAGAGACCCGGCGGCCCCGGCCTCTCCTTTGACGCCCGGCGGGGTGTGGGCTGCTTGCGCCCAGCCTGGTGTGCAGGTGGGGAAATCGCTCACGCCGTCTGGCCCCTCCGTGCAGGTCTGACCTGGCCTCCATATTTGTGCAGCTGTTTGAGGACGACGCCCTGGCCTTTGCCTGCTTTGAACGCCTCATGCGCTCCGCCCGCCGCAACTTCAAGCACGACGAGACGGGCATCAGGTGGGGTCGCTGCCGGCCGCGCAGAGCACTGGGGTGGGGGATTGGCTGCCAGCCACCCCTTGCAGCCATGCCCCCACCGAGGGAATGCGTCCTGCATCGCCATGGCCGCCTCGCCCTGCTGCCCACCGCTGCTGTGCAGGCATCAGCTGCAGCAGATAGCACGCGTGTTGCGCGACACGGACCCCCAGCTCTACTCCAAGCTGCAGCAGCTGGGCGCAGAGGACTGCATGTTCGCCTACAGGTGTGGCATGGTGCAGGGACAGCCGGGGTGGTTGACTGCCTGGCTTGCCGATGTGGCGCTCGTTTGAGGAGGAGCGCTGCGGGACGCCGGGCACGCTGCAGTGCACCCCTGTTGTGACAGCTGCCATACCTCCAACACCCCACCCCAACCCCACCCCACCCTGCGTAGGATGGTGGTGGTCATGCTGCGGCGGGAGCTGCCGCCAGCGGCTTGCTGCACCCTGTGGGAGATGCAGTGGGCGCACGAGGCTGCAGAGGCGGAGGCGGAGGGCGGCAGGTGGCATCGAGCGGAGCTGCCGCTGCGCTCTGCTAGCAGCGAGCTTCACGAACCGGGCGGCAGCGGCGCCAGCAGTGGCACATCGCTGTCACCTGCAGCAGCCACAGCAGCGGCAACTAGCGCAGCTGAGGGGGCGACAATGGCAGCGGGGCTGCGATCAACTGTCCATGGGCTTTCGGAGGCAACCGCCAGTATGCAGGCTGCAGCAGTTTCAGCAGCAGCAGGGGACCCAGCTGACCAGCAGCCACAGGCAGCCAGGGGGCTGTCTCGCCCTGGCAGCGGCAAGGAGCGAGCACTCGTCGGCGGCACCAGCTTGGGAGAGGGCGACCCTCCCGAGTTTGTGCTGCAGTTCATCGCGGCTGTGGTGCGCTCGCAGCGCGCGCGGGTGCTGCTCGAGTGCCGCGAGCACGACGATGTGCTGCGCCTGTTCAGCAGCCTGAGCATCCAGTTCTGGCTGGCGGTGGCGCAGGCGCGAAAGCAGCACCGCGCCTACCGCATGCAGCTGGGCCGCAGTGCAGGGACTGGGGTGGTGGCAGGGCGGCAGGCGTAACGATAGATGCAGCGCCCCGGAGCCAGGGCTCGTACATTGGCCTGCCTGTGGCTTTTCCATAATTGCTCCTTTCCTGAGGGGCAACAGCCCTGATCGCCTACATCCCTTGAGCGGTGTGGAGCGCCACCCTATGCCAGCGCCCAGTTTGTTCCTCGAGCACGTGCGCTTTGTGTCATGCATGCCCGTTAAATGAGCAGGATTATGGTCGGGGCTGTAAGCATGTCTTGAAAACTGCAGGCTTCTGCTCCAGCCCATGCACTCAGCGGGCGCCTGTGCTGCCTCTGGCGGGGCATGCAAATTTACATATTCACACGGCGCATGCACATTTTCAAACATCTCTCGCCTTGCCGGATTTGTATCAACAGGCGAACGGCTCGTTCCGAGTCGCCACGAACCGCGAACCATCCCGCGACTGTCCCCCCTCCTTTGGGAGCCACCGAATACACTGTCGGCGTCCTGGTTGCAACACCGGGCAATCATTGAGCCCCGCCACCACCGCTCTTCCCCTGGCCACTGCCGCCGCCGGCAGCATGCTGCACCTCGAGGCCCTCGTGGCAGCCAGCCGCGAGGCGGCCATGGCTGGCGACGATACGGCAATGGAGCAGATGCACCTGCATGAGGTTTCTGCGCATGCACAACGCCTGCTGGCTGCCATTGAGCAGCGCCGGCGCGAGACACGCGGCGGTGTCATGGCCACTGCCTCAGCTAGTCCAGACTTTGAAGATGACCCTCAGCTAGCAGCGCAGCAAAGTGAGCTGCTGCTGTGCTTCCGCATATTCCGCAACGCTGCGGCGGCAGGGCCTGGCGCCTCCGCCGCACTGCTGTCAGCCGGGCTGCTGGAGCTGGCGGGCCGCGCCCTCGACCTGCTGGCCTCTGCTGCCATCCCGCTCGACTGGCAGCTGCCTGCGGCCCTGGCCCAGGCCCTAGCCAACCTGTGCACTGCCAGCAGGGAGGCGGCTGCTGCTGCCTGGTCAGGCCTCTTCCCACTGCGCCTCTCCATGCTGGCGCACGTCACAGCAGGCAAGTGCCAGGCGACTTGGAGGCAAGGGAGCAACCCGATGGCATTGCACAGCAGGGACATGGTTGCAGCCGGTGCAAGTTGGTGTGGCTGCTTGGCTGCCTCACTGCTGCGCTCTCCCCCTGCATCTCTGCAGGCCCAACGCAGGCCGCCACCTGCCTGGCGCTGCTGGCGTGCTGCCGAGCGGTGCAAGGGGCCGCGACCGCGCTGGCGGGGGAGCAGGGCAGCCAGCTGATGACCGCGCTGCTGTGCAACCACCAGCGCATGCTGCAGCAGGTGGGTTGTTGCAAGCAGAGAGGAGAGCAGAGGCACGTTCAGGCCGATGGCTCAGGCCGAAGCTGGGCTGCGTGCTCAGTGTAAATGATGTTGAACCGCCTGCAAACATGGCTGGCCCAGCCTGCTTTTCCTCGCACATGGTGGACGGCACCCCCTTTCCACACCGGCCTGCAGGGCGAGCACAACGATACGCTGGGCCTGCTGGCTGCGCACCTCTGCTTTCAGCGCGACCTCCTGCCGCGCCTTTTCGCCTCGCTCGGTGCCAGCTTGAGCTCCGACGGTGGCGAGGCCGCCGGCAGGGCGACACTTGCAGCCGGCGCACTGCAGCCCACCATGGCGCAGGCGGCGCTGCTAGGGCTTCTGTGCGAGGAGGCGCAGGACATGCCGCAGGCGCAGGGGTGAGCCGCCGCCGATGCCAACGCTGCTACGAATGTGGGTCGGCCATTAGCTGTGCAGCGGGGACTGCTTGTTGCGCCTGCACCGTGCCCCTTGTGGCGCGCATGCGCGCCCCCTTCCACCCTCCACACCACCCCACCCCACACACATTGCACCGCTTGCAGGCGTGCTGAGCAAGATGGCAGCGCACGCGGGGGTGCCTCGATGGCCTTCCTGGTTGAGCTGGTAGAGCTGCTGGTGGGCGCCGCCAGGGCTGCTGACCTGGTCCCAGGGCAGCAGCAGGTGCTGCAGGAGGCGCTGCACCTCATGCGAGATGTCTGCGCTCGGGATGACAGCGGGCGCGGGCTGGTGGGGGCAGGCGGCAGCAGCGCCAGCAGCGCGCAGGAGCCAAGCTTGGGCGCCGACTTGGTGGCTGAGCTGCAGGCCGCGGGGGCGGTGCCTACCCTGCTAGCAATGCTCAAAGCGTTGGAGCCCATCCAGAACCCGCAGCAGCAGCGGATGACAGCTAATGGTGGCGTGCTGACCAGCAGCAGTGGGGGGAGCAGCGGGGGCATTCAGCTGGCTGAACTGGCACCGCAGCTTGCAGCCTCAGCTGCGCGCTTCTCCTTTGCCCCGCCCTACCCCGGCTTCCGCTCCGACTTGCTGGCGGTGCTGGCCAATGCGGCGCATGGTCGCACCGAGGTGCAGGCAAGTACCGCCCGAGGGGGGATGACAGGTTGCATGCACAGATCCACCATGATGCCACCCCCTGCCTGCCCTGCCTACATCGCTGTGCCTTGCTGTCTGGAGCTCACTCACGAGACATCTGCCACTGTCCCGCGTCGCGCCGGTGTGCCACCTGCAGGCTGAGGTGGGACGGCTGGGCGGCGTGGAGCTGGTGCTGGCACAGTGCCAGCTGGACCGGCAGTCGCCGTTGGCGCGGGAGTGGGCGCTCTGGGCGGTGCGGAACCTGTGCGAGGGCAACCCAGAGGCACAGGTGGGCGAGGGTGCAAGGGCTGGTGATAGTGCTCGCTTCTTCCCCCGCCTCAGGCACAGGAGCACAGGGAATGGCTGCTGGGTATGGAGTGTGGGGTCTGGCCCTGACTGGGTGCTGTTGGTTCTGCGTCTCAACCCTGGGCGTCTTCAACCCTGGGCATGCTGCAAATGCCTGCTGTCCCTCAGCCCATCATCCATGTATCCTCCAAAGTTCACGCTTTCGTCCGTCACTGTTGGTGGCATGCAGGAGGCAATCCGCCAGTTGCAGCTGTGCACCACAGTGGAGAGCGAGGAGCTGCAGCGGCTGGGGGTGAAGCTGGAGCTGGATGAGCAGACTGGCAAGCTCCGCGTAACCAAGCGGGCCCCGCCGGGCGCGGGCAGCGCACCTGGGGTTCCTGCCGGGACCTCCAGCTGATGCACCACCTTCCTCGCCAGCTGCGGCCCCTCTGTTTACCCAAGTCACTGGCGCCACAATCCCTGCTGGCGTGTTGTTTTGTTTTTTCACATTGTGACTTCAGCTTAAGGTTTGGCAAAAGCACAAACTGGGCAGGGCGCAGAGACAGCAGCCAAGGACCGGCGTGGAGCAGCATTGCAAAGATGGCCATTCAATTATCCTGCTGCCCCACCTGCCAACACAGCTGGTGCTGATGCCGCTTCTGCTGGCTTGTCAGGAGCTGGTGGTTGCTGCTCTGCTGCTGCTTGCCAACTTCCTTTCCCTGTCTCTGTTGCAGCCGCTGCTGCCACCGCTGCTGCTGCTCCTGCCAGCCCTTCTGCTGCTGCTGCTGCTGCTGTGGCGTTGCTGCCTGGAACCTCCGTACGCATTGCTGGCGACACCGGCGCATCAGCGTTCCCAGCGGCAGCTGCTGCAGAGGTGGGCACCACCGGTGCTGTCTGGGCCTGGCGGAAGCGCTGCGGGATGGCAGCCTCCAGTGCAGCCCTCCAGCCCTGCCCGGCGTGCACCGCCAGCAGTGCAGCAAACACATCGTTCACATTCAGCACGCCCTTGCCCTTGGCCAGGGGCCCCAGGTGCTCTGCAATGGGCAGCCGCACCGCGCGTGCATTGTGCTGCCGCGCCAGCCGCAGGCTCGCGCCCTTCTGCACCGTGCGGTCCACCAGGCCGCCGATAACGTACACCTGCCGCACAAGTCGGGATAGGAGCAGAGCAATGAGAGGGACAGCACTTGCGGGCGCTTCCAGGACCACTGAGCCCACCGGCTCGTTACAGCGCCCGACACTGGAGCACAAAAGTGCAAGAGGTGTGGGTGCCAAGCAGCACGAGTGTCCAATGTCTGCGAATTCCTGGCACAGGCAGCTGCACAGCCCTGTGCTTTGCAAACAAAGGATGAAAAAGAAGACAGCATACACGGCCTTGTGCTTTGCACTTGGCCCAGCCACCCCGCCCAGCTGCCCACTCGCCTTGCCCTGCTCCAGCGCGCCCAGCGCCTCCTCCGCGTCCGGCGACAGCACCACCAGCTCTTCGCTGGGGAAGAGCTGGTCCAGGGCCTCTTCGTGGCCGCGCGCCGCGGGCCACCGGTCGGCGTGCATGCCCTCCTCTGCAAACGCGCGCACGCGGCCGGCAAAGGACGCAAACCGCAGGCTGACGGGCGCGGCGGCACGCTTGTTGGCCGCCGCGCACAGCTCCAGCTGCTTGCACAGCGAACGGACCTCGCGGTCGCTGGCACCGCCGGCAGCGGCCTGGCTGCTGTTGCTGCCGTGAGGCGGCGGCGCGCTGAGCGAGCAGTCGACCACGATGCACAGGCCGTGTTCCATGGCTTCGGCCACCCGCTGGCGCTGCTGGGCTGCCGCCTGCTTGGCCGCCTCGCGTTCCGCCTCGCGCTGCGCGGCGTACGCGGCGCGCTGCTCCTCCCCCAGGCCCGCCAGCCGCTCCTCCTCCTCCTGCCGCAGCGCCTCGCCCCGTCGCTTGCGCCGGCCGTAGTTGCGCTGCAGGCGCGCGTGGTTGCGGGCGCGGCGGCGCGCGTCCCAGAACTCTGCGGGCAGCGAGGAGCGCCGCACCTGCGCAGGAAAGCAGGACAGTTTGCTCCTCAAGCTGAAGAGGTGTGCAACCGGTGAGGTGGTGACGGGCATACGAGCATGGTGGCAAGGGGGCGATGAGGCCTGCAACATCAATGCTGGATGCGTCTTCAACCATGCGTGGCGCGGCAAATGCGGCAGGGCAGGTTCACGGGTTGAAGCAGGACGGCAGAAAGCAACGCTGGCAACACCAGGTGGTGGCGGCGGGCAGTGGCAGCGGCAGCACAGAGGCGGCGACAGCACGTGCAGAGGCTTGCCTGGCCTAGCCGGGGGTCCCGCTGCAACTCCATTTCTACCAGCTGCTCCAATGTCCATCGGCCCTCGAGCCCCGGCAGCTCAAAGTGCTGCTGTGGCGGCGCTCGCTCGGTGAGCGCCTGCGCTTCCTCTGGGCCCACTTCCGAAACCATTGTCGACGCCATGCAAAAGTGCAAGCGTCGATAGCAACCCATTCCAGCCCCTTTTTCATGCCGGGAAGCGCAGCATGCAGCAGGGAGAGCTTTATTGAGTCTCTATTGGGTCTCCTTGTCGATCACGTTCCGCGATCAAGGTTCCACAGGCCGTCGAGTCGGACGGGGTGGACAGGACTGCACAACCGACTGATCACTCGAGGCGCCCGCAAGGTGCAGGCCGCATGGCCTCCCCTGCTGCCCAGCAATGGCGACACAGGACGGAGACAGGTAAGCGCAGGGCAGCGGCATCAACTAGCCAGCTGCTGTGCCGCAGCGGCGCCACTGCAGCCGACGAATATGTGCTGCGACATCGCCTGGAGCTCACGCATACTGATTTGCAGATGCAGTGGACAACTTCACTGACCCGCTGAAGATCTTTGAGCTCATCCATCCTTTGGGTGCGGTGCTGGGTGACAGCTGACACGGGCAGGCGGTGCTCGTGGCCAGGCAGACCCGCTTTTTGCGCCGTCCTTGCCCACGACCCAGAGTTGGTGGAAGCATGCAGAGCGCCCCGCAAAGCAGTACAGTTTGGGAAGCCGGAGAAATGGTGTGCAGCATGCAGATGCAGTTGTTGTGTCCAGCACTCTTGCTGCCGCCCACCGTGCCCGCCCCTTGCTTCCCCGCCGACCCGCTCGCAGGGCGCGGCAGCTACGGCGCAGTGCACAAGGCGCGCATCCTGGCCAGCGGGGACATCGTGGCGGTGAAGATCATCCCGGTCACCGAGCAGGACGAGATAGCGGCCATTCAGAAGGAGATTGCCATTCTGCGAGAGTGCAACCACCCCAATATCGTCAAGTACTATGTGAGCGGGCCGTGGGCAACTGTGGGTGAGGGCGTCAGCCATGGGTGACAATGAGCGGCGGTGGGCGGCCAGGTGCGGCAGTGTTGGAGCGTGCTAGACGGCATGCCGCTGCCTGCTGCAGGAGCAGTGTGCAACACAAGCCTAGCCCCCACCAGGCCCCCACTGGCCAGGGGTCCGCGTCATGGGCACATGGCTTGCTAGTATGCACCAGGCTGCCGTTGCCAGGAGGCAGCGGTGCCGCCATGGCGCTGCTGTCCAGCAACACCTGCAGCCACAAACATGTTGGCTGCAGTGTGGAAGCTTGCAGCCCCGCCCGCCCCACCCACCACACCTGCCACCCACCTGCATCATCAGTTCCCGAGGGTCAATCTGCAGCTCTTCCCGGGCCTTGCAGCTGGCCAGCCGCCCAAATGGCCCCTGCCTTCACTGCCTCCCACTAGCTGCATGCCCCGCCCTCACTGCCTGTCCATGTGCAGGGCAGCTGGCGCACCCGCGACGCGCTGTGGATTTGCATGGAGTACTGTGCCGGCGGGTCGGTGTCCGACATCATGCACACCTGCGGCTCGGGCCTGGACGAGGATATGTGAGCGGGGGACAGGTGCAACCCGCTAGCAGGCTGATCCGGCAGCGAAGCACGCATGGCGCATGCAAAACTCATCCTCAACTTCTTCCAGCAACAAAGGCTGGTGCGTGGGCTCCAACCTGCGCCTTATTCGCTTGCAGGATTGCCTACATTTGCGGGCAAGCACTGGCGGGGCTGGCATATCTGCATGCCATGGGCAAGGTGCGAGCATGTTGAGCCATGAGGGAGGGAAATGAGGGCCGCCTGGGCCCTGTGGCCCGGCCATGGGCAGACGCCACAGGCAGATGGGAGAAATGGCACCCCTCACGTTGCACCAGAACCTTCTTGCTGCCAGTGAACTAAGCCGGGGCGCTGCATATGCAGCCCCGTTAGTGCTTGCAAGCCAGACTTGCCAGCGCTTGCTCTGAATTGGATGCACCCACCTCATCTCCAGCAGCATCAATGACACGCCCTGCCCCCACCCACCCCACCACTCCCCTGCTGTTAAGGTGCACCGAGACATCAAGTGTGGCAACATCCTGCTTACCGAGTCGGGCGAGGTGAAGCTTGCTGACTTTGGCGTGGCGGCGCAGCTGACCAACACAATGAGCAAGCGCAACACCTTCATTGGCACGCCGCACTGGATGGCACCAGAGGTCATCCAAGTCAGCCAGTACGACGGCAAGGTGGGGTTCGATTGGCAATGGCATGGCGGGAGAGCAAGGCTTTTGTGTGGCTGGGAACTGCTGGCAGGTTGCTGTCACGACTTGCTGCTTGCGACCGTGCTGGCGTGCACCAGTGACCTTGCTTGCCTGTAGGCAGCATCTCGCATCTATCTTGCTGCCCAGGTGGGCCTGCAATCTCCTACGTTGTGTTGCAACACCTGCTGACCCGCACCCTCTCCGGCTGCATGCTTCCCCCGGCTTGCTCCCCTGTCCGGGCAGGTGGACATCTGGGCGCTGGGCGTGAGCGCGATTGAGATGGCAGAGCAGTTCCCGCCGCGCTGGCGCATCAACCCAAACCGCGTTATCTTCATGATTGTTAAGGACCCGCCGCCTCGGTTGGCAGACAAAGACCGATGGTCGCTCAACTTCCAGGACTTTGTGGCGCAGTGCCTTCAGAAGGTGCGGGACAGGGGACGCATGTGTGGGAGGTGGGGGGCCCGGGGCCCGCGCACAGTGGCGGCTGCCGCAGCAGTTTTAGGGGCAACGAGCGTGCGGGTTCGCGCTTCAGGGGGCGCGTGGTCCGTGGACTCTGGCACCAACACTGAGGGAAGGCGGGAGCTAGAACTGGTTTGCCTGATGTTGTGCTTGCGGTGGGGCTGCGCAAAGCCTTGAAGCTTTTGCAACAGGCGATTGTCGGCCTCGCACAACATACCTAGGAAATTTATTGAGCCTGGCATTGTGCCGATGTGTGCTTACGCCTGCTGCTTCTCTGCTCGCCCCGACGCACACTTTCTTGCTAACACCTGTCCTCTGTTGCGCCTGGCATGCAGGACCCCCGCACTCGACCCACCGCGCGCTACCTGCAACAACACAAGTTTGCGGCGCGAGAGGCAGTGGCGGCTGCCGCCGTCAAGTCGTTGCTTCCGCTGGTGCAGCAGGCGCGGACGCACATGGCGGAGATGGCGCTGATGGCGGGGCTTGAGGAGGCAGCAACAGGCGGGGCAGCGGCAGACGACGGCGCGTTCTCCTGGGTTGAGGGCCGTGCCACGCTGGCCTCCCCAGCTGGCGGGCAGCAGGAGTCGTACGTGCCAGTGTATGGTGCACGAGCCGGTGCGGCCTTGGGCGCGACGCTCATGGCGGCGCAGCAGCAGCACGCGCAGCCACCCGCCGGCTTCCAGGCCACTGTGGCAGCAGCAGGGGGTGGGCCGCCCCTACGGGCGTCCGCCGACGGCGGCTTTGGCGCCTCGCCCGAGGCCAGCAGCACCATGGTGGTGCGCCATTCGGTGGACAGCGGCAGCGAGGCATGGGGCGCCAGCATCCGGTCGCCCTCACCGGGCTTGGGCACTGCCCGCCGTGTAGGTGCGCAGCGGTCTTGGGAGCCTGGGATGTTGTGTATTCATATGTGTGTGGGGGGTGGGGGGGAGGGACGTTGGGCACTGAAGTGTGCGCGGGTTTGAGGTCAAGTGACAGTATGAGGTGAGTGAAAATGCGTTGTACAGAGAACACTGCTTGCTTGGGTGCAGTAGCCTGCGTTTAACATGCGCCCCAAGCCACCTCTCCTGGCTTGCAGACTTTGGCAGCAACACACTGCTAATGCGTGACACGCCCAGCGGCCCCACTGAGAGCTCTGCAGCACTCGCACAGTTGGGAGCCGGCCCTCCCTCCCAGCCACAACCCAGCCAGGACTACATGGCTGCAGTGCATGCCATGGAGGAGGGGCCGGCGGAGCTGGAGGTGAATGGGCTACCAACGCCTGGCGCCCGCCTGCAGCCGACTGTGGCCAAGGCGCCTAAGGTATGTGAGAGGAGCAAGGCAGCGGTGAGGAGTGACAGCTCAGCAGTGCAGGTTGCATCCTGCCCGACATCCATCCAGCTCTATGAACAGGTGGTGAAGCAAATTGTCAAGACAGGGGTTTCAGTCAAAGAGATAATTTCCTCAAAATGGCCAGTTGGCTTCTTCCCTCACGACTTAAAATGTGTTTGCTTTTTGTTTGCATGTGCACGTGTTACGTTTGTCCTCTCCTCTACCTCCATTCCTATGCAGACTGAGTCGCAACGCTGGGTAGAGAAGCTGCATACATTGTACAGCAGCGGCGCAGTGGTCCCCCTGCCCTTTCTGCGGGCCACTGACGGCGCGCCCTTGGATTTGCTGGGTATAAACCGGGGCCCGCCGGCAGCGGCAACACGAGCAGGCTTGCAGGTGCGTTGAACCTGGCTTCAGTTGACATTAGGACCTGACTTACAGAGTGGATACGGACAGTCTGGCAACTGGAGTGAGGAACAAAGCCTGCCACAAACAAACCTGCCCATCATTGTCCTTGCAGGAGCAAAGCTGGCAAGATGCATTGCGGGAGGTGGTCGCTGAGAGCACCAGTGGTGAGGAGCAGCCACTAGAGCTGCCTGAGGCCGTGCTGGCAGCGGTGGCAGGCAGCCCGATCCTCCTCAACCTATCTACTGCTCTTGCTCACCATAAGCGCCTGTTGGCGGCTGCAGCAATTCAGCAAGCTGCGGCAGGTGATGGCCTCCCCGTCCGACTCAGAGAGCAACTGCGGGCAAATGCAGAGGATTTATCAACAACACTGCGCACAATCCTATGCTTGTGATTCTTCCACTTGTGCTGAGCTGCTCTGACTGTGATGTGTGTGTTACACATGTGGGTCAACAAGTGGAATGTCTCGCACACGTGACGCAGGGGAGGGAGACGGTCACCTGCAGATGAGGGGTGGGTTGGTGGGCTCACGTTCGGAAGGCGTCCCAACAGGCTGTTATTTGAGTCGAACCGCAACAGAGGCGTCAGAGGGTTGGCATGCTACATGCAAACGTCCAAGCTGGAAGCAGACAGTACAAGCAG
>KQ482030.1:86140-97534 GCA_001430745.1 Auxenochlorella pyrenoidosa
GTCAAGCCTCAAGTCGCCGCCGCTTGCCAGGCCCCCTCCTCGCGTGCGCTCGCCGCCTCCCCCCAAGCGCTCCCCCCCTCCCGCCCCCAAGCGCTCGCCGCCCCCGGCGCGCCCGCCGCCCCGCGTCCGGTCCCCGCCGCCGCCAAAGGGCCCGCGCGGAGTGCGCGGAGGGCCCCGAGGGTGACCAGCCAGCCCTCTTTCATGGCCCTTTTGCCAACTTGGCCACGCCGGCCCAACACTTGCCCCCTCCCTGCCACTGCTCTCCCCACTGCCCCTCATGTACGCCCCCGTGGCGCCACCTCCAGCCATCAACCCTGCCCTTCTTCCGTACTGTTTCATTCCTTGATGCCTTCACGCCTAATAAAGGCCCGCCGCTGTCCCCCGCCCCTTTTGCTGCCCTGGTGGCAAGGCCCTGCCCCGCTGAAGCCCGGCAACTTTGCACGCCGCCCCCATGCGCGCCGTCGGTAACGGCCCCCTTCACCCTCTGCTAGCTGTGCTGTCCCCCCTTGTGCTCCCAGTTGTCTCGTCGAGTGCCTCAGAGTCGTTTTCTGCAGACAGGACGTGTAACATACATTACCACAGTGATCACAAGGGAAGGGAGGACAAGATGGCCTGATGGCAGGAGGTTCAGCCCTTGAAGGCACAGCTGCCCGGCAGGGTCTGTCAACTGCTGTAACTGCGGTGGTGTCGGTGCTGCTGCCTGGTGGCATGTTTGCGGAGCCGAAGCGCCTTTTGGCTGAGCTATTGCTTGCCAAGAGTTCGAGGTCGAGAGCTTACAGCATGCGTAGGGGTTCTGATGCAGCGTTGGAAGGATGGCATTCAGCAATGATAGTAGGGCAAGCAGTACGCGGCAAGGATGGCAGCAGGGGTCAGTGGGATGGTTTGGCAGGGTTGAAGGCTCAGCTCGAAGTAAGGTTTGAGTGCACAGGAGTTGTTACTTTGCAAGAAAGGAGCGTGCTCAGAGAAGCAGCCCTGTGGCGTCCATCTGATAGGAGGGCAGGAGCAGGCGCAGGGCGAGGTCGGCTGCGGCCGGCTGCTCCGGCGCCAGCACAGACTTCCACAGGAAGGCTCGGCGCACACGCTGCAGCGCCGCCTGCATCTCCCCGATGCGCTGCGCGCTGACGGAGCGCAGCGCGGGCAGCAGCTGGGACATGTCAGCGATGACGTGGGTGGGCGGCCCTGCCTCGGAGGTCCACCGCTCCGCCTGCCGCTGGTGGGTGGGGTTGGACACCCAGCCAGAGGTGTCGTTCACATGCACCACCAGGCTGAACTTCCGGTAGTCCAGGACAGAGCCGTAGGGGGCGCTGCAGGGGCAGGGGCAGCAGGGGCAGCATTGGCGCGCCGGCGTGCTACGTTGCACTTAGGGGCCACTGCGGGCGGGCAGGGTGGCGGTGGCAGCGGGCCCGTGTGGCCCCACCCGCTCAACACGCACAGCGGCCATGCTGCCAGGCTGGCGCTGTGGGCAGCTGCCCTGAACAGCCCGGTAGTGTGCCCCTCTGGTGTGAGCCATGCAGGCAGCCACTGTTTGGCGTGGGGGCCCGGGGCCGAGCGTGCTGCAGCGTGGCCCTCCTGTGCGCCCACCTGTTGAAGGGCGGGCCAACGTACACGGGCAGGCAGCCGTGCAGGACGACCTCTGTGGCGCGCCGGCTGGAGGGCGCGTCGCCCGCCAGCACCAGGCAGAAGGTGGAGCCCTGGTACACTCGCATGGCTTCGGCATGGCTCAGCTGCCCCGCGCAGCCCTGGCAGGTGCCCTGCATAAAGGCGTCGCTGGCGTTGGCCAGCACTGTCGTGACGTGGTGCCGCAGGCGCTGCCCCGCAGAGCGGTGCTGCGCGCCGTCGCCACCGCCAATGTATGTGGCCAGGATGGACCGGTTGGCAAAGGACACCTCGGCGGGGACGTCGGGGCTGTTGCCGTTGAAGGGCACCTGCGGTGGGGGGGCGGGGGCTTGGGTGGGTGGGCAGGGTGGGGGGAAGGTGGAGGGGGGTTCAGCCGGGGGTTCTGGCTTGAGCGCCTGCCTGCCTGCCTGCCTGCCTGCTTGCCTGCATGCTTGCGTGTGCTCGGGCCACCAGGCATGCCTCCCGAGCAGCAGACCACAGCCTCTGGGCCTCCATGTGCTGCTCCATCCCTCGACCCCAGCAGCAGCAGCACTGAAATGCGCAGCGGCCCTCGTTCCTGCGCGTTTGGTGCCGCCAAGGCCGGCATCCTACAGGCCCAGCCGCACCCCTGCAGCATGCCCGGGCCGCCACCCCGGCTCACCACAATCGTGCGCTCCGGCGGCGCGCAGCTGGCCTGCTTCTCCCCCGCCAGGGTCAGTGCACGCGCCATCCACTTGTGCGTGCCGTTGCAGCCGGCGTTGTAGGGGGCGGGGAAGAACAGCACCGCCTTCTCGGGTGGGACGTGGGCGGGCACGGCTGTCAGGATAGCAGACATTAGCTCTTCGGGCTCCGCCTGCAGGCCCGCTTCCTGCTTCAGGCGAGCCAGCTCCTCTGGAGGGAACTTGCTGAACAGCCTGCATTCCCGGGGGTAGCAGGCCAGTGGGGGCAGGGAAGGAGGAGGGCACGAGGGTGGGCATGCTAAGCGCGGCCCGGCATCAGCGATGCGGGGTGCACCCGCTGGCCGTGGCATCGCAACGGCCCCAGCGGCCCGGGCAGCACCGCTGTCGGACTGCCCGCTGGCGCTGCTCCACTGCTCTCAAATGTGGGGCACGCTACGGCGTCTGCGCCAGGCAGGCCAAGTCGCAGGATGGCCCCTGCTGCCAACCCTGCCCTTCGTGCTGACATGCGCTGCCACAGCACCCTTCCGTGTAGCAGGCCTGCTGCAGGCACGCGCTCCCCCCGCCCAGCCGCACCCGGCCGCCGTGCCCGCCCAGCCAGCACCCGCCCACCTGGACCAGAAGGCAGCCTCGTAGTAGCAGCTGGAGGCGATGAGCACGACGTGCGCGCTGTCCACGCTGCGTGCCAGCTGGGCGTGCGCGCGCAGCAGCGCGCGCTCCAGGTACCAGGCGCTTGCGTACTGGTACTCCCCGTGGCACTCTGCCAGCTTGGGGAAGCGGCGCAGCACCAGCTGCTTGACGAGGGGGCCGAAGCTGGTGGGGTCTTCAAAGTCGCAGGGGGGGAGGCCCGGCAGCTCTGCCGCCGGGTCCCAAAGATAGATGCCCCCCTCCGCTCCGCCCTCGCTGCCTTCGCTGCCGAGCGCCAGCTGCCCCTCCGCCTTGGGCTTGCACGCGCTGAATGCGTAATAGCAGGACAGCACGGACAGGAGCGCCAGCGCCGCGGTGAGGGCGTGCCTGAGCCTGCAAAGTCGGCACAGGCGGCACAACACAGAAGTGGCATGAGTGAGTGCGCACCAAAGCATGCTCTTCTGGTCCCTTGGCGTGGCCGTCTCCCGCATCCTTTGGTGCATGCCTTGCGCACCGTTGGCAGCGGGGTTTCACTGCCGTCATTGCTCTCTGCTTCAGCCCGGCGCAGCAGTCGGAACAGCTTGCGCAGGGGAGTTTGGATGCTTGCAGCGTTCGCCTGAGCTGCATGGGGAGGTGCAGGTTCTGCTCGAGGCGGCTGCTCGCTGGCGCTGCCAGCGGCGGCAGGGGCAGCACTGGCGGCGGCACCACTAGCAGGCAGCGCCTTCGATGGGACATCTTCCATCGCATGTACTGTCTGTTTGCACCGATTTCATCGCGAAAGAAAACCATGCTCACCATGCAAGCCCCGCGCCGGTTGGGCCCGGTGTCAGGACCCCGAGAGAAAGCAGGGTTCGTGACCAAAGAGGTTCCAGTTGCCTGAACGGGCTGTTTAGAGCCAATTTGAGCGCACTTCGCTCCAGGTCTCCGAGCGTGGGGTACCGAAGGCCACTTGGGTCCAGAGGGAAGGTACGGCGCCAGCTGCCGCCTCACTCAACCAAGTGGCCCCTCTGGACTGCTACCACAATGGCTCTTGCGTCAAGTTCTCCAAGTACCGCAAGAGCATTTGAATGCGAGCGAACTGGATGGCTAGCCTTACAGTCCCCCAGCAAAGAGTCCAGATGAAGCAGCTGCAGATGCCGCCTGCCGCCACCCCTGCCGCTGGCACCACCCGTTGCTTTTGCACATCCTGTTCCGTCAGAGAAGCTCTGTTGGGCTCTCTGGCGCTGCAGTCACCCTACAACATCCCAATTACAGCCTGGTCGATGCACGCCAGTCTGGTGGATTCACGTCAGGCGCGAGGCCCAGATGGCGGCGCGAACTCTGCGACAGGACCTGCACGCCTGCTTGCACCTGCATGGCGCGAGCGCGCCCGCTCCGGCGCGTCACCCCTGCCAGCCGTACCGCTCCAGCAGCAGCAGCGACACGCCGTTGGTCCAGCCAAAGCCGTCGACAACTTCGTACTCACCGCCGCCTCCGGGGGCGCCTGGGCGCACGGCGTCAAACTTCTCCCACATGCGGCCGCTCTGTGCCCATGCCGCGTGCGCTGTGGAGAGGTACTGCTGCGCCAGGCGGGCGGCCAGCTGCGTGGGGAGGGGGGCATGGGGGTGGGAGGTTGGGGGTGGGGTGGTGGGATTGCAAAGGGGCACGGCAGGGGTCGAGGGAGGCTGCACAACGGCCGTCAGCACCGCACGGCCAGTCCAGCAGAAGCATCCCAAGGCACGTCGCCATGCGCCACCCGCAGCAGCCAGCCTTGCTGAGCGCGCAATCAAAAGGCAGGCAGACGAGGATGCGGGGGGAGCCCCCACCTGCTGCCCCGCTTCGCCGCAGTGTTCAGCGCACCCCTCCAGCAGCATGCAGGTGATGGGCGGCCAGCAGTTTGGCCAGTCCCACTGCTGCCCCGTCTGCTGCGTGCTGACCGCAATGCCCGCTGGCTGCAGCAGGCCCGAGCGCTGCAGCGCCTGCAGCGCCGCATCGGCCTGCGGGCTGCCCACTACTGCGCAGCCGCAATACAGAGGCACCCAGTTGGATGCGGCCACAGCGCTGCTCTGCCGGTGGCGCGCCCAGACTCGGCAGCTGCCACCGCCACTGTCGCCGCTGCTGCTGCTGCCCGCAGTTGTGGCATCTGCTGCGCCATCCTCGCCGCCCCCTGGCCCCTCGTCATCGAGCCACAGGTCCCGCCACTGCCCAGAGCGAGCATTCCACAGCAGCGTGTCGATGGCGGCCAGCCGCCGCTGCGCGTGCTGCGCAAACGTGGCCGCCAGCTCAGCATCGCCCAGCTCGCCAGCAAAGCGCGAAATGTTGCGCTCCATCTGCGTGGCAGCGGCAGGCAGGCAGGGAAGCAATCGGCAGCTGCCCGCAGAGCCCGGCAGGCAGAGCAGCCAAAGGCTGAAACTCACACCGCCCTCTGCGCCGGCTTCCGGGTCGCCCTGCCGGGTCAGCCCAGCCCTGCCGCCACGCCCGCCTGTGCAGCAGCCCGCCCAGGCCAGCTGCGGCGCAGCCAGGTGGCAACAGAGCCCTTCCCTCCCACACGACGCCACCCTGGGTTGGACAAGCGCAGCATTTATGCCACCTCAGCACCTGGGGTTGAAAGTAACCAAGTCAAATTCAAAAGTAACAAAACTGAGTAACATGAAAGTAACATGAATAAATGACGTAATTCAAATGACGGCCGCACCTGGTACAGAAGCCCGTTGAGGTCGGCAGGCACCACCCGGGTGGTGCGGCAGCTGCGCAACTCCTCGCCATCGGCCAGCCAGCGAGAGGAGAAGTCCCAGCCCGACTCGGCGGCGCTGGCCAGGTCGCGCCACAGGCGGCGCGCCGCGGCGGCGTCCAGCCCGGCCGCGGCCGCCGTGTCCTCCCTGCGCACGGGCGGGGTGGGTGGGGTGGGGTGGGGTGGTGTGTGGTGGGTGGTGGGGTGGGTGTGGGTGGCTGGGTGGGGGTGGGGTGGGGGTGGGGGTGGGGGGCGGTTGCATACGTGAGGGACTGAGGGCTGGGCGTGGGCGTGCAACATAGCTGGGCTTGAGGTTGAAGTGAAGAGGGCCTGCAGCTGCCTACAGTGAGGCGAACAGCGCGGGTCAGCGGGCGGCCAGGCAGGCCCGCCCATGGCGGCGTGCCTGAAGGACTCGGGCCGCGGCTGGTCCCATGCAGCGTAGTACCGCGACAGTGCGTGGCAGCTGCCGTCTGGGCCCCGCAGTAGCACTTGCTTGGGCGGCGCCGTCCAGTAAGCATGCTCCCGGACCAGGGCTGCCACTGCTCGCGCCAGCAGGGCACGGTCTGGCGTGGCAGCATGCACGGCAGCCACCATCTGCAGGGTGGGGCGTGTGGTGGAGGGTTAATCAGGCAATGCGCCCCAACACAGCGACGCTGCATGCGATCCCAGGGCGGCGGATGGCAGCCCCGGGTGGCTGCGTGATGTACTGTATTATGCATCACTGATGGCCTGCAGGCTGCTGCGGGCAAGCAGGAGGGAGGAGAGTCAGGGCTGGCAGCCCTGGAGGCCCGCAGCGGTGCCTCCCAGCCTGCAGGCGCGGTGCGGCGATGCAGGCTACTGCAAGCATAGACGGCGTTGTGGGCTTTCCAATGCAGGTGAGCTGAGCGAGCGAGGGGGCGCGCCTGGCTGAGCAGCGGCGGCTGCGAGCGGTTGGTATAGTAGGTGCGCAGCCCGTTGGGCACATAGCCGTGCCCCTCCACCATGGCCAGCAGGGTGCACACAATACCCTGCATGAAAAATGCTTAAAAAATCTTTGATATCAAACGCACAAAACAACTGGAAATGAGATCCCAATCCCTGCAGGCGCACCGGATGCACCCCCGGGACGGGAGCTTGAAGTCCAAAGACAGCGGGGCAGGCGGGTGCGGCCAGGGCTGGCACGGCGGCCAGCATGGGCAAGCATGGCCGGAGCATACTGTGGTAGGGGTTGGGGCAAGCGCGCTTGGCGATCCGCGCGGCGGGGCGCATGCGGGCAGCAGCAGGGCGCCGAGAGGCGGTGCCCCACCCACCTTTGCAAGCTCTTGCAGCTTGCATGCCAGCAAACCCCGCAACGACCAGAAGGTGTCCCTGCGGTTGAGGCGGGGGAAGGGGGGCGACCATCTGGGTGCTTCTGAACATGTCAGTGCTGTGCTCACACCGGGGGAGTAGGGCAACACCCTTCTTGCAGCACAGCCGGCGCTCGCGGGGGGTGGGGGTGGGGGTGGGGGGGTGGGGGGGGGTGCACCGCCCTCGTTGCCCTCTGACGCTCCACCAGCCCCGACAGCAGCCTGCGCCCCTCATCAGTACAATATCTCTCGGAGGAGAAAGTTGACTGATTGTGAATGAAAACAGTAACCCCTCTCACCAGTAGTACATCTCTCGGAAGCGCGCCCCCGGCACGACAAAGGCGCGCCGCCCCTCGGCGCCCGGCGGCAGCAGCAGGGAGTGGCGGTCGGGGTGCGCCGCCACGCCTGGCGTGGCCTGCAGCACTCGGGAGGCCATTTGTGGATGCGCATGGGCGCGGCACCCAGCCAGCTTGCTGCGCGCATCCCAGGCATCTGTCGCACAGTGCGCCGGCATCCCATCCTCTGTGGGCGTCCATGCCATGCCAGGCCTCCACAGCCAGCCCTGGATGCCCCGCTGGCAGCGCAGGCTCACCTGGCGGCACAGTGCGCCCCACGTCCGAAACAGGTGCTCTGCCCATTGCCGGATGTCCGGCTGCACCACACCTGGCAGCCAGCCTGGCGGGGGTCCAGCCGCCAGCTGTGGCAGCTCTGCAGGCAGCAGGTCGGCGCCCACCGGCAGCAGCCAGCGGGAGCAGAAGCGCTCCAGTGCAGCACGGTGCTGTGGCTGCTGCGGCTGCGCCAACAGGCCAGGGTGCTGAAGCAAGAGCTCGCGGAAGGCGGCATCAACAGCAGCAGGCGGTGCAGCCAGGGGCATGTCGCTGCATTGGCAGGGGTGCTGAGCAGACGTCTCAGCAGGCGGCAGCGGTGGCGGCGGCAGCGGCGGCAGGTCGTTGCTTGCTCTAGAGGTCCCTGCGCAACGGCCGCTGCATTGGCATCGCGCCTTGAACACTCACACCAGCGTCTTGCTGTCAGGGAACAGGTGGGCGGCCTGCGCCACCGAGAGCCATTGGGGCATGTTTCGGGTTGGTTGCAGACGGGGCGGCGGCTTGGCCATCAAACGCCCTCGACAGTCGCTGCGATCGATCGATGCATCGCCGACACTGCAGTGCACTCCTTGACCGATGCGGCACTTGAGAACTTGGCGATGGGGGAGATGCAACAATCCGCCCAAAACTCTTTTCGACGCTGCAACGCTTCCTTTGCCAGGAGGCCCCTTGGCCAAGCTCCTTGCTCAGCAGGGCCAAAGGTCTCTGCCACTCCTCCCTCTCTCCCCACTCCAACAGTGTTTGGACCAACCTGACGGTGGTGTACAGCGCTGTGGAGGTGCCCAGCAACTCATCACCGCCAGTCCCCACCGCCGCCGCTGCCCACCAGCTGCCGCTGGCTGCCGCCTGGGCTGCCGGCGGCTGGGCCGCACCATGTCGGGCAAGGACGCAGACCGCGTGCAGCAGTTCAAGACATACGTCGAGGCGCTGAACAAGCAGGCAGGGCCTGGGGGCCATGGGGCTTGCCCTCCTGGGCGGCTCGTGGGTGCTTGCCCCTGGCGCGCGCACAGCCGGGCATCGTGGCAGCGCACTCGGCATGCCCCCAGCACCCAGCAGAGCCTGCCGCCTGCCCGCCCCTCCCCGCCGCAGTTCCTGGAGTGGGCGCAGAAGCAGTGGGAGCGGTCGCCCACGCGGTTCTGGAGCACCGGGCTGCAGGACTACCTGCGCAACGTGGCCAAGATACGACGAGAGTTTGCAGACGTGCTGAGCGACGCGCAGGACGGTGAGGGGCGGGGCAGGGCCCTGCTTGCCAGCATTGAGCCCCCTGCCAGGATGGTGAGGGCCGGGGCAGGGCCCTGCTTGCAAACATTGAGCCCCCTGCCAGGATGAGGGACGTAGGGACCCGTCCCTTGTCACGCGAACGCCGTTGGCAGGGGGCCCAATGCTTGCACGCAGGGGGCGCTTGCTGTGTGCTGCGTCGAACGGTCAAACGGTAGTTGGGTGCGACTGCTAGGTCGACATCCCACACGGTGGTTGCCTGCATGCACCAAGCAACTGGCTTGTGCATGCAAGCTGGCAGCCGCGCTGGGCTGTGCACTGTATGGCGGGGGCGGTAGCAGAGCACACGCAGGGTGGTCTGAGCACTCGCAGGATGCTGGCGCATGTGTTGGGAATGGTGGTAGTTGGTGCATCTGATCATTCTCTGCAGAGAAGAGCTTGGCAGTCGGGGCGTGCCTGTGAGGGTGCTCCCCACCAGCTGCGCCCGGCCCCGGCCCCCTACCCCCCCCCTGCCGCAGACAACAACAGCGGGCGCAGCAGCAGCAGCGGGCAGACCACGCCCGGCGGCAGCGCGGTGCCGCCCGGGGCGCAGACGCCGCCGCTGTCTGGGGAGCCAGGCAGCAAGCCGCCCAAGTACGAGCCGCAGCTGAGCCTCATCCCCTACTGCAACACTAAGACCATACACTTCATCCGCCACGGGTGAGGGAGTGTGCGTGTGCGTGTGTGTGGTGGGGGTGGTGAGGCGGGGGTGAGGGAAGAGGGGTGGCCACGTCCGGCGCTGCGGCGAATTTCGCGTGTCGCATGCCAGGGCCATGAGCGGCAGCTGCCTGTCTTCTTTGCGAGGGTGTCGGTGCCATGTCGACCGCACGCACTGCCGCCCTGGCCAGCCATCATCTACTGGTTGTTGGGGGACTGCAGCTGCGAGGTCTCCTGGCAGGACCGTGGTGCAAACCAGCGCAGGCATGCCGGCGGAGGCGGCAGGCAGCAGGCAGCAGGCGTCCGCACCGTGCCCGTTCGTTTACTTGCCGCCAACGGGAGCGCCCCAGGACGTCGCGTGCCAGCCCCACATCTCTGTATGCCCCGTCCACTGGCCTGCCCCTGCGTCGCAGCGAGGGCTTCCACAACGTGGGCTACAGCGGCAACCTGGATGCCTGCCTCACCGAGCGGGGCTGGGACCAGGCGCACACACTGGGGCGCCACGTGCGCTCGCAGCAGCCCACCGCGGGCGTGCAGCTGGTGGTGGTGTCTCCCCTGGTGCGAGCGCTGGAGACGGCGGCGGGGGTGTTCGGCGTGGAGCCGTCGGGGGCAGGGGACGACGCGGGCGGGGGCGAGGCGGGCTGCGAAAAGCCCAGCGGCGGCGCGCCGCTGCTCATGGCGGGACAGGAGGCGGAGCGCAACGTGCGCACGGCGCACGGCGCGGTGGCGCTGCCGCCGGGGGTCAAGTTCTTGGCGGTGGAGCTGTGCCGCGAGCGGCTGGGTGGGTGCTACTGCCTTGCATCCAGAGCCTGCAGCAGCCCAGCTGACGGCTGCTGCTGCTGCCGTGCCGCCAGCGCATGCTCTGACAGAGGGCCAGTTGATGTGGCATCACAGCTCTGTGCTCCGCACGCGGCCCACGAGCCTTGGGCACGCTGCAGCTCAGCTGCTCCGCTGCCGCCCTACGTTTTGCTGCCCTGCCGGCAGCTACCCGGCGCCGCTGCTGCCGGCGGCCCGGCCGGGACATTTTCTTGGCATTCCCGGATGCCCTGCCCTCGACAGCCTTCTGCCCTTTCCCGGGCGTCACAGCAGCAGCCAACCCCGGCTCGTGGGCCCGCCACTGCAGGGCCCTCTCAGTGCGACAAGCGGCAAGCGCTGGAGGACACGCGGCGGCAGTTCCCTGGCGTGGACTTCAGGTGAGTGCGGGGGCAGGGCCGGGGGGCTGGCGGGCGTGCGCAGCAGCGCTCTCGTCCCTCCCGTGCTCCCCTGGCGCCTGTCGGGCGGCGGAAAGGGGCGGGCCCTGTCTTGGGGGCCAGGCTGGGCTGGGCCTGGGCGGACCTGCTCCCCTCTCGCACTGTCGCCCCATCCTGCGGCCCCTTCTTCGGCAGTGCGCCGCCCTTGCCCTCAACCCCACGAACCCACCCACCCCAGCCCCCCCTCCCCTCCCCTCTGCTGCTGAGCAGCCTGATAGAGAGCGAGCTGGACCTGTCGTGGGAGGCGGGCCACGTGGAGTCGGAGTCGTCGGTGGTGGTGCGCGGCTTCGACTTCCTCAGCTGGCTCATGCAGGTGACCCCCCCCAGCACCCGCCCGCCTGCCCGCTCTGACACAAACACTCGTGCCCCCTGCTTCCCCAGCTGAACAGCAGCCTCGACAACTGGGGCGCGGGGCATGCTGCCGGTGCCTCCCCGCGTGCACCCAATGCCAGCAATTGCTGGTACTCCCTCTGCCGCCGGCTCGCCTCCAGCGTGCCCCCCTGCCTTGCCAGCCTACCATGGCTCCACCCATCCTCCTGCCCCCCTCCCTGCTCACGCCTTTGACCCATCCACCTGGGGCCCCTCTGTTTTTGCGCCCCCCAACCCACCCTCTCAGCCCCGCTCCCTGTTCACACCCTCCACCCCCTCCCTGCCCCCCATCCATGCGGCCCCGCAGCGGCTTGAGACAAA
>KQ482030.1:143473-155908 GCA_001430745.1 Auxenochlorella pyrenoidosa
CCTGTGCCCTCGCACCTACCCCCCCCCCCCCCCCGGCCCCGCGCAGCCATGGAGGCGGCCACCGCGCTCGCCTGCACCCTGCTGCCCGCCATCGAGCCAGTCACGCTGTGCACCATTGTGCCGCGCGAGAAGAACCCGTTGGGCCAGACGGTGGTCAAGGCCAACGAGGATCGCGAGCTGACCGGCCTGTTCACCAAGCGCTACCTGGAGGAGCAGCTGCTCACCCTACTGGCCGGGCGCGCGGGTGAGGGGGGCTGGTCGACAGCTTTTATTTGTGCATCCTAATGAAGACTTGACTGCGAGGAGCAGCTGCTTGGGACGCGCGGCGTTCCAGGCTTGTCGTCGCCCGCAGGGGCCCCTGTTTTGCACACCGACGGGACACTGCCGGCGCTGGCACCTGCCACCTGCGCTGACACCTGCCACCGGCGCTGATCACCTCTTTGCCCCCCCCCACCCCCTGCCGCAGCCGAGGAGCTGATCTACGGCCCCGACGAGATGAGCACCATGCAGCAGCGGCGGCTGATCGACGCGCGGCGCATCGTGCAGAAGCTCGTCGTGTCGGCGGCCATGACGCCAAACCCGGCCATCGGGCCGCGCACCATCTCCGTGCCCCGCAGGCAAGACAGGGGGGCTGCTCGCCTCGGGGCGCGCCTGGGCTGTGTGGGCTGCTTGCAGCCTGCCAGCGGCAGCTGCGTGCCTGCGTGCTTTTTGGCGCCTGCTCCGGCTGCTTCCGGCCTGCTCAGCTGCGCCTGCTGTGGCGCCTTCCAGGGCCCGACGCATGGACATTCCGAACTTCGGGAGCTTTGGTTTTGCGGGGCAGCTGCAGGGGAGCGCAGGATACACCAGCGAGGGTCTGACTGCTAGCCCAACCCATCCACCCATGCCCCCACCTCATTCCTGCAGGTTTGGCAGCTCGCTGATGCAGGCAGTCACGCGCTTTGTGCCTTCCGAGCTGCACTCAGAGGCGGACAGAGAGGTGCGAACCATCTTCCTGCCCTTCCTGTCTCTTCCGAGCGGCCCTGCCCTGCCTGGTCCCTGGCTTGCCTGCGCGTCACTGTGCCTGCAGCAGCAAGGAGGCACCAGGTGGCAGCTCCAGCCCTGCATGATCACTCACCCTAACTGCTGCACCGTTCCCATGGAATGACAGCCTGGTGCATTGCAAATTGGTGCACACATGGTGCATAGCGGCAGCACTGCCGTGCGCACGCACTCATGCGCTGCGGCAGGGCAGCCCTGGCAAAGCATCCACCTGCGCCACGCCGGCAGGTGACCTGCACCCTGCTCGCGCACCTGTCTGCAGATGGAGGCGCTGCTGGCAGAGGCGTACGCCACGGTCAAGCAGATGCTGTCCCGCAACCGGCAGGCGCTGGACAGGTGCGCGGAGCAGGGCGGGCACTGCTGGCCGGCTGCTGGGCCTTGCAGGGCGGGGGCAGCCTGGCGGGGCCGCCCCTCGTGTCCGCAGAAGCACATCATCCATGGCTCATGCCCGCCAGGCCCGTGCACGGCCGCGCAGCCTCGTGACCGCGCCGCCTGAGAGCACGCTTTGCCACCCGAGAGCGCGTTCGTTGCTCCAACTGCCCCCGCCGCCGCCGCTCCGACTGCCCCTGCAGCCTCATGGCCGCGCTGCTGGAGCGCAACAGCCTGAGCGGGGAGGAGGTGCGGGCGCTGGTGGAGCGGCACGCGGCGGCAGAGGACCTGCAGCGGCGAGACGCCGAGCGCGCCGCCTTCCTCTGAGGGGCCTCCCTGTGGGGGGCCTCCCTCCGTGGAGTGTCCTTCCTTTGAGCGGCGCCGGGACGTGGCTGGAGGACGGTCGGGCCCACGACGGCACCCTGCTACCAGGCACCCCGCCCTGCAGAAGACTGGCAGCCGGCCACCCTGCTCTGGGCTGCCGCGTGTTGAGGACAGCAGCCCTCCTGTCCCCCCTTCTTGCCTGCCTCTTGGCTTCATTGTCTGCTGCAGTGCTCGGTGCGCTGGCGCCCCATCTTGCTGTCTGAGTGCTCGTTTGGCTCTGTGTCTTTCCTGCTCTGTGATCTTTCTTTCTTCTCGCTTCTCTCTGGCGCGCTCATTCCTCCCCAACAACTGCTCTGATCCGTCCCACCTCACGACATGACCCTTGAACCAGGCGCACTCGTTGCAGGCTAACTGACCCAGCCGTGTCGCTCCACAGCAAGCAGAAGGTGCAAAAAGTGCATGTGCGAGGGTGGGAACGTGTGGAGGATTGGAAGATGAGACGATCAAGGATGGCAGCTGCAAGTGATGGGCAGGCCACAAAGCAGGGTCAGGGCAAAATGAGCACTGTATGCGGGGGTCAGGGGCTGAGAGTTCACAGAGAGAATGGGCCATTAGTCGAGACGGTGGAAGGATGGAGGGTCATGGGGAAGCACAAGGGAACCGCAGAGGATTGAAAGGAAAAATGTGCTGCAAGCTGGCTCACCAGCACGGGGAGGTGGGCTCTGCCTGCCAGGGGCAGTTCTGTGGCCGCACAGAAGCTGCCAGCTATGGGGGGCATGTGGAGCGCCTATGTTGCCCAGCAGGGCCCGCCCACGCAGTTTGCCTTGCTGCACGGGCAGCGGGCAGGCGCGGCTGCAAATGAGAGACAGTTATGCAGGTGTGTGGTTGGCCAGCTGGCGCTGCAGTTGCATCGTCCACTTCACGCTGTGCATGCTGTGCATCACGCCTTGCCTGCAGTGTGCCGCGTCGTTCCAGCACCACCCGGCCACGGAGCAGCACTGCGTCTCGTCGCGGCACAGCTTGTTGCCGATGCTGCCGCCGCCGCAGGTGCCGTTGTTTGGCTTCCCCTGGCATGGCCCCCCCACACAGTTTTCTGGCCTGCAGCACGGGAAGGGATGCATGGGCAGCAGGCTGGGTCTGGCTGCTGGCTAGCCAAGCTAAACCTACCTGCCTTGGCCAGCGCACGACGTGTACAACGGCAGCTGACGGCGACTGTACAGTACCACATGTGGTGCATGCTGGGGTGTGTGGGCCGGCCTGGCAGCCGTGGTGCAGCCGCCTGCGCGGCGGCCCGGCAGCACTTTGCAGGGCAGCACTTCGCAGGGCAGCACTTCGCAGGGCAGCACTTAGCGGCAGCGCCTGCCTGCAGTGGTCAAAGTCGTTAGCAGTGGTCAAAGTAGTTAGCGGCAGCGCCTGCCTGCAATGGTCAAAGTCGTTCCAGCACCAGCCGGCTCCAGAGCAGCAGTGCACCGGGTTGGCGCAGGTCTTGTTGCCGACAAAGCCGCCGCCGCAGAAGGGCACCGGCTTGGGTGGGCGGCGGACAAGTGGAGAGGCCCTCCAGCTGCAGTCGTGGGCAGGCATGAAGAGATAGAGGGCAGCACAGGGGACGTGCAAGCAGGCACGGTCAGCGGTGCTTGTAGTGCGGGAGGCATGCCGCAGGCGGACGAGCGAGCGAACGCAGGCAGGAGGCAGGCTTCGGAGAGAGATGAGGATCCTGCTCTGCCCGTTAAGGCCCCTTACGTCTTCACAGCTGTCATCAGCGTGTGGTCTGGATCGTCATACGAGGCCTCCCAGATCTGCTTTCCAGGGGGTAAAGAAGGGTGAGGAGTGTTTGAATGCCAGGGACAGCCTTGGTCGTGGCCCTTGCCTTTGCTCTCTGTTTTCACAAGGCTGCATTGTGCGTTCAAGTGCCAACGAGTTCACTGGACTGGACGAGAGTAAAGATTTGGCTGGCGCGCCCTGCCGGCAGCACCGAACGGACCAGCAGGTGTGGCCGGCACCACCGTGCACCCACCATGGAGCCTCCGAGGCTGTACTCTGCCTTGGCGGCTTGCAGCTTTGCCACCAGGGTGCGAGGCGTGTCGAACGCAATCCACTGGTCGCCCTGCGCAGGCATTGTGAGCAGCGAAACAGCCTTCACGAGACGTTGCGGCCTAGCTATGTTCCTCAGGCAAGTGCGCCGGCCAACCCTGTGCTGCAGGCGGCAGCGCATGGGGGGTCCACCCAGCCGGGTGGTGCACGGCTGCGCCTGTTGCAGCGTGCCGGCCTGGGTTTGCGCGCCAACTGGCAGCCATGCGCGCCCACGCTCTTCCCCTGCGGCGCTGCCCCTCGCAACAGCAAGCAGCCCCCGGAGCGCACCTGGGTGATGTAGGCCGCCCTGGCCTGTGTCACGTCCTCCACAAGCTTGGCCCCGCGGTCGAACATGTCGCGCAGGTCGCGCCAGCCAATGGGCTCGCCTGCAAGGGAGCGCGGACCGCAGGAGCCCAAAAGGGTTTCTGTGTGCAGGATTTGGACAGGGTTCGCCCGCAGCAGGCCTTCCACCCCGCCTGCTGGCCCGCCCTGGGCATGCAAGCGGGCAGAGGAGACGAGGCTGCGAGGCCTGCAGCCCTGGGCGCGGCTGCCATCGCCGGCGGCGCACCCGGTGTGCACGCGCCGTTGGTGCCGGGCCCTGCAGAGGGCGCGTGCAGGCCGTTGCGCCGTGGGCTGGCCAGGCGCCAGGAGACGCCGTAGAATGCCAGCCCCAGGTTGAGCTTGGCGGGCGGCACCCGGGCGACCTTGGTGTAGAAGTCAAAGGTCTTTCGGAGGCCCCAAGCGTACTGCGGCAGGGAATACAGCCAGGCGAGGGCTTTCATTCGTAGGAGGGAGGTCAAGCTTGCGCTGCCTGGGCCGCAGTGCGCCCTCGCTGGACCAGCCACAGTGGCCCAAGGTGGCCAGCCTGCAATGGCGGGGCTGCCGCCACCTGGCGCCTGCCTCCTGCCTCCTTCTGCTTCTTCTTCACGCACTCAGCACCCACTTGCCTGCGCATCGCTGGCCCAGTTCCTGCAAGGCCGGAACGATGCAGCTCGGGCGGGATTTCAGGGGATGCATCCGCTGGCTGCGCCCACCAGTGCACTGGCGCTGTGCACACCAGACAGGCAGCGCAGTGCAGCGGACCAAGCGTGGCACCTCACGTGTGGAAGTAAGTTGTGGGGTCCCACCCCGGGTCGTGGTACCTGCACAGCCAGGGAGCAAGGTGGGCGCCTCATAAGCTGCGAGCGAGCTTGCAACGCAGGATGCAAAGTCCGCGCCTGGAAGCCCGGCCCTGCCAACCTTGAGCCTTAAGGCAGGCCACAGCGGCCAGTGGGAGAGCTGCAGGCACTCAGGTGCGCCTGGCCGCAGCAAACCCCCGGACGAACTGATTTGTGAAGCTTCTCAGACGCAGCGGGGAAGGGCATCCAGCATGGGCACATTGAATCAGACGACAACGGGGGCCACCGCGAGGCCACACAATGATCAGCCGCCGGCAGAGAGGGCGGTGCACATGCAACATGGCCGTGGCCATGAACACGCCCAGCCAGGCCCTGCTGCCACCGCTCCCACCCACAGTGGTGGCATCTGCAGTAGAATGGAGCAGTGCTGGAATCTGAAGTTGAATTGAAGGCAGCGACGGCATGCGCGCCCACCCGTACGTCATTGGCGAAATGAAGTCCACGTGGGGCCAGATGTTGGGAAAGTCGTAGGCGCTGCAGGGGTCGTCAGCTGTGCCGGAGCCGTCGCAAAACTGCGGGCGGCAGGGGTGCGTATTCGGCAGGCACCACTGTCGCGATGCACAAAAGTGACGAGCGCAGCAACAGAACCGGCCGGGTGCCGCAGCCGAGCCAACTCACAACTGCGGCACTGGCGGAAGGTTCCGTCTGTTGCCCACCTGCGGGGTGTCGATGCTGAGGATGAAGGGCTTGCCGCTGGCCCTGATGGCGGCGCGCCACTCGCGCACCAGGGCAGCCAGGCCGGGCCTGTCTGAGGGCCTGCCGCCCAGCACAGGGATGCCCGGGTATTCCCAGTCCAGGTCCACCTGGGGAGGGGAGGTGGCGTGAGGAGGGAGCGCACTCGGCATGCCGGCCTGAGGAGGCGGTGTGAGAAGGGATTGGGCTCGGCTTGCCGGCCCTGTACGGCAAGGCGCAAACTGGATGCAGCCGGCCGGTGCCCTGCTGACGTATGCAGCCCTTAGATGCTTCCCCAAGAGCCGCTGCTCTCGCCACCCTTCCCCCAGTGCAGGAGCAGCCCCCGCACGCCTCACCCCATCGAAGCCGTACTTGCGGCAGAAGGCCGTGGCAGCCGCGATGAAGCGGGTGCGGTTGGCTTTGGTGGCCACGGCCTGGCTGAACAGGCGCTTGTACTCGCTGCCTGCCTCGTTCATCCCGCTGCGTGGAGTGTTGTGTGCGTTGCGTGTGTATGTGGTAAGCATGCAGCCATGTGGCCTGCGCTCATGTTCCCAGCACAGCGGCAATGAGCAGTGACAGCTATCTCCCCTGGCAGGCAGAACTCACGCGCCGCCAATCGACACCATGATCCTCAGCGCAGGGTTTGCCACCTTGAGCCGCCGCATCTGGCCAAACAGCTCCGTGTCTCGGTAGTCCAATGGCTTGGGGGACAGGTCTGGGAGGGGCCCAAGCAGGGTGCGGCTTGGTTGGGGACGCGGATACTTGGTGCTTTGAGGCACATGCGCGCTGCCTCACTGCTGACGTAACCGCGCCCTTACCGCACCCTGTGTGGCTTGGAATCACCGGCTCACCAGGGTTCAGAAACACAAAGGCAAAGAGCGCGTGCGTCGCCAGGTTCGCAGGGAAGTCTTTTGGCTCGGTTGCGCAGCCATTCGGGCGATACTGCAGGCGCCGCAGGGGCAGCGAGGTGGGTGGCGGCAGTAGCAGCGGCGGCGGTGGCTCTTTCAGCTTCTCGGAAAATCCGCTGTTCCGGAGGAGCTCCCTTTGCTAACAGCGCATGTATCCCTGCGCAGAGCGCTTGCCTGCGACCAAAACGGTAAAAAGGCGACCACCCTTTGCGGTCCTGCGGCTCTTGCGCACGCCAGGAGCGCCGGCAGCACCAGTACGACCAGCTGAGCGGTTGTGTAAGTCATATCGCTAAACTGAGAAAGGTGCTGCGAATGGGCGGTCACTCCTGGGAGCCTCCGCCCATGGTGATGCGTGCTGGCAGCTTCCGTCGGATGCAGGCAAGTGCTGGCAAGCTTCATGCACACATGGATGTTGAACTCTTGGAAAGATCAGATGGCCTGCAAATGGCTTTGCGGGGACTGCAGCAGGGAGGTTGCGGCTACAACGCCCACAAACCACAACTCGACTGGGCATGCCGCCGATGTCGATAGTGCTGTAGCTAACCTCGAGTGGCAAAGGGCGATGCCGCCCCCATTGCTGGGCACGGCCATGCAGCTTGCCTTGATCAATACATGACCTTGGAACCGGGTCTTACTGGAGGTTGATGCATCACAGATTTGGACAAGAAAACGTTGCAGCATCTTGCGGCGCAATCGTCCACCAGCGGTTCAGGGCAGTGAGCAAGGCAGGGCGTGGCGCGCGCGGGAAAGGTGGCGAGGTTACCTCGCCCACAGACACATGCCTGCCTGGCATTGATCACACGACAAACAAGTGTGCAAATAGCCACCATGCAGTCCAACAATGCTGCAAAAGTGTGCAAAAAGTGTGCAGAAAGTGAAAGTGTGCCAGTGCGGTAGGTGCGCTGCGCTGATCGTCGCTCCGCTAGCGGCCATCAAGGCTGGGTGGACTCCAACTTGGAGCAGCCCTCGTCCCAGCGACCTTCGCACAGCTGAGATCGAATTGAATTCTCCGCTTCGCCGCTCTGTCGTCAACTTGAAAAACCCTCGACAGCGCTTCGCTGCACTGCGAGCCCGCCTGCTCGACCGTGTGTCAAGGGGTGATGTGGAGCTACAAAAAGGCTCCTTGAGCCTTCCGCCGCAGCCCCAACCGCCCTCCGCCCCGTGCGGCGGCCCTCACCGACAGCTCGCCTCGCCGGAAGGAATTTTCATCACGTCAATTAGCAGCCTGTCCGTTCAGTGTGCTGCTCATATTGGAGCTTGGTAGCCATGCCATCCCGCCCAGGCACACGCTCTGGCCCAAAGGCTGGTGCACAGAAGACTGCGCCGCCACCGCCGGGCTCTGCGGCCCCCCGCGGCAGCGGAGCCACAGCAGACTCCGGTGCAGCAGCTGATGATGGCGCAGACAGCAGCATCCGCGTGGTGCTGCGCGTGCGGCCACCCATCAAGCAAGAGCTGTCAGGGGTGCGCTGCAAGCACCTGCGTGCAGGTCAGTCGCTCGGTCAACTGATTGGTCAGCACCCCTCCTGCGTTCGCCCGCTGCTTGGCATGCGGTGCCGGGGGCGGGGACCTGCCACCCACTGCCGCCTGCCGATGCTTGGGTGCAGGTACTAGGCAGTCAGGCGGTGCGCGTGGCACCTCCATCCTCCTCAGCGCTGGCAGCGGGATCGGATCCCCACCTGTTTTCCTTTGACCACGTGGCAGGCGAGGGGGCGGACCAGGAGGCCATCTTCCGTGGTGGGTGCTGTCAGGGGCCGCGACACGGCTTCGCTTGCTGCGCATGCGGGCGTGGCCGGCAGGCAGCCACCCGCTGGGGTGGAACGCGGGTCTGCTGCTCTGTGCCAGTGCTGGTGGCTGGCCTCCAATGCGCGCCTGCCTTCAAGCCCTGCCCTCCTCGCCACCCGCCGCAGCGCTTGCCGGTTTGGCTGGCTGGCTGCCTGCCTGTGCGCCAGCAGCATCTTGCGCGCACAGCTCAAGCTTACCCCAGCCGCTCAGGCACGTGCCCTGCAATCCCAGCTCCCTATGCGCTTCAACCATCCACTTGCCCCTGCCCGTCCGCGCAGAGGCGGGCAGGTTCATTGTTGACAACTGCGTGGCTGGCTACAACGGCTGCCTCTTTGCCTGTGAGACTTGGTTGCTAGGCTGGGAACGCCGTTTGCTCAGGCAGCTGTGCAACCCCTGCATTTGCAATCAGTCTCTGGTGCCGCCGTGCGGCCGGGATGGCTCAGGTAGATGGAAATACGCAAACCCTGTTTTCTGACGCGCAACCCCTGTGCGCCTGCCACCCTGCCCTGCAGATGGCCAGACGGGCAGCGGCAAAACTTACACCATGATGGGGGCAGAGGAGGGTGGTGCCAGCGGTCGTGGCGACGCCGGCCGTGGCCTCATCCAGCGCGTGTTTGAGGACCTCTTTGCGCGGCTGGCCAAGGTGCTGGGGGTGGCCTCATGCGTCTGTCGCGCGCCCGCTCGCTGGCTGCATTGCAGCAGCTCTGAAACCATGTGCTCGCCCCGCCCCGGCGGGTCCTTGGTGCGGTGCCATGGGGGCAGTGTGAGGGCGCTCCCAACTTGGCGCAGCCCGCTCTCAACCACTCCTGCAGGAAAAGGGCGCCAAGTACCTGCTCGAGTGCTCCTTCCTCGAGATCTACAACGAGGTGGGCGCTGGCATGGTAGCGCTGGGCGCTCGTAAGCCGTGCTGGTCATTTGGCTCTAACGGGGCACAGTTGGTGCAGTGCGGTGAACGGCAGCAGCAGGTGTACGCGTCAAGGCGGCTTTTGCCCTTGCGGCTGCCGTCCCACTGGCGCCACTCTCCATTCGCAGCAGCGCACATGCCCGCACACCCTGCAACCTCTCTCCATGCTGTCCACAGACCATCAACGACCTGATTGAGCCCTCCCGCAGCAACCTTCAAGTGCGGGAGAGCGCTGAGGGGCCGTTTGTGCCCAACCTGAGCATACACCCGGTGCAGAGCGGTGCGCTGGTGCAGAGTTCAAAGAAGAGGCAGGCTGCTCGGTCTGAGCCTGGGCACCAGTGCTGTGTCAGGCAGCGGGATCTTGAATAGCATGCTGGTGCTACCAGGGGAGGGTGTGGTGCCATGCCATGCGTGCTGTGGGCCGTGGCGACACCCTGGGCACGCAGCGAGCGGCACCTGCCCATGCGCTCCTGGCCACACACAGCCTGGCCCGCTGTGCCTGCCTGCCAGCCGGCTGCAGTGGGGGACGTGGTGGCCCTGCTACGCAGGGGGCAGGCCAACCGCCGCGTGGCCGAGACAAACACCAACGAGCGGTCCAGCAGGTCGTACAGGCGAGGACAGGCATGGGCGCGGTGGGGGGTGATGCTACAGTGCAGCCCAAGCTGCACCGTCACAGCTGTTGCAACTGCTCTGCTGCACTGTTGCAACTGCTCTGCTGCACTGCACACGCCCACGCCGTTCATGCCTGCATTGCATGGCTCTCTCGCTGCCCACGCGACCTGCATGCTAAGCCTGGGGACGCGAGTTGCTCCGCCTGCCCTGCAGCGTGTTCACCTGCTGGCTGCAGAGCAGGGCGGTGGACGTCAGCGGCGTGCAGACCACCAGGCGCGCCCGGCTGCACCTCGTTGACGTGGCAGGTGGGAATGGCAGGCTGGTGGCAACGCTCTTTGAGGGAAGCCCGTGCTCAGGGCGGTTGCGTCTTGTGCATTGCTGTGAGAAGTGGCTGTCAAGTGGCTGGAAAGGGCTGCATCCAGCGGGAGTGGTCTGTCAGGGCGCCTGTCTGGCTGGCAGGCAGGTAAAGGCACGGGGCGCGCGCGGCAGGCCACGCAACTTGCTGTGTGAGGCTTCTGTCTACGTGGCGCAGCCCTGTGGGTGCGGTCCATCTCAGTCCATCCCCGTTGCTGCTGCAGGCAGCGAGCGGCAGAAGGCCAGCGGGGGGAGCGGCTGAAGGAGGCGACCGCTATCAACAGCAGCCTGTCTGTGCTGGGCAACGTCATCATGCGCCTGGCCGACCGGCAGCAGGTGAGTCGGGGCAGAGACGTGCAGCAAAAGGGATGATGTGATGAGGCATTTGCAGCAGTCATGCCAGCTTGGCATGCGCCGGAGCCTTTTCGAATGCGCTAACTCGTCGGCTGCTGTTTGCTTGTGATGCCTGCCAGGGCCGGGCGCGGCACATCCCGTACCGAGACTCACGGCTCACCTTCCTGCTGCAAGACTCGCTGGGGGGCAACTCCAAGACTTGCCTGGTGCGCTGGCCATGCTGTGGGCATGCTGGGTGGAGGCCTGCTGTGGGTACTGCCGGCACTGCTGCCTGGTGTGGATCTGCACAGCCGGCACATGCAGGCCAGGCCGCAGGTGCAGCCCCGTCGCCAGGTGCTGCCAGGACTTGTGCTCGCTCGCACATTGCTCTGCACAAAGAAATCCTAATGGCATCGCCCGCCTGTGGCCACCCTGCTGCCCCACCTCAACTGGCCTTGCCGCCGCAGGTTGCCAATGTGTCGCCGGCATCCGTCAACCTGGGGGAGACGCTGTCCACGCTGCGCTTTGCGGACCAGGCCAAGCACATCCGCAGCCAGGTGGGTGCGGGCATTGGGTGTTCTGCCCAACCACGCTGGTCGGCGGCATAGTTTCACGGGTGTCTGTGGTGTTGGGCGGGCTGAGGACGCCTCTGCGTTGCGTGAAGCCGAGCCGCTTGCGGCTGATTGGTTGCTCACACGCTTGGGCACCATCTATGCTGGGCAGTGCCAGCCTGCATGCGCCTCCCATGTGCTGCGCCTGCCCGCCCGCCCGCCATGGTGGCGCGCGGCCTGTGGTGCGGGTCGGCTGCAACTGTTCTCGGCATCGCTTTGAAGCAACGTGTCCTGCACTGCTGCCTCCTCTCCCTGCTTGGGGCCCCATCAGGCGGCGGTGAACGAGGACACCGACGACCGGGAGGCCCTCAGGCGCAAGGTCAGGCGGCTGCAGGAGGAGCTGGCGGTGGCGCGGCAGCAGGCCGGCCAGGGCCAGCCGCAGTTCATCGTTCGCCGACTCTGCTGCTGCTTCGTGCCGGTGCGCCCCCGCGCGCGCCAGGTGCACCCGTCGTCGCCCAGTCGTGCGGCAGATGGCGGGTCAGATCGAGCTTGCCAGGCATTAGGCAGGTAGCGCGCGCGAATGCCTGCTTGACCTGGCACGCCGCCTGCCGTTGCGCTTCCACCTGCATCAAGGTGTGTTGCTCCTTGTCGTTGCAACTGGCAGATTTGAATCAGTGGTCCAGACAGGCAAGGCTAGAGGTCCACACAGGCAATGTTGCAGAAGGTGTTGGTACATGTGTAAGAATCCTAGTGAATCCAACCGGGCATGCATGAGTGGCCGCCACAAGCAGTCGCAGCAAAGCCTTGGTAGGAATTCCAGGGCAGTAGCAACGCCATGCATAAGGAAGTGGCTACATGAGCCAGCAGCGGACATGTGTACGAGCATGAGGCAAAGGCCAAACAACAGCATGTAGCGCAGTGCAAGCAACCGCTGTCCCATCCGCCACGGGAAGCGAGGGTGGGTTGAGGAGCTTAAACATGACCAGTTGCTCGAGCTGACTCTCTCATGGCAGGCATTTCGTGCTCTTTTTTTCAGAACACAAAGAAGAAATTCGCCTTGAAGAAAATGAAGGCGGCAAAAACAGGCTTTCCAGTTGGGAAAAGTGTTTCGCTGTCTTTGCAGGGGATCGATCCCTGGTCTCGTCGGCACTGCAAGTAGTCCCCTTTCGGGGGTTGTGGACTGTACCACAACGACGTGTGCTACCACTGCACCACAAAGACCGGTCCGCTCGGCGAGCGGTGCGGATGATGCACACATCTCTGATTTCACGGTATATATAGGTGAAAAATGTTTTTTCGACAGTTGCCCTGGGCGCTGCTTGCTGTCCCCCTGCTTGCTG
>KQ482030.1:156918-172488 GCA_001430745.1 Auxenochlorella pyrenoidosa
ACCCCCCCGCCACGTGTAGTGGCGCAGCCTGTGTAACCCCCAAAGCAAAGCCTGGGCGATTTTTTTCAGTTTTCACCTTTCTTTGTTCAGCTGTGGTCTGTGCATGATTTCATCCAAAATTTGTGCACACGCCCGCCACATGTTGTTACCCTGCCTTCGAAAGTTTTCTAAAGAAAAGCAAAGCGGCTTTTTCACTGTTGCTATGGGCATCGCGCTGGAGCAAGAGCCCAACCTGCAGCACACAGGAAGCCTCGCCTCCCATGTCATGTGGGAGCGCCAGCGCTTGAAGCAATGTAAGGTCCCGCAAGTCAAGAGGCCTGACCCACGGCACTGGCAGGGCAAGGGCACCCGGTTGAATGTGCCAGCGGTGCCGTGATGACCAATCTGCACTCCACCAGCCCCATTGAGGAGAAGCAGAATACATCAACTCATCGGTGCGTAGCTGGAGGCCTCGGTACAGACTTCAGAGTTGCACAGGGAAACAAACTGGATTTAAGCCTCACCGTGGTTGCACAACGGCGGAGTACATCATCGATCAGGCGCCACAACCAGTAACTTCAAACTCGACTCCCATTGTTCTGCCTGCTGACGCCCTTTACCCAAGACAGCGCTGCTTGGCATCAGCTGCATTTGCATGGTGCTCTTCAGGCTTCGCCTGGGCTCGCGTGCAGCGGAGCGGCAGTGGCAGCCAGCGCATCCTTGCATGCGCCGGCAACCAGCCAGGCTTGCTGGGGCAGCATAACTCGGTATCGCCCAGATAATGATGCGTTCAAGGCCTATGCAGCGAGCATTTAGACTAGAGACGCCGGCCCACCTAAGACTGCGAGCATCTGCTTCAGCCAGATTCATCAGCAATCGCAATCACGAGCCAGTCTGATTGTGGATCGCAGCAAGCGACTGGATATGGCGGTCGAAGTGGCTTGCCACAGGAGGTGCGGACTTGCGAGACTCGCACAGTCCAGCCTAGCCCGATCCCGGATCGGTACGCATAGCGGATCGTGCTGCAAAGTTGGAGTGTGAAGGTCGAACGCTCGACGAACGCTCGACGTCCCTGGTGCCAGCTATGCCGCCGGCCTGCTCCGCCACGGCGCTGCGACGTAACTCTGGTGCTACCAGCGCTGCCACAGCATGCTCGCCCGTTTCAATGCTGATCCAGGCAAGTGAAATGAGGCATGAGTCCCCACTGGAAGCTTTGCAGGGAGCAAACTGCGCCGGCCGACGCTCCCGTCGCGCGGGGATGTTTGGAGGCGCGGCAGTTAGGTGTTCTGCACAGACCGACCACTGGTGGGCTTTACAGGGTGGGCAGCAGGGTTTTCAGAAGACATTGAGCATATGGGATGCTAATGTCCAACCCACAGTTGTGAGCATGGTGCGCCGCCCATGCGGTGGCTGTTTGCTGTCGACACGACTTGTATGACTGATTGACCCACATTCGGTGGGCGCTTGTTTAGTGCATGGCAAGCTGTTTGACACACTGCATGCCTTCGAGAGATCCGGAAATGCACGTTTCAGACACCACCGGGCCGTCAGCAGAGTGCACAAGGCAAAGTGGCCACTGGTGGGCTGGCGGTGGCACAGCGTGCAGGGCAGGTTGGAGTCAAGCGCCTCAGTAGGGACTCCGGGGAGCTTCTGCTGCTCGGAATGGAATATGTTGCAGAGATGCAGATCAATCGTGAGCTGCGCCGGCAGCGCGCTCCCTGCTGCCCATTCTGGCTGCGCGCTCTGGCTTGGCACTCAAGATTTCGGACCTGCTGCCCGTGCTCGCAGTGATGAATAAAAAGTCGTGTCAGACTGATGAAGCGTGTCGGAGGGACAGCGCGAGTCAGTCTGCGGTGAGCGGGGTGTGCCGGCGCCATCGGCGGGTCGCCTCAGTCTCAATTCAGCAAGCACTGCTCTTCCCAGCTGTGCCGGCAAGAGATTTAGCTGGCAAGGAAGGATAGTTCACACATGTTGCGCATGTGGGCTTGATCAGCAGCGCTGGAATGCTGGTTGAGCTTCCGGCAGCCCAGCAGCCAAACATGCCACATCTGTTCTACAGCGCCACCTGCTGCCACAGCTAGCAGATGTGCGGTCAGCCTTGGAGCGCCCCCTAGGACTCTGGGCACACACAGCGCAGCTGCGCTGCAATCCGGCAGGCTCCCTATGTGGAGCATGGACTCACTGCTTGCGCTCACTTGCCTCGCAGGCTGTTCATGGCCCTGGCAAGCCCGCTGCGCACGCTGCGCACGGTCCCACTGTGCAGCTTGCCGCCAGCGCCACCGCCGCCACGGTGGCGGGCCCCTCACCTCCCAACCCCGCCCTTGTGAACATGCGCTGCCTAGATGGCCTTCGGGCGGCCTCCTGCCTGGCGATCATGCTCTTCCACTGCTGGCAGGGCATGTGGCAGCTGCTGCTGCCTTTCGAGGTGACGGCGCCGCTGACCCGCGGCCACTGGTTTGTGCGGTGAGCAGAGCAGCTGGGACCTGTGCATGAAGCTGCCTCTAAGGCCTGTGGATGCCCCGCCTGTGGCCACGCCGGTGCCTGGCGGGCCGCTGCTGCAGCGGTGTCAGGGCGCAGCACGGCTGACCGCATCGGCTTGGTGCCCCCATGCGCCGTGCAGCATGGCGACCCTGGCCGGTCCCCTGGGCGTGGAGTTCTTCCTGGTCGCGACCGGCATGCTGGCTGCTTACCAGCTTCTCCCACAGCTGGAAGGGGCCAGCACCCGCCAGGCCTCGCCGGCCCGGGCGCCATCCCCCGCCGCGGTCGTGCTGCGCTACTGGCGCCGGCGCGCCGCGCGCATCCTCCCCGCCTACGTGGCTGCCAACCTGCTGGTGCTGCTGGCCCTGGGCCCGGCCACAGGCCTCACTGTGGAGCAGACGGTCGCCCGAGCGTACAATTATGGCCAGTGCCCGGGCGGGCTGTGGCGCAACGCCCTCTTCATCACAAACCTGGAGCCCACACAGGGCTGCGGTGAGCTGGGCGGGGCGGCGCGTGCCAGCAGCTGGGTTTGCACTGTGCGTGCGCTTGCATTCTAAAGCAGGGCCAAGGCAAAGGTGCCTAGCAGCCTATCGGCTGTGCGTGCCACGGCCATGGTCAATCCCCCCCAGCTGTCCGTTTGCCCAGCACGGCTGCGGTGGCCACGGCAGCAGGCAGTTCAGCATCTGGCGGAAGCAGCAGCAGCACCACCCCTGCCACGGCCAGGCAGCAGCTGGAGCACCAGGCAAAAGCAGGCCGGCGGCCCAGTTGTGCGCTCACCCCCTTGTGCCCCTTGCCTGTGTTCCCCGGCCTTGCTTTGCAGCCCTGCACCTGTGGTCATTGGCAGTGCAGGTCCAGTTCTACATTCTGTTCCCCGTCCTGCTGTGCGCGCTGCGCCCCCGTGCCCCGGGCTTCCGCGCCCGCCTGGCCGCCGCGCTTGCGGCCGCCTTTGCCGCCGGCGTCGCGTGGCGCCTGCGGCTGGCCTTTGGCTTGCCCGCGCTGCACGTGCCGTATGGCGACTCGATGAGGCAGCCCTCTGAGTGGGCGGCCTTTGTTTCGCTCGCCTCGGCTGCCTACTTCCCCACTGGCGCCCGCCTGCCGGCGCTCGCCCTTGGCGCAGCCCTGGGCCTGGTGCTGCGCTCGCCAGCGGCCATCAGCTGGCTGCTGCGCAGGTGTGAATGCAGCTGCAGAGCAAACAAAGCGGGGCATACGCTGCTGGGGTCTTGCGACGGTCCCTGATGCCCATGGGAGCGCGGCATGCTTCAGCCAGCCGCGTGGACTCTGTTGCTGCCGCAGCCGCCCGCTCCCCTTCCACGCCAGTCACCGCGTGCTGTCAGCACCCCCCCTGCATGGAACACCCACGTGCACACACGCCAGCTGCTTCCCCCCAACCCTTGCCCCTCCCTGCCACCCTGCGCTGCGCAGGCGCGCGCTGCTGGCGGCGGCGTCGCTGGGCCTGCAGGCGGCCTTTGCGCACGCGGCGCTGGCCTGGGCGCCGTATGCGCTGCCGGGAGAGGCGGCATGGGCGCCGTTGACCGCGCGCCTGTACGCCGCCCTGGCATATTGGGGCTCCCCCCTGGCCTCTGGCCTGGTGGCCTGCACCCTGCTGGCCCTGCTGCTGCGCTCCGACCCGCTGCACGCCGCCCTGGCCTCGGCCCTGGGCTCCCGTGCCTTCACCCACGCCAGCAACCTGTCCTATTCGCTCTACCTGGTGCACGAGCAGGCCCGCCTGTGGGCCCTGCTGCTGCTGGTCCCCGCAGGCGCGCTGCCCGCCGCGCTGGCCGCCGCCCCCGTGCGCGGCCTGCTGCTGCTGTGGCTGCTCACGCTGGGCGCCGCCCTGCCGTGCGCCCAGCTGCTGTACACGCTTGTGGAGCGTCGCTTCTAGGACGGCTGTTGGGCGCATGCCAGCGGCTGGCCGTCGGCCTGCTTGGCTCAGCTGTATGCAGCCACGGGCGCACCCGCCTCGACGGCGCCTTGCTGCCTCCACCACTGGGGCACTGAAGGTGGTCACTGATTGGTGACGGCCCGTGCCGGCGCCATTGTACCGCTTGTTTCCTGAAACTAGCTTTTGAAACCCAAGTCCTGCATTCCTGCATCTGGGGATGCCCCTGCCCCGCTTCCACATGCCTCTCACCCCGACCCCTTAAGCTTGCCTGCGCTGCCTTGGAGCAGTGTACACACACTCTCCACCTGCTCCAACCGTCAAGCCTCGACGCACCCGACCGTACACTTGTAATTTTATGCTGCAAAGTAAAAAGAGACTTTCTGGGCGGTTGGCATGGGTGGCATGAGTGGCATTGGCATCAAGCACGGCACAGGGCGGCACAGAGCACAGCGTACCACAGCATGGAGACCAGCGGCGACTGCAACCCTCAAACTAGGCATATCTCGCATTCTGTTGATCTTTTTTGGCAATTGACACCCCCGGCGCAACCAAGCGGTCGGGAAGACGGACAGCCGGTTCTGACTCTCACGCTTGCCCACCCCTGGAGCCATCATAGCGTGTTTTCGGACGTGAAGAAAACTTGCGATCACTACAACCGAGCACAGGTCGCTGTTCTGAGCCGAGCGGGCGTTGCCACTGCCACCGCTGCTGCCACCGCCGCCGCCAGCCGACAGCACAGCAGCCATGCAGAATTCGCTGCTGCCAGGTGGAGAACGGGAGCAGTCGTATGACGTGCGCAACACGCTGCCGCCCCCGCCGCACGTCAAGGCGCACAGCCTGCAGACGACGCCTGCAGAGTACCGGCGGCACGTGTTTGCCGACGGCATCCCGCCCCGCCCGTCGGGCCTGTTCCCGCCGGGCGATGCCCTGCTGCGCGCGCTGGCCTCCGACCCCCGGCTGCACCCCTTTGAGAAGCACCTGCCCGGGGAGGGGTCGTCCTACGAGCGACTGCCGCGCGGCGGGTGGGCCACCGGCGACGCGTGCGCCGCGCGGGGCATGGACCTGCGCCTGTTCTACCAGGCACGCTGGGGGGCCCTGCATGGGTGGAGGCGGGCTTGAGTGCGGGCAGACCAAACAGCTGTGTCTGCACAGAAGAGCGCCAAATTAGGGGTTACGCAGCCATGTCATTCCTGCGTCGGCAGTCATGCTTCCTTTTCAGGGGCATGTCTGCTGCCTGCTGCCAACCCCCACCGCAGCTGTTGTTTAGGACCCCCACCACCCACTTCTGCTCCCTGCGCCGTGCAGGATCCCGCTGCAGGCGAGCCCTTTGGCACCATCCGCGGCGCTGTGCGCTTTGGCGACGGCGCCGCCATCGGGGATGGCTACTATATGAGCGCTCATGGTGGCAGCATTGAGACGGCGCTGGACGAGGCAACAGCAGAGCTAGTGAGCCAGTGGGGAACAGGGCGGCCGAGGGGCTGGGCAGCTGGGGGACGGCACAGCAACAGGCCGAGCGCTGTTTTTCTGCCTGCGTTGGCGTGGGTGTGGAGCTGCAGGGGTGTGGTGGCCGATGGGATCATCTGTGCTTGTCCCTCATAAAGGGGTGCAAGCCGCAAGCTGTCGCATATGTTGATGTCGTGCATCTGTGGTGGTCCTAGTGTCATATGCCTGTTTAGAAAGAGACGCTGCCCCCCACCCCACCCCACCCCACCCCACCCACCCCCCACCGAGCCACCCACAGTCGAAGCTGGAGTTCTCGCCGCTGGTCACCACGAGGGAGGCCTCCTTCCACCTGCTGAAGCCTGTGCCCCTGCACCGCAGCCTGCTCATCACCTGCCACATCAAGGCAAGCAGTGGCTTAAGGAGCTTGTCCGGGCGCACGCCTGCCTGCGGTACATGGCTGTTTGCAGGCACGGAAACAGGCAGCGCAGCCATGCTTTGCCGATGGCACGCTGCAAAAACAAGAAGATACAATCCCGCCAGTGCAATCTGCCAGCTGGCGTCCTGCCGCATCCGCCAGAGCTTCAACTTGCACCCTGTGCACCCTGCGCAACCTGCAGGAGCAGCGCGGCATCCGCTGCTATGTCGAGGGGACCATCCAGGACTGGCCAGGCGAGGGCGGCAGCAACGGCAGCAGCTCCGGTGGCTACGGCGGCTTTGCGGCACAGCAGGGGGCGTATGCCAACTGCAGCGCGCTGTTGATCAACATCCGCGACTGGCTGCAGCGCCTGGGGTGACGGGCGCGAGTGCGCGCAGACGCCCCGGGGCAGGCCCGCCGTGACGACAATGCTTCTGCCAGCAGACCCCCGATATTTCTGCTGCTTCCATCACAACTGTTATTTTTGATTTGAAATATCATAGGTAGCAATTACAGCACGAGTCGAGAGAGAGGGTGGAAAGGGGGTGGGAGTCGAGAGGAGATGGGGAGGCACCATGGCGGCGCTGCGCACGATATGCATCTTTGAAGGCCCAGACGAAAAACGCGGGCTTTCATAGCGTTATATCTTGACCTGTGGTGCGCAACACTCGAGCCTGATCTGCCCCAGACCCCGGGAAGCCATGGCAGCAGAGGGCGGCGCACCTGCAGCGGTGGATGGCCCACCAAAGCGCCCTCGGATGGGCGCACCCGGGCCGGGCGGCACACGTGGAGGCTTTGGGCGCGGATTCGGCGGGCACGCAGGGCCACCGGGTTGGGCAGGGCGGACGCCTCGTAACACAGAAAGTTCTAGGCAGAAAGGGCGCTCCCACTCTCGTGGAGGATCCTACTGAAGCAGGGGCAGCGTATGCAGCGGGTTGCGGGCGAGCTTGCAAGCACTGCAGGGAGGGGCGAGCGCTGCACCGCTGCTGGCCTCGCTGAGTGCCTGCCTCTCTTGCCAAAGCCATCAATGTCCTCTGTTTGGCTGCAGTCACGGCCGTGGCGACCGTGGCTTTCGTGGCAGGGGCCGTGGCAGGTGAAGGGGTGGGACAGGGGACCTTTTGAGCAGCCGCTCGCTTGACGCTGCCGCCGCTGCTGCCATCACAGCTGCAGCCCTCGCAGCAGCTGGCTCTGTCGGAATCTGCATCAGCAACTCTGTGCTGCCTCAAGCCCCTTGGATCGCAAGCCTGCCGCACAAAACTGGTGACCTCCCCCCTGCCAGGCGCGACGAGGGCGAGGAGAAGTGGATCCCCTCCACCAAGCTGGGCCGGCTGGTGCAGCAGGTGGGTGCTCCACAGCAGGCTGGAGGCAGAAGGACAGCGTTGGTCCGCAGTGTGCGACGAGATCAGCTTGGGCACGGGATATATTCGATGCGCGGTGTGGAGAGGGTGGGCAGTGGGTCATGCAGTGCTTTACATGCTGGCCGTCTCCGAGCTCAGCAGCCTGCCATCAGATCCGCCCGCCTGGGCACTCGCCTTGCACAACTGGGCGGCGCTGCTGCCTGGAATGGTTGCCTGCCGCCCCCCTCGCCCCCCGCAGGGCCAGGTCCGCAGCCTGGAGCAGATCTTCCTCTTCTCGCTGCCAGTCAAGGAATACCAGGTGGAGGGTTGACCGCACAGCTGGGGGGCTGGGGCGCATGAAAGCGCAGGCCACACAGCTGGTAGCTATAGCCGACCGGCGCTGGCGCTGCGCGCAGGCGGTGCCAGTGTGACTGCACCGCCGGCTGCAGGGGGGGCCTGCGGTGTGGGCGGCCCTGCGCGAGGGGGGACGCTCCTGTTGAGGACACCCAATTCAGAGCAAGAGCGGCTTGCGTGCGCGCACGCCCTCACCGCGCTGCCTGCCCTGCCCTCAGCAGATCATCGACCACTTTCTGGGGTGCAGCCTGAAGGACGAGGTCATGAAGATCCTGCCTGTGCGAGCCAGCTGCCGGTGCAGGGGGCGGCTTGCTAGCTTGCTAGCTGGCTGGCTGGCTGGCTGGCTGGCACACCCGTCTCAGTCGAAAGAGCGCTGCGGAGGGGACGAGCCCGCTGGCGCCCGGGCCATGCGCGGGCTGCCTGCATGCTGGTGCGCCTTGTGCAGGAGCGGAGCAGCGCCGCCATAGAGCATGCCGATGCCAGCTTGCCGGCCAGGCATGCGGGGCTCCCTGCCAAGCAGGTCCAGAAGATGACGCGCGCGGGGCAGCGCACGCGCATGAAGGTGAGCGGGCGGCCCGGCGGGCCCGGGCCTGTTTGGCCTGGGCTGCTGCCTACCACGGGCACGGCCTGCTCCCCATCACAGCAGTGCCAGCAGTTGGGCTAGAGGACCCGGACAGCCTGCCAGGCAAACCCCCACCCTTGCTCGACGCCTGTAATCATTCCATCACACAAACATCACTCCCCAGCTTGGCCCTTACTCCTGGATGCAGGCCTTTGTGTGCGTTGGCGACTACAACGGACACATTGGCCTGGGTGCGTTCGGCAGCCTGCCGCCAGCGCGCTTGAAACTGCGTCCCAACCAGTAGCCTGCTGCCTGGGGCCGGCAGGGCGCACTTTGCCAGCCCCAGTCTCTTCCAGCGCCTGCTCCAGCTCAGCTGCTGGCATGCCAAGGCACTCCAAAGCACTCACAACAGCTCAAGCAGCAGGGTGTATGCACATGTAACCAAGTGTCGCTCCTTGCGTGACGCTGCTCTCGCCGCGACTGCTGCTGCCGGCAGCTGACTGCCGCTGCTGCAATCTGCTGCCGACTGCCTTTGCTGGCTGCTGCAGGGGTCAAGGTGGCCAAGGAGGTGGCAACAGCCGTCCGTGGTGAGCGCCGCCCCTGCCCGCGCTCCCGGCCCTGCATGCCTGCGCCCGCCCCCCCCCCCCCCCCGCCCCCGCAGCCTCTGCCTTCAGGCATATTGCATGGGGAGACGCTGCTGATGGGTCCCTCTGCGACGCCCATGCAGGCGCCATCATCCTGGCCAAGCTCAGCCTGGTGCCTGTGCGGCGCAGCTACTGGTGAGCACCCCCCTCCGCCCCGGGACTGCTGTGACCATGCTGGGCACGCTGGGCGCTATGGGGTGGCCAGGGCAAGGAGCCGCAGCAGCTGTGTCACGGCAAGGGGCCACCTGCGCCCTTCTGCACTGCCACATTGCCCCTCTGCGTCAAGCCAAGGCATCCCTCCCCTTCCCACCTGGCCTGAACGCTCTTCAGGGGCAACAAGATTGGAGCGGTGCGTGCTTTGGGCTTGCGTGTCTCCCTGTGCAGGGTGTGCGGGCAGGGTCGTGAGAGCATGCACCTGCAACTGGACTGGTGGGCCTGGTCGTTGCTTGCCTGCTCCTCGTCTGTGCAACTGACTCCCACCTGCCGCTTGGTTGGCAACTTCCCGCTGCAGGTGCACACAGTTCCAACCAAGGTTACTCACAGGGGTACCATCCGTGGCGAGCACACACCTGCAGCAGTCGCTGGCGCCTGCTGGCAGTTCTCTGCCAACACCCTGCCGATGCCCCGGCTCGTTTTGCCGCGCCGCACCAGCCCTGCTCATTTGCCTCTTTATTGACAGCCAGCCTCCCGCTCTTGCAGTCCACCGGCCACTGCGGCAGCGTGTCGGTGCGGCTGATTCCGGCCCCGCGTGGCGCAGGTGAGCGGCTCGGCTTGCAGCAGACAGCGACGCTCGGGCTTGTCCTGACCTGCCCCTGAAGACATCAGAGAGCAAGCCAGTCGATCTGGGGTCGGTGAAGAGCCGCTGACACTGCCTGGTAGCAGGACACACTGCGGCGGGGCTTGCCGCCAGCCAGCAGGTTCGGCAGCTCCCTCACTAGTGCCACACTTGCCGTCCCTGGTTAGAGCCATTGCGCATCCTGTGCACCCACATAGTACAGCGCCCCTGTCCAACCCCCCTGGTCGCGCCTGCCCTCTGCTCCTCTTTTGGCGCCTCTGCTCCCCCATGGCCCAGGCATCGTGGCGGCCAGGAACCCAAAGAAGGTGCGGGCCCATGATGCCCAACGCTGGAGGAGTGCATTCACCTCCTGCTGTGCAGCTGCCAGCCTGGCTTGGCTCAGCCGCTGCCACACCGGGCAGGCCATGCCAGGTCGTTGGCAGGGTGCTGGGTGCACCTTATGGCTAGAGGGCATGCCATCGCTGGCGGCAGTTCCTGGTGCCTGCTGCTGCTTGCAGGTGCTGCAGATGGCTGGCATCCAGGACTGCTTCACCGCGTCCCGCGGCAACACCAAGACGCAGGGTGGGCGCCATTGTCGCTGACACCTGGCAGGCTGGGGCTGTTTGTGCGCCCCTGCCCGGCTGACGCTGTGTGCGCGCTGGATGAACTTGCGCACAATTTTGCACGCTCAGCAGCGGCATGCCTGCTTGTGTTGGCTTGAAGTCTCTCTAATTGCAACAGACCTTGCGACACAGACCCTGCAGCCTGCTCAAAGTCCTTCCCTTCGACCGGCAGCCGGGGATGGCTGGCCGGCTTGGACGTGCCCTGTGCAAGCGCATCTCCAGATGCGCACCGCTCCTGCTCTCCGCCCGCCTGCAGGCAACTTTGTGAGGGCCACGTTCTTTGCACTGGCCAACACTTACGGCTTCCTCTCGCCAGACCTGTGGCCGCAGCATCCGCTGCCCGTCAGCCCCATGCAGGCAAGCGCAGCGCGGCTGGCGTGGGGCCCTGCACCAATGGGCAGGCTTGCTAGCCAGGCCGCAGCCTGCCGTGCCGGTTGGCTAGCTCTGGGCTTGCTTCCGGCCTGCCGCCAGCCCGCCTGCCAGCACGGGCCCGCCTTGCACTTAATGCCAGCATGCTTGCACGGTGAAGGCAGATGCTGATGTGTACCGGAGGGAGAGAGCACGCCTGCTGCCCTGAGTCCTGCCTACGCCCCCCTCGAGGGACCTCCCTGCCTGGCACTGCCCGGCCCCTCTGCTGCCATGCTGGAGTGGAGTGACTTCCTGGCTAAGCCGGTCGTTGGGGCCCCCAAGGAGCCCTTCTGATGGATGCCCAAAGGATGTCTGCTGCCAGCGCTGGGTGCCAGGTAGCCCCACGGGTGGAGTGAATGCGGCCCGAGGGGGGCCGCACGGCGCAGGCTGGCTGGGCAGCAAGCATAAGGTGCTGGAGGGGATAGCGCCCATGTGGTCTCGATTAGCGTACCACCTCTGTAAGGCGTCAGAGCGAGGAGTCTGCACCAGTTCTCGGTGCTCTTTGAGCTGAGACCTGCAATGTGGGAGCAGGCCTGTCGAGCGTTGTGAGATGCTGAGCTGTTGTGTCAAAAGCGCCTTGCTGCCGCCTGGTGGCATCGCAGTTGGATTGGTTTGAATGAAAGTATAAACTGTGCCTAACTTCCAAAATTATTTCAGGGTACAAAAGGAGCTCGACGGCAGCTGCAAGAGCTCAGACGCCCTGTGCACGCATGTGCGACAGGCAGGGCGGCAGGCGGCAGCATGTTCTGCAGCACTTGACAGCAGGTCGGCTGGGCAGCTGCAAGCCGCAGGACAGTACAGGGTCTGCACTGGACGCTACTGTTCAACGTGATGGTTAATCATGCTGCTGCTTGCCCATATCCTGGCTGGCACATCCAATGTGCCAACCGAATACCAACCGTCTCGTGGTGCTGCCAGCAGGACCGCCTTGCTGGGTCCCGCTGCCGCGACATGTCGTCACGGGCTCCCCCTGCTCCCCCTTCCCAGCTAAGAGTGATTTGCTTGGAACTTGAGATCATATTGCACTTGACACCCGCCAAGACCTCGCTCCTTCGCGCTTTGAACATGGCGCTCTTCCCACTGCTGGCCTTGGTGCTCGCGTGCACTTGTCGCGGGGCTTCGCTGAAGATCGGTGAGGTGCTGATTGGTGTCGCAGTGACCGCTGATCGGCGCCGTCGGCACTGCGCCGTGTCGAGAGGTATCCAAGCCACCCCTTTGCTGGCTCCCTGTCGCCCCGCATGCAGCTCAATCGCAGCCGCAGCCAGTACTCACAACCCGGGTGAGGCTGCAGCTGCCGTGCGCCGCTGCTACAGTCGCCCGCTGCTGCTGCGCTGCCCTCCCGCCGCCGTCCTGCCGTACGCATGTGCTGCCGCCGCTCTGCGGTGACGTGCCTCACATACCAAGCCCCTCTTCTAATAGCAGTCCGCCCCTCCTTTCCGCATTTCAGACGGAGTGCACCGATCCACTGTGCGCGCTGTCTGGCAGCTGCAACCGCTTTGGCTGCGACGCCTGCAGGCCCCCTGGCTACCACCTTGATGCCCAGGCAGGTGCCTTGAGCAGCACAGCCCCACGCCTCCCTAGCTGCAGCAGCTCTAAAACGGCTGGCATTATCTGCGTGTGCTTCTGCCGACGAAACGCTGGGCTCAACTGCGGGCCCGAAACTGGGAGTGCATCACCGGCCACCTGGCTGCCCCGCGTGCCTGCAGGGCACGTGCCGGCTGGCTGCCAGCCTGGGCTGCAATGACCCCCGCTGCCTGTTCTGCTCCACCGGAGACTCTGGGCGGTGCCTCCAGTGCCTGGATGGCTACGGCCTGGACGAGAACCACGCATGCCGGAAGGTGGGGCGCCAGTAGGGGAAGCTTCCGATGAGAGCTGGTCCCCAAAGCAGGGAAGGCTTGCCAGCGCTGAGGCAGCAGCGGCAGCGCAGCACAGCGTGCTCCACGTTGCCCTACGACGCCCCCAGCGGACAATTTGCTGGCCTCTGATGTGCTGGGAGGCTCCCCTTGCTGTTGCGCTGCCCATCAACGTTGACCCTGCCGACAGCAGCGCATCTTCAACCTCCTCTGCAGTGCGTCGACCCTTTGTGCGCTGTCTGCGGGCCGCCCGCCAAGTGCCTGCACTGCCAAGCTACCGCCTATGACGACTACACAGAATATCCTGTGTACCGAGACTCTGCGGGCAGGTGCAAGCTGGTGAGGGCGGGCCCGGCGGCTGGTGCCGTCCCAGCCTGCACTGCTGCAGCAGCTTGCCAGCACCAGTTATGCGCCAGGCGCTGTGCAGCGCTGCCCCGAGGCCATGCGCGGCACGCCCCGTCACAGGTGCAAAGGGCAGGCTGCGAGGCGTGGGCGCAGCCCCAGGGGCGGCAGGCGTCGTCAACAGCTCGCTCCGCTGCTCTGCCCATGTCTGTGCAGTGCCGGGCCCAGTCGATGGACGGCACAAACTGCGCCGCCTGCGACAGAGGCGGGCGGTGCAGCTTCTGTCTCTCGGGCTACTTCCTCAAAGATGGGAGCTGCAGGCCCTGCAGCGACCGGCTGTGTGAGTGGGCCGTCTTGCAGGCATGCCAGCGCCCAAGGCGCATGCACCACGAGTGGCAGCAGCTCGGGACAGGGCCCCCCTCTTGCTGGCCTGAGGAGTACCGCCTGGCAGAGCGCACAGCTCACGATCTGCCTGCCCTGCCCCCTCGACAGCCAGCGTCGGGCAGTGCTCCCTCCCTGCCTGCGCTCCATGCAACAACACACCCTCCCGCCCACCGGGCCCATGTACATGTCGCGCAGGCGACGCGTGCCCAGGCAACAAGTGCACGCGGTGCAAGGCGCGGGCACGGGCCAGCGACATAGTAAACACCAAGGTACCCCACTCCCACTACCACCCGTACGGAGCAGTCTACATGGACGGAGGGGGAGTCTGCAGGCTGGTGAGAGCAGGCGCACACCTTGGTTGTACGGGCTCAAAGTGTGTCCAACCGCAGCGGAGCTTGTGACACCGCCCGCCGCCCTGAGAGGGTCCTGCCTGCGTGCTGTGCATGCATGGCGCCGTGCCCGTCGCTTCGCGCACAGCACACCCCTTGGGCCGCAAACAACTTTGTGAAGGCAGCAGCATTGGTCACTTCATCTGCATGGTCCCTGCAGCACCGCGGAGAGGATGACCGATGCTACCTTGTGGACAGCAGGAACAGGTGCCGCCGCTGCACGGCTGGATACTTTGTTAAAGACGGCGTCTGCAAGCAGGCAAGGGGCCGAGACTTGAAAGCTTGGGGGGACACATTTGATGCTGTCTGCCCATGTATCTGCATGCTTGAGTGCGCGCGATGCACTGCCTGCTTGCTCCAGCAGTGCACCAGGCGTGCCGCCCAGCTGCAGCGTGCGCCCATGCCTGCTGTGCAGTGCAAGGGCAGGGACTATGATGGGGGCAACATGAACTGCCTGGACTGCAGCAGCAGCGGGCACTGCAGCACATGCGCTGATGGTTACGGTGTCAACACTACAGACCCGCTGCGAGCCTGCGTGGAGGTGCGCCCACACTGCAGAGCAGGGTGTTAGATATGCTTAAGATAGGCCAGAGCGGAGACCAGGGACGGGGGCAAGAGCGGTGCCGATGAAGTGTGCAAGCGTGTGACGGCTGTAAAAATGAGCAACTGCCCAGTGCGGGCGTCCAACGTTGACCTGGCTTCAACCCTCCACCCCAGCCCCCCAGCCTACAGTAACCGTGCGGAACTTTCCTTCCTTTCGGCCCCGTGCCCGTGCCCTGCAGTGCGCTGTTCCCTTCTGCGCGCGCTGCGCAGCAGACCACCGCACCTGCACAGAGTGCACGCATTGCGTGTACAGCCAGGATCCGCCCATGGGCAGCTCCAGAGCGGAGTGCGTGGACATGCAGGAGGCGCCGCGCCTGTACTTCAGTGCCGGGCGGTGCCAAAAGGCAAGAAGGGAGCCGACGGTTGGTGGTGCGCCAGCCCGCTGGCATGCCTTGCTGCCAGGGGCCCTGCATTTCTCCAGGCTGCCGTGCCTGCACATGAGCCTGGCTCTGCCACCACCTGGCTATGCTACCATGACGTCTTCTGGTCTTCAAACGTGCCTGGCTCAAGCCTGCCGCTCCCCCATTCATGGTCTTTGTTACTCCTTGCCACCTCGCACTTGCCATGCAGTGTGCCATGCCAAACTGCCGCGACTGCTTCAAGTCTGGCACGTGCAAGCTGTGCAGATCCGGATTCAAGAAAGTCAACGGGCGCTGCCTGCCGGTGAGGCCGGCTGGGCCTCGCCCTGCGCGCAGCCAGGGAGCCTGGCACCGCGCCACCGTGGCACCACCTGTGCTGCCATAGAATCCCAGCCTCTTATTCCCTCATGTGTATTGACTTGTCAGAGTTCACACCTGCCATGCAGTGTAAGGACGAGAGCCGGTGCCTCCGCTGCGACCTGCCCTTCTGCACCGCCTGCGACGGCAGCGGCACAGCGTGCACGGCCTGCGAGCTGGGGCAGGGGCGCGACGCGCGCTGCGCGCGCTGCGCCGACCCGCTGTGCCTGATGTGCGCCGACCGCTCGAGGTGCACCGCCTGCCTGGAGAGCACCCCGGCGGGCAACTCTGTGTACCTCAGCAGCTCTGGCCGCTGCACAGAGGTGGGAAGGGGGCCGTTCCTGGGTGCTGTGCCGGCACCAGAGCCGGCGGGCTGCCCGCTG
>KQ482030.1:195938-218455 GCA_001430745.1 Auxenochlorella pyrenoidosa
CAGCCTGCGGGGCAAGGGCGGCGTCGCCTACCCCAAGCACGCGGGGCTGTGCCTCGAAACGCAGGGCTTCCCCAACGCCATCAACACGCCCAGCTTCCCCACAGGCAAGGGCCCACCGCCTCGCTGTTGAGCTGCGATTGCGCTGCACGACGGGCCCTTCAGGTGTCATACATGAGCTCTGCCTCCCCCTGCTGGTTGTACTGATTATGCAGGCGGGTCTGCCGGCCAGGCATCGTGCCAGCTCATCGGAGCTGCTGCTCCGGCCCACCGCCCCACTCAGCAGCGCCGCCGACCCTGGCCTCCACCGCAAACACACACACACACACACACACACACACCACCCCTCAACCCCACCCTGCAGTGGTGCTGCGGCCCGGGGAGGAGTACAGGCACACTGTCGTCTACCAATTCTTCAACCGATGATGGGAGCAAGGGCTTCTTCAACCGATGATGGGAGCGAGGGCAATGGGGAGCATACGACTACGCGCTACACTTGCCCGTGTAATCCCAGCGCGGAGCCCGAGTCCGAGCGTGTCGCACCAGGCACGAATTTCATTTGCTTACAGCAGGCATCAGATGGGGGCTGTCATGGTCAGCCCTGTAAGGTCCATCAATCAGTATCACACGGCCAGGGCAGGCATGTCAGTGAGCGAGCGAAGTGTAGGCGAGAGGAGCAGAGCGCGCGAGGAGCATGGCGACAGGTAAGCAGGGTCGACAATTGTCTGTGGGTTGCAAGATGGACAAGGTAGCATGTTGGTGCGGAAAACATCAATTGTGTGGCGGCAGGCCCAGGTTGCACTTGGCCACTTCATCACAGCAGGCTGGGCAGCAGCATTGTTGGAGTGGTGAAATGGTATGCGCAGGGCAAGCGCCGGGAAAATCAAGCTTGGTGGTTGTGTTTCGTGAATAATGCCTTAGCCTTTGGCGGGCGGCCGCAGCAGGCGGGCCGGCTGCCTCTGCTGCAGCGCGCACGCACTGCGCGGCGCCATTGTCATCCCGGCTGCAGGTGCGGCCGGGCAAACGTGGCGCCCAGCTGAACAGCGGCGGCGGCGGGCCGGCTCATCCCAGGCTGCTGCCGTTGTGGTCCTCCTGCGAAAGCACCGGCTCCTGGCTCTCGGTGCGGCGGTGCACGCCGCCGCCGCTGCCGGGCCGCGCGGCGGCAGCGCCCTGGGCCATGCGGCGCTGCAGGTCGGCCAGCGTGCTCAGCGCCGACCGCACGGGGCTGCCAGGCTGGCTGCTGCCCGCGTGGGCAGAGCTGGTCCGCGCGCCAAGCTCAATGTCCAGCGTCACGGGCGCCTCGGCTGCAAGCCCCACCGCCGCCTTGCCGGCCTCGTCCACCGTCGCCGCCTCCATCGCACTCTCCCGCGCGCGGCTGCTGGCCGACGGCCCGAGCTTGCTGCTGTCGCCGCCGCTGTGCGCGCTGCCGTTGGCCGTGCGCATGGTGGCGGCGCTGGCGTCGGGGCCCGCCACCGGCAGCGACAGCGACAGGCTCACAATGCCGCGGTTGTCGGCAGTGGCGCAGTCGTCGCGCAGCGTGGTCCAGTGCCGGCGGTAATGGAAGAAGACAAGTGGGACGACGTAACTGCATGGGGGGGAGCAACCGGGGCGGCACGCACTGATGTCAACAGCTGCACCTTGAGGCGTGACAAGCAGAGCGGCAGCGGTGCACTGGGCTCCCAGCACCAAGCTCCGGCAAACAATGCGCAGGCAGATCCCAGGGAGTGAGCAGTGCCCCAGCAGGCGCCCACCTTGCCACGATGACATCAACAGTATAACTGCAGGAGCGGGCGGGACAAGCAGGGCGCTGCGATCAGCACTTTGAGGCTGTCACGGCTTTGCGGCTGCTGACGGGCGCGGGTGGCAGCGCGGGTGGTAGCGCAGCCTGCTGCTGGCACTCGCGCCCCAGCAGACGCTGCGCTGCATTGGCCCCAGGCACACAGCCGTCACAGGGCCCGCCATGATCCCGTGCATTCATTCATTCGTTCCGTTGTTCACTCCCACGCATGCCGCTGCCCCCATCCCCCACCCCCCGGCTCACTGCTTGCGCGAAGCGATGATGCACAGCCCGGTGGCGCAGGTGTAGGCAAACCACAGTCCCTTGAGCAGCAGGGAGTGGCCCAGCACGGCGTAGGTCCAGGTGAAGGTGAGCAAAAAGGTGAGGTGGGAGGAGAAGATGAGGTCTGCAGCAGGGCAATAGGAAAGGGAGTGTGAGACTTTGCCAAAGCCTGTGTCACAGTGCCAAAGCCTGTGTCACAGTGCCAAAGCCCTTGTGCCGAAGCCCTTGTGCCGTGTGCAGGCAGCAATTACAAAAGCGCACCGCCGCAGCCCTTGGAGGCCTGGCGGGACACGTTGACGATGATGACCTGCCACCACTGCGGGGGGCAAACAGAGGGGGTGGTGCGTGTGTGTGTGTGTGTGTGCCCGGTGGCGGCGCGAACAGTAGGCGCCCAGGGGGGCCCCGCGTTCATCGCGTTTGTGTGTGTGTGTGTGTGTGTGTGTAAGCGCAGGGGCCACGTACACTGGGTCGCGGCGTGGCGGAACAAGCAATTTATAAGAGGCGGTGGCGTGAAGGGGGGCCCCAGGGGCCGCGTCAGGTGCAGCACCGCCCGGTGAGTGCTGGGCAGCAGCGTGCAGCGGGCAGCGCTGCGCTGGGGGGCAGTCCAGCCGGGTGGCAGCTCACCACTGGCCAGGGCACGTTGGAGGTGGGCTCGGGGGCGCGGCAGTGCGGCGCGGGGGCGGGGATCTGGGTGGACAGGAAGGTGAGGATGCGCAGCACCTGGCAGCTCACCAGGATGACGAGCACCTGCAGGGGCAGGGGGCGCGGCAGCAGCGGCACACAAGGGGTGGGGCACAACTTGAGCAAGCAGGCGGGCAGGCAGGCAGGCAGGCAGGCAGGCAGGCAGGCAGGCAGGCAGGCTGCACGTGGAGGCTGAAGGCTGGCTGCACTGCACAGGTGGCCGGGACGAGCCGCGATGGCTGTCAAGGGCGGCGGCTTGGGATACAGCCCGCTGCGAGGCTGGCGCTGCAGGGGGCAATAGACACGAACGGGGCCCAAGCCCCCCTCCCTCCCACACCCCACACCCCACACACACCACGACACCACCCTCGACGCACCCGCTTGAGCACCACCACAGAGTGGAAGCTCTTGCGCCGCGTGGCAAAGGGCGAGAAGAGCCAGAGGAAGAAGGCGGCAAAGCCGCAGTACACCATGACCTCTGACACCGCATCCACATCCAGGTATGGCAGCGCCTCAAAGCCCAGGTCGTGCAGCGTGGTGTTGTCCTCCGGCAGGGGGGTGTGCATGTAGTCTGCGGGCGGGCGCGGGCGGCGCACATTAATTTGTTCGACAGACATTGATCTGTCGGCAGACAGCAGGCAAAGTGCAAGGCAGGGAGCAGCCGCGGCAGCGCGGCGCGCGGCCGGCAGCCCCACGGGAGGCGCGCCCCGCCCCGTCCTGCTCACAGGCCATGCCGGTGAAGATGGCATGGATGTACTGGAAGACGAGGCCGGCAATGATCACCCAGAAGCGCCGCTTGAACAGCGGCCACTCGGCCCAGAACTCGGCCACGCCGCGGCGCCACAGCTGGCGGCTGTAGAAGCCCACGCGCCGCCAGCCTGCGGGTGCACAAGGTGCGCTGCCATGTGTTGGTAGCAGAGGAGCACGCTGTCCAAACCGCATGCCAAAAATGCTGGGGTTGCACGTGCTGGCGGCAGCGGCGGCTGCTAGAGTGCTGCAACTTGCTGCCAGCCCATTCCCAGCCCCTACCTGCCGGCGGCTTCTCTGCCGAGCCCAGCGCCTCCATTATGCTGCTCCTGTACAGCGCGCTGGAGCTGCTGTAAGTCGGCGGCGCCCGGTGCGCGCGCAGCCAAGCTGTGAGGCGCTGCATTGCGACGGCAGACTGCTCAGATGTCGCCAATTTCGCAGCCGAAGAGTTAAAGGGCGACAGGTTGGTCGCGGGCCCACGAAAGCAGTCTTCTCAGAAGTTCAAGCGGTCGCCAGGCCGCCCGAATTGGCGGTGGGGACAGGTGCAGAGCGACTGGAAAGGGGTCAAGCACGACTGCACACGATTGCATAGCCGGTTGGCTGAGTCTGGCAGGAGCTGCTGAGCGCGCTGCCTGGGAGCCGCCGCTCCCCATCACGTCAGCCTTAGCTACCCGTAGCCAGCTGTCTACCAGTTGGCAGACACAGTGGGGACTCATGAAACAACAACTTGTAGGCATCAGGCCATGCTGCCCGCTCCCTCATCCCCTCTGTCGCGCAGCCACTGCCGTGCCTGCTGCGCATGCAGCGCTTCTGCGTACGCATACAGCCGCGCATCCAGGGCGTGCCGCCGCTCCAGCTCTGCCAGCACGGCTGGGGGCAGCTCTGCCGCGGCGTCCGACCCCGCGCGCGACCCCGCGCGATGCTCCTCCCACCCGGTGTGCCGCCAGCCAAACATGGCGCGCATCAGGGCCATGCTGGCGCCCGGCCGCTCCAGCAGCAGCACGGTAGAGAAGAGGTGCAGGCGCTGCTGGGCCAGGAGCAGGTCCGCCTCTGTCATGGGCCGGGAGCGCTGGTATAGGGCGCTGCGCCCCGCCAGCTCCCGCACCATCCAACTGCTGGCGGGCGGGCGAGAGGGGGTTGACGTGGGAAGTTGTGTGTGTGAGGGTGGGCGGGTGGGTGGGGGGCTGGCTTTGTGCATGGCAGCCCACGCTGCTGGCAGCGCCCAGGGCAGGGAGGGACATTTGCAGGCAGAGGAGCATGTGCTGGTGGGGTTGGTTTTCAATGAGCTTGCAGCCTACTTGTCAGGATAGGCGGCCAGCCACTGCTCCAGTGTGGCATTGGCGGGCGCTGTGTAGGCGTGGCACTCTGCTGCAGTTGAGGCAGCGAGTGGGGCAGGGGTGGGCCGGCCGTAGGTGCGCGGCTGCAGTTCAGCCGGCGTGCTATGCATTCTGAAGCCCTTGCCGGCTGCTCAAGAGGCATTCACATGCTGCACAATCACATCTCATCGCGTCTGGTCCTTGCTGAAACCCGCCTTCCCCATCCAGCAGCAGCCCCGCCCCCACCCCTACCCCTGGCACACCGACCTGGGCACTGCGGCCAGCGCTCAGTCATCAGCTGCCACCAGCGGTAGGACGACAGTACGCGGTCCAGAGGCCTGCGCAAGGAATCTGTGTTACAGTCACCCTGCATGGTAGGCCCTGGTGGACCGGAACAGGAGCAAGTAGGTGTGCCAGGCCACCGTTCTGCCCGGGCACGTAAACCCTAACCTGCGCAGCATGGTCACCCAGGCCACCGGAGCATCCAGGGCCACGATATCCGGCAGGGGACCCTCCGAGGCGACAAAGAGAAGGGGCGCGTAGTGCCGCGGCAGCGCGCGCAGCTGCGGGGGCGTCAGGAAGCCCAGCCAGCAGGCGCCGCCAAGCCAGTGCGCCTGCAGGCGGCGCCGGCTGTGGGGCAGCTCTGGGCGTGATGCCGCCCCCAGTGCACCTGCTGCTGCTGTCGCTGCCTGGCCTGATGTGCCAGCAGCACCATCAGCTGCCATGCTGCTGCTGGCGGGCGAGGAGCGCTGCACCACAAGTGCGCCACCGCTCCCCACTGCCGGGTGCGGCCCTAGGAAAGCCTCAAAGGGCACACAGTTGGTCGTCCAGTCGCTTCTGCTGGGCAGCAGGGGCGACTCTGCTGCGGTGTTGCGCTGCGCAAGCTCACACATTGTGCTGCCGCCAGCCTGCACGGCAGAAAGGGTCAAGGTGGGACGTTGTACAGCTGGATGCACGGTGCAATTCCCCTTCTGACATGAAAGTAGAACAGGTGTGCGCCAACCAGGGCAATGCAGGGATGGCCGCTTAGCTGCACGTCACCCGGCATGGCGCCTGCCTCGCCGAGCTGTCCTCCTACACCACGCTACACAGCCGGCAGGCACTCCCCCCGTGGCTGAGCCGTCACCTTGTGGACATGCTTGAAGAGCATCATTCCGCCGCCCTGCCTAACAGCCTCCACTGCTTTGCGCTGCACCGCAGTGAAGCGCTGCATGCACTCTGCATTGCTCAGTGGCCCCCAGCCGGTCGCCAGCTTGTCCACTGCCGTGCACCAGCTGCCCAGCAGGCGCTCTGTCCCACTCTCAGGCCTCTGCAGCTGTCCCTGAAGATGCGGCTGCCCTGTGGGCATGGCTTTGGGGGCTGTGTGCGCAGCAGGGCTTAACAGTGGTGGACACGCAGCCGCGTTGAGGAAGCTGTAATGCCTGCTGCCCTCCAGCGCGCGGCACAGCTCCTGCATACAGCACAGAGGGGCTATTCCCAGGGCAATGAAACAGGATTGCAGCACAAGAAAACGGCTCTGGGAGGAACCGTCTGGCTGGCATCTGGGCTGGTGAACTGCTGCTTTGCAACAGCTGCGCGCCCGCCTCCCAACAGCCCAACGGCTGTAGTTGCATTGGCACGCATGCTACACTCCCTCATGAGTTAAGCCCGAGCATGTGCGCACCCACTTGCCTCATGATTTGCCACCCAGTCCTCAACTGCATCCGGCCCCGCCTTTTGAAACTTGCCAGACAGCCGCAACCCGCCGCTGCTGCCGCCTGGCACGCCGATGAAGGCGGCTGCCCGCTGCGCTGTGCCAACGGGGTCGGCCTGGAAATCCTCATACCACAGGGTCAGGGTGGGCCGCCCAAAGTATGCAGCAGCCTGCCGCAGCTGCCCGTTCACGCGATCGGTGTAGTTCAGCCAGCGAATGAGGGCGGGCACATCCACATGCAGCTTGCCTGCACCAGCAGCCAGGGCTGCGGCGTCGCCTTCACGGCTGCCGCTGCCCGCAACCTGGCCGCCAGACGCAGCTGCCTCACGTGCTTCTGCACGATAAGCCGTCACATGCGAATCGCTTGCTGCTTTGCTGCTGCCGCCGACTGCCGCCCTGCCGTCGCGCCGTGCCGTGAACTGGCTCACCCCAAGCTCCCGAGCCTTGTACCAGGACAGAGCCTCCTTCAGGGCGTTGCGCCGAAGCGTCAGAAGCACAGACACGTTGTGCCGGTGCAGCAGCGCGTTCACTGCGGCAGGGTCGAGGCCAGACATTGCAGTGTGTCCTCTGCTGCTGCTGCGCCCACTGCTGCTGCAATTGCTGCTGCTGCTGCTGCCATTGCTGCTGCCATTGCTGCCAGCACTGTCATCGCCGCTGGTACTGCTGGATGTGATGCCTTCCTCTCCATCTATGCATGCAGCAAGGCTGCCAGCCTCGCAGCCCTCCCCCACAAGGGCCGGCTCTGCAGCTGACACAAGGCTGTCTAGCACAGCTGCCTTATTGTCCACAATCGCTGAGCCAGCCCCTGAGATGCCCGCAAGGGGGTATGGCCGCAGCTTGAAGCCAGCCACGTGCTTGCCCTCCAGCTGCCCGGGGCGGCTCAGCTGCTTTCTGTCCACTCGCAGGCCGGGCACTGGCGGCAGCATGTCTGAGCGCCAGCGTGCCCACTCGGCTGCCTGCGCCCCGGGTGCGGGAAGGGCAAAGGTGGCCCCCAGGAATCCGAGCTTCTGCTCTGCGCTCAGTCCTGCCATATCAAGGGGCTCGAAGCCTGGCACGAACACGGCTGGGTGGGAGGCGAGCATGTCTGCCAGGGCCGAGGAGCCCTGCAGGCGGGACGGGGGGCGCAGCGAGCTTGCTCAGGGCAGGCGGCAGTTACTGCACCGCTCGGCAGGGTTCCAGCAGCTGTTGAGAACCAAGCTGCACACAGCAGCCCCCCTTGCCTGGTGACCGCTGAAGAACACGAGAAAGTTTTGCTGGGCCCGGTGTGCAGGTGCAGTGGGGGCGCTTCGCAGCTCCGCTGTTGCCTTTGCCGCCATGGCGGCAAAGGCCAGCGGCTGCGGGGCTGTGCGGTCACCGAGGCTGGCAGTGGCGATGCCAGCTCTCAGCCTGGACACCTCGGCATCCCCTCTTCCCCGGATATCCAAGGCTGCGCACACCATAACGGCTGCCAAAAGCGCAGCTATAGAGACACAGGCGCTGCGGCGGGCCGAGGGGCGGCGGCCGGCAGCGGCGCTGCCGACAAAGCCCTGAGGCTTCGCGGCGCCCATCTCTCCGGCTGATCGATTCGCCAAAATTGTTAGCCGATATGGAGAAGAATGAACGAGGGTCTAAATGTCGAACCCCAAGTCGCAGCAGGGTTCTGTCTCGGGGAGTGCAACATAGACAGGGCGGCCTCCCGCCTCGCTGTTTCGGTCTGGTTCTTCTGCGATCGCGCCTCTCAACACATCATCATGGCGCCCAAGCGCAAGCCGAAAGCAGCAGGTGCAGGGTGATCATCAAAGGTCGCTGCCTGACTCAACTGGCCTCCGGGCCTGAATTCAGGGTGCCTCGAGAGCCTTTCTAAGCGATGTGCAATGCCTCCTGGGCCGCAAGCATGGGGCACAGCCCACACGCCGCTGGTGCCGCCGCCGCCTGCCGCCACTCTTGTTGCAGCCCGACTCGCATGCTCAAGCTCGTGGGGTTCCCCCGCCGCCTGCCCTGTACGCCTCGCAGATCTGAGCGACGAGGAGCCCCAGAGTGGCAGCGACTTCGACCCGGGTGCTGGCGAGGACAGCGGGTCTGACTTTGACCTGGAGGCCGAGGAGGAGCCTCAGCCCAAGAAGAAGGCCACCCCTCGGAAGCGGGCAGCACCCAAGAAGAAGGGTGAGCGCTGGGGTGGAGTGGGGGTGGGGTGGGTGTTTGGGGGGGAGGGGGGCGTGTGTATGTGTGTGTGTGGTGGCGACGGCCGCGCGCGTGTGCACTGCGCGGCCTAGTTTGGGAGAAAGTGCTTTTGAGGGAGGGGGAGCACCGCATGCGCCTGCTGCTCGGGTTGCTGTCCGCCCAAGTCCCGCCCGCCGCCTGCCTGCCTGCCTGTTGCAGCTGCAGCGGCTGATGAGGCAGAGGGCGAGGGCGCGGGCGGCAGCGGCGCGAAACCAAAGCGGCAGCCGGCGAAGAAGGCCAGAAAGATCACAGAGGTCACGCAGGTGGGCCCGGGGGTTAATCATCAACGCCTGCCGTTGTGAAGAGCGCAAGGGGTGACAGGGGATGATGACACAAGCCAAGGCCATTGGTCTGCCGTGGGTGCGCTATGGAGAGGAGCCCAGCAGGGGCGTTGCAAACTTGGGACAGTCCGCCACCCTGGTTGCCTGGGCCTGCGGCCTGGCTGCCTGGCTGCCAAGCCCTCAAAGGCCCAACACTGTGCCGTGCCGCCCGGCCGTGGTGCCGCAGGTGGCGGGCGGCTGGACGCTGCACCCGCCCAGTCTCATCTACAAGTAAAGCCCCTGCCCTGCGTGCTAGGCTTGGCGCTGCTGCTGCCGCCATGTTGCCTGGGGAAAGCGTTTCAGCTGCTGCATACAGGCATCTCGCTGTGCTGTGTTTTGCTGCCTTGAGGGCGCCCTTCTGTGCCTGCTGGGCGTGCTGGGCATGGTGCACGCGCTGGGCCCGCCGGCCCCTCTGCCAGAACGCGCAACGCGGCTCCCCCCACCCTGCCCACCCTGCGCAGGCTGAACCCCAAGGCGCAGGGCGGCTCCAAGATTGCCGCCATCGACCTCGACGGCACGCTGGTGGGCGTGAAGAGCGGCGCGCAGTTTGCCAGGGGCCCAGGTGGGCGGCGGCGTGTCGGCTGGGGAGCCAGCGGCAGGGTTGCTGTCAGAAGGCTGTGGCATTGCCGCATCGCAGCCAACCAGGTGCCGCAGCCAAGCAAGGCTGGCAGTTGGGCCGAGGTGGCACTGTGCACTGAGCTACACTCTGCGCATCGCCCCAGGCTGGGCCTGGGAGTGGGCACTAGCACATGTGGCGGGGCCCGAGGGGCTCTTGCCGCCGACTGCGCACGCTGCTGCGCACGCGCATGTTGCGACCGCCTGCGGTGCCCGCTGCCCGCGCTGCGCTGCGCCGCAGACGACTGGAGGTTCTTCAACAAGCACGTGCCCGAGAAGGTGGCCGAGCTGCATGAGCAGGGCTACCAGCTGTGGATCATCACGTGAGGAGGAGGGGGGTTGGGGGTGGGATGGGGTGGGGTAGGGGTTGGGGGGTAGGCCAGACAGGCGTGGGCCCCGCTCCTTGAATAGCCCCTGCAGGGGTGCACAGCGAGCTTCGGACAGCAGGGTAGCGCCGAGGCGGCCCCGCTACTGCAGGCAGCGAGGCCCGGCTCGGACGCGCTTGCCGAGGGCTGTCGCCCGCGTGCAGGGCTGTCGGCTTTTGCTGGGTCACCCCTGATGCCTTTCTCAGCGCCTTTCCATTGCTTGCAGCTGCCCCCTGGTCTCTCCTGCACCTGCAGCAGCCAGGCTAGCCCCACCCGCCCCTTCCATATGTTGCATTTCCAGGCTGCCTGCCTGGCCTCACCTCCCCCACACCATCCCACTGTCCTGCAGCAACCAGGGCGGCATCAAGACGGCGCTGGACGGAAAGAGCTCTGAGAACGTGGGTTGGGGGCCAAGGGCTGCGCCATGCACGAGCCCACGGCTGCACAGCCTCCGACCCGGCCGCAGGCCTTGCCGGGCCTGCCCTCGATGGGCAGCCTGGAAATGCAACAGATGCTGCTTGTCCGGCACCCCCGCGCGTGGCTGCGTCGACTTCCCAGCTCTGACCCTCTTGCTCGGCTGCCCGCCCACCAGGCAGTCCTCCGTCCACGTCCCCTGTTCCCCATCTGACCTGTCAAAACGTCTGTCTCTGCCTGGCGCTGCAGACGCGGGCGCGGATCGACAATGTGATCGAGGCCATCAGCAAGAAGGCGAAGCAGGAGCTGCCCTTCCAGGTGGGGCAGCTGTTATTCTTCATCCGAGGTGGAGCGAGGGGCCGGGCACGTCTTTGGGGTGACCGTCGCTGGCCAGGCTCGCTGCACAGCCCTGAGATGCATGGGACAGCAGGGCCGGCGTGCCCTCCGGTGACCACCAGCAGGCGGGAAGGCCGTCGGGCGCTCTTGCTGGCCCCGGCGCAGCCTGCACGGCGCTGCGTGCTCCGTGTGCCCTCGTTCCGTGGGGTGGGGTGGGGGTGGGGGGGTCTCCCCGCTGCCCGCGCCAAGGGTGACAGCACAAAGCTCACTTTGTGCAGCACGGCGAGCCCCCCCCCCCCCGCCAGGTCATCATGAGCACCCAGACAGGTGGCGACTACCACAAGCCCCGCACTGGCATGTGGGACTTTTTGGTGGCCAACGCCAACCAGGGGGTGGCGCCCGACCTGAGGTGTGGACTTTTTGGTGACCGACGCCAATATGCCAATGCCACCAAGCCCTTCTGGCTGGGGCGTTGCGCAGTAAGCCAGCCAAGCACCCACTGGGCCTTGCCACCGCAGCTCTGCCTGCTACTTTCCGTACCCACCTGTGTGCCCGCCTGCTCTACTGCTCTGTGCAGTGAGAGCTTCTATATTGGCGACGCGGCGGGGCGCTCGACAGACATCAACCAGGGCGCCGACTCAGACCTGTGAGCCTGCCGCTGGCAGGGCACGTTGCTCTGCCCTCATGGCTCGAGCTGCAGCAAGGGAAGGGGGGGGCTTGGGAGCCGCAGTCGCCTGGCCGGCCGCGGCATCCCTGCCTGGCGCGCACAGCTGGTCTGCTGTGAGGCACCTCGACTCTGCTGCTGGCCTGCCCCCCCGCCCCCCCCCCCCTCTGCTGCAGCAAGTTTGCCGAGGGGGTGGGCATCAAGTTCTTCCTGCCAGAGGACAAGTTCGGGTGAGCCTGCGCCGCGCAGGCCTCGCCAGCGTTTGCCTGCAGACACCTGCATGATCTGCGAAGCGGTTCAGGCAGCCGCGGTGCCTGCTGCCTCGCACTGTGTCAGCCGGCCTGCCGCTGTGTTCGTGCTGGGCGACAAAGGCAGCCACTCTGCCGTGCTACCCCGTGCGCCCTCGTGCTCTGACAGTTGCGTGAGCCATGGCCAGCTCACCTTGATCAATGTCTCTGGTTTTCTCTGCAGCGAGCCGGAGCTCAAGACGGAGGCGGTCACCGGCACCAGCAGTGGCCTGAACTCAGACATGGCCGATGCATTTCGCAAGCTGGCAGGCATTGTCAGCGGTGCGTGCCCGCCTGCGTGCTGCTCCTTCAGCTGCTGGCTGCCGCTGCCTGGCGCTGCTCGGGTGCACTGCATGCTGCCCAGCTGGGGCAGCCTGCACCCTGCATGTCTGCCCCTTCTTGGCCCCTGGCACTTGGGTGTCCGTTTGAGTCCTCCATGAATCTGTGTCCAGCCGCTCCACCCCCACTGGCCGCCTGGCCATCCAACACGCTCTGCTTCTGTTCTGGGTCTGTGTCGCACATTATGGTCAGACAGACTTTGCACTGAAACACGCAAGCGAGCGACTCTGCTGCGCTGTCCTGCTGCAGCCGAGCCCTTCAAGGCCAACGCGTTCAAAAAGGTGGCCGACATCGTCGACGCCCACCCCGAAAAGATTACCGTGAGCAGAGGGGGGGGGGGGGGTAGCCCTTGGTCCGCGCGCTTGAACGTCTCGCTGCAGTGACTCCCGGGGGCCCAGCCTGGCCACACAGGGCAGTCGCCTCACCCAGAGCCTCTGAGGGCGTGGCATGGTCGCTCTGGTAAGCCCCCAGCGCTTACCATGGGCACGCCTCCCCCCGCCAAGCCTTTCCCTGGGATCTCTCATTCGGTCCTCCTGGCGTCGCCCTCCCCGACGCCCGGCCAGCGTCTCAGGCCTGGTGCGCATGCCCCACCCTGCCCCGCAGGCCGCCAGCCAGCTCAAGGGCACCAAGGGCGTGGGGCCCAGCTCCCTTGCCAAGATCGCAGAGGTGGGGCGCCTGCATGGCTTGGTCGTGGTGTTGTTGGTGCTAGGCGGCGCCGCGGAGGAGAATCCCTGGCGACCTTCGATGTGTGTCGAGCGCCGGGAGGCTGTGGCCGTTGCACAGAGGAGCGGTCGGGCAGCGCGCTATGCTCCAGCCTGCTCCCGGCTCTTCTTGTGCACGCACAATGTCAGCAAGAGCAAGCGATGTGCTGCCGCCTCCTGCCCCCTTCTGTTGAACCGCTGCCGGATTGTTTTCACCCCCCTGCAGTTCCTTGAAACCGGCACCCTGGCGGCCCTGACCGAGGCGGGCATCACAGTGGGCGGGCCCCCTGACAAGCAGGCCGAGGTGGGCCTCAAGTTCCTCTGAGACAGCCGGCAAACGGGGCAGTGTTGGAGCGGAGCGAACGTTGGATGGCCACGCTGCTGGCGATGCTTGCTGCAGCACTGCTGGTAGGGCGTGGTGATGCAACAAAGATGATTGATGTAAACGGCTTGACCTGACCGCTGCAAAATCTGTTGGGATGGTCGGACGACGGGGCTGGCAAGCCACGCGGCCTGGAGAGGGTGCTGCAAGAGAATGAGGAGCAGGTGTGAAGCAGAAGTGTTCGACAACTGCCCTGCCTTGGGATTGCTTGCTGTCATTTGCCATCATGAGCACACCGTGCACCTGCACCAGGGCTCGGAAGAGATAAAGCGCAGGGGAGATACTTGCGGCTGCGGCCCCTGGCGGGACATCAGTGCTGCCAGTGTCTCACCTGCCCGTCCAACTGCGGCCCTCTGGCCGCAAGATAGACCCCGTCATACATCCACAAACGCGATCTCAGCAAGTCGCTGGCCAGCAGAGCCTGTTTAGCGCCATTTTGAGGACGCTGAGTGCTGGCGGGGGCCGGGAAGAAAGCCAGAGGAAGCCCCAAGAGCAGGACTTTCTCCTCAGCCATCCCTTTTCGCGCAGTCGCGAGTCCTGATTCGCTCTACGGTCCCTCCGCCCTCCTAGTGCTGTAAAATGGCTGGCGCATACCTCGTTGCGAGCGCTGCCTTTGTAGCAGCCGCCGAGGCCCTTTCCAAGCTTGCCACCTCAAAGAAGAAGTGCGTTTTGGGAGGAGCTGGCCCAACTGTGCTCGGTGGACAAGCGGAATTCTCGCTGCTGGTGGCGTTCAGCACAGTTAGCCCGATTGGAGTGCGTGTGAGCGTGCTGTAACTGTATAGATCAGTCAAAGCCAGCGGTTGGGGCAGGCGGCGTGACCAGGGCTTCTCCCAATCGGCCCCTCCAGCACCTTTTGGACCATCCTGATCACACTTGTGCTGCATCTTGATTGCAGATGATGGATCCTTCATGGGCGCGATGAGCGCCTCTCATGGCTTTGTGCCGCTGTCTACTGAGCGGCACTACACCCGCCCCGCCCCTTCCAGTTGGGCAGTGATTGCCGCCCCACTTCAATAATCTTGCCCGCATGCCCCTCCATGGAGCACCTGAACCTCCATCCAGCCTTGCCAAGCCTTTGTTGCTTGCGTGTGCAAAGTGGAGCCTTGCCTGCGGCTTACTTCACGCCGCGTGCAGCACAGTCGAGGAATGCCTTTACCTTCCTGTTCATTTGAACATATCGGAACAAATACTGAACAGCGCTTGCCGCCCCCTGCCAGCCCAACCCAACTGCTCATTGTGAGGACCTGTGCGCCCTGCAACCCTTGCCCTGCCCTTCCGCCCAGCCCCCTCTGGCTTTCATTCACATTGCAACCTTGCATGAACGAGCCCCTGCCCACCTGTGCCATTCCCTTGGCATGCTCCATGTCATCCGGGCCTCCTGCTGATCTATCGATCGACGACTAATCTGCAATGACAGCACCAGCCTTTCCTGTGCCCCTGCCCTTCCCGCGCCCATTGGCCTTTCCGGCTGCGTGGCCTGCTCAGATTGTAACACAGCAACAGTTAGTTGGGAGTTGGTGTACAAAAGGAGTCGGGAATCCAGAGTGTCTCATTGGAGACACGGCGGCAAATGCTGGATGGTATCAGCGGACAAGTGCCCGCCACGGAACTTGGAGCTTGCGCCGAGTCGCTGTTGACCAAGTCTATCTCCTCTGATGCTTTCTGCGCGTCTCTGTGTCTATAGGACCAGGAGGGTGTTTCAGAGGTGGAGGGCATGAGGATGCTGTGCTGAAGCCCTCCACTGCAACGCTGCGCAACATGCTGTGGCTGCCGCCGCCCAGTGCTGCAGCTCGACCCGCACCTCCTGTGGAGTCCTGTTTTCCTCTCTTTGACGCCGGACAACTTTGCATGCTTGCTGGGTATTGAGCTTGCAATTTGGCCCAGAAGTGATCGCGCCTTGACGCTCGGCAGCTGCAAGAGCGGTTCGGCGTGCGAAATTGATAGCTATTCAGAGTACACAATTTGGGTGTGTGCCATCACAACGCCGGAGGCCAAACAAAGCAAAGCGCGATGGCAGCGGCCCCCAGACTAGAGGGGCGCGGCGTTGATTTGGAGGAGGACGACGGCGAGGATCTCAGGTGCGGACTGGTACGCGGTGCGTGCCCATGCGTCAAGCAAACATCCTGCTGCTGCCGCCGCCGCTGCTGCTGCCACCGCTGCCGTCGCCGCCTGCCCAGACGCACGTCCCGACTCGACTTGCGCAGGGCGGGCGAGGAGGCTCGTGGCCTGGCTGCTTTCGAGCGGGAGTATGAGGACGATCACTCCTGGGAAGATCTTGAGGAGGATGAGTACGGCAACCTGCGGGCACCGGTGGGTGCTGCTGGCACCGTCTTGAGCTATCGCTCTGGTGCCGTTCGCGCTCAGTCTCCTCCTCTTTGCGGCTGGCTGGCAGTCGCAGTGTTGCCCATCGTGATGCGCAAGGCTGCAGAAGGGGACCGCCCGACCTGCATGTGCAAAGTGTGCGCGTGCATGTCCCGCCTCGGCTGCTCGATAGCGCGCCAGCTGAGAGCTCGCAAATTGCCTGCATCTTGACTCGAAACTCCTCGTCCACCTATCCTCACTCCAGGACCGGAGCGAGGAGCAGCGGGCGCGGCGGCGCAGGCTGCTCAGTGCGGCGCAGAGCGCGCGCATCCGGCGAGGCATGATCCGCTACGTCCAGGCGCGCCTGCTAGCACCAAACCCTGGCTGGGTCCTTAGCCTGGCACGCAGCCGAGGACTCCAAGCATGTGCCAATGCTTAACGTGGCAGGCCCTCAGCGCCATGATTGCCGACGCGCCGCAGTGCGTGCCTGCGCCGGCGCGCCGCCCTTTGGCTCAGCTTGCCGCCCCCCACACGCATACGCACCGCTGCTGCGCGCTCCCGTCCTGCTCATGTGCGTGCCTCCTCCCGCTGCTGCAGGTGGTGCTGGACCTCTCCCGGGCAGCCTCCCTCACCGATATGCGCCCGCTGAGGGCAGCAGTGATGAGCGGCATCCTGCAGGTGGGCCCCTGTGCGCAGGCTGGGAGTCGAGTTCGAATCCAGCGCCATCCTTCTGCCACAGTCCTTCTGGAGCCGGCCTAAGACTTTGTGCACAATTTCACCAGTGCATTGCTCCTGCAATGCCCTGGCCCCCACCGTCACCACCACAACCACCACCACTCACTCACACACACAAACACACACACACACGCTCCCCTGCCCCCTGCCCCGCAGCGCTTCATCCGAGCCTTCTTTGACGAGAATCCGCTCAGCCAGTTGGGCCTCATCGTTCTGCGCAACGGGGTGGCAGAGCGCCTGACAGAGCTGTCATCTGCGCCGGTGAGCCGCGGCCGCCTCACCAGCAGCTGCTTGCTGCCCAGCCGCCCGCGGCAGAGGCGTGGCCTAGGGGCAGAGACAGCTGCCGCACCTGCCGCTTCGTCGACCGATGTTGCGGGCGGCCATGCTGATGGGGGGCAGTGGGCGTTGGAGGGGTGCGCACCCTGCGGGTAGGCTGCAGCTGCACGGCAGCTGGGCATGCCAAGGACTGTGCGGCGCATGCCTTGCCCGCAACCCATTGGCTGGCCCGGTGCCTGCGCCCCGCGGCAGGAGGCGCACATTGCGCGGCTGCGGCGCAACCTGGACACGGGAGGGGACGCCTCGCTGCAGAATGCCTTGGACGTTGCTGTCGACGCGCTCAAGAGCATCCCGCCCTACGGCCACAGGCGAGCTGGGCAGGGTGGTCGGGCCTGGCGGCGCAGCCGAGCAGCCCGTGCTGATGGGTGTTGTGGACCTAGTGGATTCAAGATGCACCTGGGGGTTCGTGCTTCCTGGTGTGCGATGCGCCCAGTGGCAACGCCAGCGTCAGCAAGGGCGCATGCGCAGGCCCGCCACAGGTCGCCAGCTGCGGCCGCGCGCACCTCAGCACGCAAAGGTGTAGGCAGACATGCCTCTTGCGCTCTCCCAGGGTCACCCCCGCTTGCCCGCCCTGCCCGCCCCCCCGGCCTCTGCAGGGAGGTGCTGTTCATGCTGGCGGCGCTGAGCACTTGTGACCCAGGGGACATCGCTGCCTCCATCAAGGCAGCCAAGCAGCACCGAGTGCGGGTGTCGGGTGCGCTGGGGCTGCAGCCAGGGCGTGTCGGCATGGCCGCCAGGCATGCGCCCGCAGCGCCAGCAGGCACCCCCGTGCTTGGGCCGCTGCAGCCGCCCTGCGTGCTTCCCGGGCAGAGGCCTCCCGCCACAAGCGCTGCATGTGCAGCGGCAGAAGGAGGCGGCAGCCGTGGGCTGCGAGGGCCTGCTGCCGGCTATGCAGCCAACCCAGATCGTGTTCGTGGCGCCCCCCTGTACTGCACCCCACCCCTACCCCCCCACCCCATCCCACCCCCCTGCTGCGCAGTGGTGGGCCTGGCGGCTGAGATGTATGTCTGCCGGCGCATGACGCAGCAGACGGGCGGCACATACTCGGGTGGGCGGGACCGTGAGCCAGCCAGGGCCCCATAACCCTGGCCAGGCCTGGTGGGCACTAGCCACTGGGCCCCCCATCCTGCCTCCTCGGCGCCCAGCAGCCCTGGCCCTTTCCAGGCCCAGAAAAGCACCCCACCCCCACCCCCACCCCACTTGTGCAGCACCTGCCTCACTGGCCCCCAGCCACCCACCATGCCGCTCCATCCCTGCTGCCTGCAACCTCCCGCCACGCCTCTCCACCCCCTGCTGCCTGCTACCTCACATCCTGCCCCTCCACCCCCGCTGCCTGCGAGCGCAGTGGCCATGAACGAGGGGCACCTGCAGGAGCTGATGTTGGAGCATGCCGTGCCGCCGCCCGCCCCGCCCGGCTCCTCGGCCGTCTCGCTCGTGCGTATGGGCTTCCCGCCGCGCAACCCGGAGGCCCCGGGAGCTGCGGCGTTCTGCGGTGCGTGGGGCCAAGGGGGGCGGGGGGAGGGGGGCATGGTCCGGCGGAGTGGGGTCGGGGTCGGGGGAAGGGAAGAGGGATTGGTTCGCAAGTTGGGTTTGTGTGCGTGTGTGTTTGGCGGGGGGTAGGGGGGGGGGCATGGTCCCGCGTAGTGGGGTCGGGGGCGGGGGAAGGGAAGGGGGATGGTTTGGCAGGTTGGTTTTGTGTGCGTGCTGATGTTGCGTGGGGGGGGGTGGAGGGGCGGTCCTGCGGGGTTTGGGGTCGGCGAGGGGCGTGGCTGCCGCTCTGCCCACCTCTCAGGCGCACACATGCCTGCCCCCTGGGCGCTCGTGCCTGCCATTGTGCCACACCCAACCGCCGCCGACCCCCCCACCCCACCCCACCCCACCCCACCCCACCCCCGCCCCGCGCCCACTTGCCCGCCCGCCCCACAGACGAGGGCTGCCTGCTGCAGCCGGGCGGCTACACCTGCCCGCGCTGCCGCGCCCGTGTGCCCGAGCTGCCCAGCCAGTGCCACGTGTGCGGCCTCTCCCTGGTGGCCTCCCCCCACCTGGCCCGCTCCTACCACCACCTCTTCCCGGTCAAGCCCTTCCGCGAGGTGCCGGCAGAGGAGCTGGCAGCGGGCGGGCCGGTGAGCCAGGAAGCGCGCCGGGCTGGCAGGCGGGCTGGCCGGCACGAGGGGTTGGGGGGTTGAAGACTGCGACGCCTGAGGTGGCGCAGCCCTGCGGCAGGCAGAGCAGCGGCGGGTCTCCCTAGGGGCTGCTGCCCGCCTGTGTACTGTCCATGCGCTTTGCTGCCATCGGAACAGCCATGCAAGAGGCGGTTTTGTGCGCGAGGCTGTCAGAGCAATCCCAATTTCAAGCAAGGTTGACACCCCTGGCTGACCCTTGCGCACGCAGGGCTGCGGCGGGCGACAGTTGGATGTGGCTCCCCCTTTTGCGGCGGGCCTGCAGTACTGCTATGGCTGCTACCAGCCCCTGGGGCAGCCCCACAGCAGCAGCAGCGGGGCACGTGGAGCAGCGGCAGCGGCAGCGGCAGCAGCTGGAGCGGCAGGCGCGGCGGGCGGCGGCATTGTGTCGTGCTGCCCCGACTGCCTCGCCCTGTTCTGCTTCGACTGCGACGCCTTCATTCACGAACAGCTGCACAACTGCCCAAGCTGCGAGTGCCTGCCGCCACAGCTGGCTGCCGCTGCGGGTGACAACTGACGTCCCTGCACTGTTGCGCCCCCTCCGCCGCCGCCCTTTTGAAACAAATTGTGCAGCACTCAGCAATGCATTGTCACCAGATACATCGCATAGTGTCCCAGGTGTACTGTCAGGCCAGCTTCACGAGAGGAACCAGCCACATCAGCTTACAAGAGGTCAGCAGCAATGTGCCTGGGACAGGCAGGTCACACGGCAGTGGAGGCAGTGCAGTGGGCACAAGATTCGGAAACGCACAGCACCCACCAGAACGGGGTCGTTCAAGTCGAGGCACGCCCAGAAGCAGAGGGGTGCATTCAGAAGGATGGAGCAGGAAGGCGCCACCGCTGGCGCTGCGGCTGCTCTGATCACGCTGCAGGGGGGGTTGGTTCCAGCGCCGGCTGTGCTGCGCTGTGCTGTGCCTGCAGGCTCCAGCTGAAGTAAGGACACGACCCGGCTCCGGCTGGGCAGCCAGGGCCTAGCTCCAGATGTCCCGCAGCACCCCCATGCCTAGCTCCAGATGTCCCGCACGTACCGCCCCTCCCGCGTCATCTCCTGCAGCCGCTCAGCCGCCTCGGCCTCTGCACGACAGGGTGGGCAGCCGCGGCCGCGTCAAGGCACGGCAGGGTGGGCAGCCGCGGGCACGTCACGGCACGACAGCTGGCCGCCACAACCCAGGGCGGGCGACGCCAGGGGCATCGGGCTGGGCAAGCACAATGGGTGGTCTACGCAGCCGGGACAGGCGGCAGCGGGCGGCGCCAGACGTTGCGCGCCAGGACGGCATGCCATGCCGGCACCCGCAACCACCACCTGTTCCAAACTAGATGCAGCACGCAAAGCCGGCCCATGCGTGCTTGCCCCGACCCACCTGTGAGGCCGCCCTCAGACTGCAAGATGCCGACCAGGCAGGCATGCACGTCCTTGGCCATGGCCGCGCCATCGCCGCACACATACACCCGCGCGCCCTGCCTGCAGATGCAGAGGGAGGGGGAGGGCAAGCAGAACGGGCAGAGCTCAGGCAGGACGGGCGTGTGCAGAGGGCAGGCGTCAGCAGTGCCGCCGGCAGCAGCGCAGCCGCCCCCTGCTGCGGTCGGCCCGCACCCCCAGGTGCTGGTGTACCAGGCCCGGCCGGCCGGAAGCCGGCCAGAAGCCAGAGAGAAGCCGACAGGAAGCCGCCGGGAAGCCGGCTTGCCTGACGATGAGGTCGTGCAGCTCTCCCGCGTGCCGCTGCATCAGGTGCTGCACGTACACCTTGTGCTCCTGGGCGCGGGAGAAGGCGACGTGCAGGTGGTCCAGTGCACCATCGGCCACAAAGCGCTGCAGGGCCGGGGGGGGGGGGGGGCGGGGGGTAGGAGGTGGTCCAGCGCGCCGTCGGCCACAAAGCGCTGCAGCTCGGGGGGTCGGGAGGTGGGTGGCTTGGGGTCGAAGGGGTGGTGAGGGTGGTGGGGGCGGGTTGGGGTTAGGGGGCTGGTGGGGGTGGAGGTGGTGGGGCGGCGGGGAAGGGGTGGTGAGCAGCCAGCGGCGGCAGGCGGGGGGCGCAGGCCAGCGACGGCCAAGGAGCTCGGGAGGCAGGTGCTGCTATGCCCTGGGGCCAAGACCTGCCAGCCATGCCTGGCCAGCCCGATATGCATCGACAACGGCTGGCTGGGGGGCCTTACCCAAGGCTCTGCCAACAGGTGGAGGCCCCCGCCGTCGTTCGGCAGAAGCCAGGAGAATGGAAACTCAACAGGAAGGTTTCCAGCAGATATAGCCGGCAAACAAAGTGCCCCAATGACAACAAAGCAGCGCCCATTAAACAGCAGTTCGCACCTCCAGGTCTTCCTGGTACAGGTAGTCCTGGTCCTGCCGCCGGCAGCCAAAGAAGAGCCAGGCGGTGCCGCGGGCGGCGGCTGCGGCGGCGGCGCCGCCCCTCGCCGCCAGCTGTGCGCGCCGGTGCTGCAGGAAGCCGCGGAAGGGGGTGACCCCCGTGCCCGGGCCGATCATGAGCAGCGGGATCTCGGGGGACTTGGGGGGGCCAAAGGCGCCGCCGCGGCGCAGGAAGACGGGCAGGCGCACGCCCGCGTCGGCAGCGGCGGTACCGCCCCGCGCGATGGGGTCGCACAGCCGGTGCAGCCAGGTGGTGGCCACCCCCTGCAGCTCGCCGTACCGCTCGGAGCGGTACCGCACGACGGTGAAGGCAAACTGGGCCTGCGGGGCAGGGCAGGCAGGGCGGGGGGGAGAGGCGCTTGCAGCCTGGCTGGCTGCTCGCTGCCAAACCGTGAGGCCAAGGGTCAGCGAGGCGGGAAACGGCGCAAACAGTTCAAGCCGCAAGGCCGCAAGGGATCAGAAGCAGATAACAATTGTGACGTTTGCGACAGCCCCGGGTATAACAGTCCCCAGCGCACCTTGTCGGGGCTCTCGAGCGGGGAGCAGCTGAGTGAGTACATGCGAGCCGCCAGCGGGGGCAGCGCGTCGAGCAGCGCTCCCAGGGGCGGGCGGCACGAGGGGAAGCGTCGCAGCAGGTGCAGCAGCGAGGGGCGGGCCGTCAGGATCTCCGCCGCGTACTCCTCGCGCCCCTGCCGCGAGCACAGGCGCAGCGCCGCGGCGCGCTCCTCGGGCGCGGCGCAGTGCTCCGCCAGCAGGCGCAGCAGTGACTTGCGGGGCGGGCCGGTGAGGTCCACGCCGCGGGCCAGCGCGCGCCGCACGCTGCAGGGCGCGCGCAGGTGCGGCAGCAGGCGCTCCGCGTGGTGGTGCCCGCCGCCGCTGCTGCCGCCGCCGCCGCCCGCAGCGGTGCCCCCCTCCTCCTCCTCCTCTGCCGGCGCCACATCAAAGACGGCATCGCCATCAAGCCCCAGCCGCTCCAGCAGACCCTCCACCAGGGCGGGGTCGTTCTCGGGCAGCACGCCGAGCGAGTCGCCGGGCGAGTAGCGCATGCCGCTGCCGCTCAGGTCCAGCTCAAGGTGCAGCACCTGTGCGGGCAAGGGGGGCAATCGGACCGGGGTCAGGATTGCGACACAGGGGGAGCTTGTTGAACTGCGACGCAGGGGGCAGGGGGGACAAGGGCGGTGGCACAGGGGAGAGCTCTCTGAAGTGCAACGGCGGGGGCGCTTGGACGTGTGGAGCATGCCTGGCCGCGCATGGTACCGACAGCTGGCAGCGGCGCGGGGCATGCGGCAGCAGCGCACCACGGCGAGCGCGCGTGGTGAGCTGTGGCGGGCCAGCGTGCTGCACGACAGGAACGCAGGTATGAATGCAGCCCAGCCCGCCCCACTCCACCCCACCCCAGCATACCTGTCGGTCTGACCCAGACAGCTCGGTGGTGAGGTAGCGAGCGTGGGTGACGGGCGCCCAGAAGGGCGCCTCTGCAGAGTACTCGCC
>KQ482030.1:223657-254133 GCA_001430745.1 Auxenochlorella pyrenoidosa
CGGAGAGCCCGTCGTCACCTGCCTGTTTCGCTTCCCAGATGGCGGCCGGCACAGCCGCCGCTTCCTGCTCACCTCCCCGCTGGAGGTGAGACCAGGGAAGCAAGCAGGGCAGTGGGTAAACGCCGCTTCTTGCGACCAGCAGCGGTGGGGAGCAGGAGGCGGACGCCAGGCAGGCAGAGAGGCATCCCGCTGCCCAGGGCCACGCTAGCGCTTTCAGCGCCGCGGCGCTTGATGCCATGGCCCGCGCTCCCGGGCCAGCCTCTGGGCTGCTCTCAACAAATTCTCCTCCTTTGGAACTTCTCCTCCTTTGGCTGCATGCTGTGAGCCCCTCCTGTGCTGCTTCTGTGCTGGTCTTCGCTGCGCACGCCCCTGCCCACCAGACCCCTTGCCCTCTCCTCCCGTGCAGGCGCTCTTCCACTTTGTCGACAGCAAGGGGGCGAGCGGCATGGAGCCCGGCAGCTACAGCCTGGTCACGCAGTACCCCCGCAGAGTCTTCCCGCCGCCGGCAGCCGCTGCGCCAGCGGCAGCAGCGGGCGAGCTGCTCACGCTGCAGGCAGCCGGGCTGGCGGGACCGAGAGAGGTGCTGTTCCTTGAGCCTCACAGCAGCAGCAGCAGCAGCGGCGGCGAGGCGGCAAGCGGCGAGGCCAGCTGATGGGGGCGACTCCAGGCCTGGTGGCTCTCCTGCGGCATCCCCATCCATCATCTCAGCTGTTCACTCCTCGAATGCAACACAGCCTGAATGTCTCTCCGCCAATGATGATATCTTTGTACAACAGGAGCTTTGCTGCATCTTGAACGCGTGGTGCACTGCCAGCTACAAACGGAAGAGGTATGACGGGCGGCCGGGGCCGCCAGCGGCCCAGCAGCACAGGAAGGGCTGGTCAGAGCGCACCCCACAGGTTTGACCAGCTCGCCTTCTTCTTCGCCGCCTTGCCGCCGCCGCCGCCGCGCCGCTGCGCCCCTCCCCCGAGCTGCTCCCGCGGCGGCAGCCAGGTGACCGGGTGCTTGTTGTAGGCTGGCCAGTCGGGGACGGTCAGCACGCCCGCCAGCGCGACGCCGCCGGCAAAGATGCCCATCATCCCGCCAAAGTCCTGCCGCACGTACCCCACCAGGAAGCCCAGCGCGGCAAAGGCCAGCACGATGTACATGGCTAGCGTCTCAGCCAGCTGCTGCCCCTTGAAGTCCATGGCTGGGCCTTATGAGCAGCGGTATGGGGGCGGTGGGCGGAGGCAGTGCCGGCGGTGTGAGCAGGCGTGCTCTGAGGGCAGCAGCGCCAGATCAGGATCCACGATCACCCTGCGATAACGATTGCAGTCCTCGGCAAGATACCAAGCCAGCGTTGAGAACAGGGCCTCACCGGCTAACGTTAACGCGAGGTCGGTGCGCTCTTGCAGGGCTGCTGGGGATTGCTGGGGGATTGGGGCGCTCCAAATCCCTGTGAGCCGCCCCGCCGGCTTCCGAACTCGGCGATCACGTCTCGCTCCTGTCCTAAACTCTGAGAGTGTATCCCTTGCACATGATCTGATCAGGTAGGCAGTTCGGTGCAAACCTCCTCGACAGGCAGGTGGACAAAAGGCCATGCGCAGCATCTGCCTGTCGCAACGCAGCGCGCTTGCCCGCCGCCTGTCCTGCCGCTCACTGCGCAGCCCCCGTCGCGGCTGCTGCCGGCGTGCACACCAGGAATAGGCTGCCGTCGGCCCTGCCCTCGGCGCTGCCGTTGGTGCTGCCCGCTGGGCCAAAGGCGCAGAGCTCGGAGTCGATGCCCAGGGCGGCAGCCTGCTGCGCGCGGTCCGTCTGCAGCTGCAGCTGCCAGCCGTTGCTGGCCAGGAACTGCGGGGGGCAGGGGAGCATGGACGTCGCCTCATGAGTCGAGAAATCAGGCGCAGCGGCGAGCTGCACCCCGCTTGGGGCATCTAGCTGGCATGGCTGGCAAGACCTGGAAGCAGCAGTGCCAGGGTGCTGCGAGGCGCCTGCGTTGAACTGCACACAGACGCTGCCTGGCCTGTGCCAGAGGACGCCCACACAGGAGCAACCTCTCACCTCGGCGGGGTCGTCTGGGCAGCCAAACACCCAGGTGGACAGCAGGGAGCTGCGCGCAGCGCCCTGGCCCGCCTGCCGCGCCTTCATGCGCTGCATGGCGCCCTCGGTCAGGCTGACGGCCACAAAGGCGGAGCCAGCGGGGGACAGCTCTGCGGGGAAGGGGGGCGGGGCGGATAGGGTAGGGCAGGGCGGGGGCAACCGCATCAGCCTTGCGCAGGGCCGCTGTGTGCAACTGCTGTCCACAGCTGCAGCTGCGCGGGAAGGCCTCCAATCACAGGATGGCGCGCCACGGCGCTGCTCGGCACCCCAGGTGCTGCCGCCGAAACAGGTCACGCCGATTGATTTGCTGCAGCACACGCACGCGGGCGCACCGCCGTGAACACATCTCCCGCGCCTGCCAGCGCTCCCCACCACTCACCAGCAATCTTCTGCAGCAGGGACTCCACCAGGGGCTTCTCCAGGTACATGAGCAGCCCTGCAGACGCAGGGGTGACACACGGAGCAGCAGCATTCTTAGCTTCCCAGGCAGCATACAAGCAGGCTGCGCGGCAACGCAGGTGATAACAGCGCAGCAAGCACACGTGTGCAGGCGAGCTTCCGAGCGGAGCGGCCATGGGCGGCCACTGCGGCCAACGTCCCTGCCTGTTGCAGCCCATGCCCAACGGCCCTGTTAGGCGTGGGGCCTTCATCCCTCCTGAGCCCTGGCTGTGCCCTGCCCTTGCACTAAAGGCAACCCCAACCCCGCCCCACCCCACCCCACCAACCAACAAACCCCTCTGTCCCCACACGCACGCACCTTCCGCTACCCACACAGTCGGCTTTTCCGGGTCAAATCCGGCTGCCAGCAGGGCGTCCGCCCAGGAGGGGTCGCTCAGGTCGGCGGCAACAGCGGCCCAGGAGCCGCAGCGCAGCGGGAAGCGCGTCTTGTCGATGCTGCAGGCACGCAAGGAGGGCCGCAGGCAGGGTCAAGCAGGTGGTGTGGATGTGGGTGGCGGCCGCGTGCAGAGCAGGTGCACGGGGGGCGAGCCACGGCCCCGAGCGGGCCGCCCCATGCCAGCTAGGCTAGCCCAGCGCGCCCCCACGTGCCGCCCGGGCTGCGCCTGCCCGGGATGCCCCCGCCCAGCGGGCGCCGCACCCGCACCTGAGGTGGCGGGCCAGGCCGGAGGAGGTGCGGGCGCCGGTGGGCGTGCTGGGCTCGCTGTCCTCGCCCAGCGGCGGCGGCACCTCGGCTGCCAGCTGGCGAAGCAGCCCCCGCTTGGCCTCCACAACATCCCGCTGGTCCACCTCAAACCACCGCAAGTCTGGAAATGGGGTACGCGAGGGCGGGCGGAGGAGGGATGGGCAGGGCGGGCGTGGGAGGGAGGTGGTAGGGGGGAGGCTCTGGGCGTGCAGGAGGCGGGCACCTGCGCCCCAGGATTCCACGCATCCTGGGACTCGAATCCATGGGACGCAGGGCGCCAAGCGCCAGGCAAGGGTGTGACCAGCAGGAGGCACGGCCACAGGCAGAAGGCAGCTAGCTGACAACCGACGGCCTGGTCATGCGACCATCACCGTCAATCGCGCTCAGGGTTTTGAGTTCGAGGCGCCACCTGCCCTGCGGTGGAGTGCAGCCCTCGTGTGCCCAGCACCCAACAGCGCTGCACTTACCGGCAGGCAGCTTCATGCGCCACGGCCGGCTGTCCATGCCGGCACCCAGCATCACCAGCTGCAGGGGCAAAAGGACAAAAGGCTGGGGAGCATTGAAGGCCTGCAGAGCTCCTCGACGAGGGAGGACGTTGGACAGCATCATGCTTAGGCAGCGGCAGGGGGTTGGGTGGGTGGGAGGTGGGAGGGGTGGAGGGGTAGCATGTGGGGAGGCCTGGGGCGCTCCAGCCTGGGGTACTTGATGCCCGCATCGACAGGCAAAGCACGCAGCATTGTGCCAGTGTGTGGCAGGTGTGCGCCATAGGGAACGTCCACGTGCCAGCGCTGAAGCAAGGCGGGGTGGCAGGACAGTGGCCTTGGCGGCAGCGCCCACCTGGCGAGGCTCGTGGCCCTGTGGGTGCGCCCAGACATAGGCGCCCAGGTCCACAGTCGTGGGCGCGCCGGCGGCGCGCAGGCAGGCCGGGATGTGGGCTGCGGCAGGGAAGGTGGCAGCGGGGTGCATGCTCGCCAGCGGCGGGCGGCCTGTGCTGCGCAGCGCGCCTTGCTGGAGGTGGGACGCAGCAGAATTGGCAGTTCTTGCACCCGTGAGAAGGACCAATTGCGTGTCAAGTAGGAAGTGTGGGAGCCACGCACTGGACACCGGCATGCCCAGCGCAGCCTCAATTTGGTCGTCAAACCAGCGCGTGCGGATTGCCATCTTGCCGACCTGCAGCAAGCTCGGGCCGGCATACGCGGCGGGCTGGGCCGTGTGCTTGCAGCACTGGTGGAGGTCATGGAAGCACAGCTGTCCACACCTGTCGCAGGCAGCGCAGAAGAGGGCAAGGAGCGGCGCATGCGCCGCAGCCAGTTGGTGCCCAAGCAGGCAGCTGATATGGCACTGCGGTGCAAGGCGTGCACGACATGCGACGCATGCCCACCTTGAACTTGCGCTCGCTGCCCTGTGGAGCGGGCACGGCGCGCCGCCGGCTGGTGGCGATGGCCGCTTCGCCCGCCATGCCCTCTGCCAGCGGGTCCACCACCAGCGGGTGCTCCTCGCCGGTTTCCACCGCACGGCTGGCTGCGCAAGGTTGGGAGTACACAGGATGGGACATGCTTGCGTTTCCGTTTTCTGCCCTTCGCAGATGAATGCGCTGGAGTGCCAACGCTCGGCATCCAGCATGGCCCGCAGGGGGGGTGGAAATGTATGTATGTGAGGCGAGAGAGAATTGGTAGGGGGTTATGATTCCCAAATGCCCGACGACTGTTGACATCAGCTGACAAAAACTGCGGCGCGCCTCTGAAGCGGTGCGGCAGCTGCTCATCCTGGCAAGGCTGGATCGCCTCATCAGGTTGCGCCGAGAGTCGGAATTGTCATGCAAGCACATTGATCGGACGCTACAGCAAGCAGGAGCGAGCTGGTGTGGCGGGAGCCGAGAGTGGCGAGTGTCCTCACCGGCGATCATCTTAGAGCTAAAGCTGACGATGTTCGAGAGGCCATCGTAGGCCCTGCCCGACAGGCGCCTGAAGAACACGGAAATTGCTGCCAGCACAGCGGCCGCAGAGGCGACAGTGGCTGCCCTGCCCAGTACCATGGTTCAGGTGGGTCAGCCCGAATGCGCGGAGACTCCTTCGTGTTGAATCATGGTCCACCTTCCTGCTGTGTCGCACAGCACGGCCGAGCAAGAACCGGCTGATCACCTGCTGATCACCTCGTCGTGCGACCCAATCACCATGTTGTCGCGTGCACTTACTACACTGCTCAGCCTGTCGCTGGGGATTTCCCTGGGCCGTGCTCTGAGGGCGTGGCTTGCTCGAACGGCCAGGGAAGATCCCGTGCCCGCCTCAGGACGCCTGATTGCAGGTCAGTGACATCTAGCAGATTGCGCTCGGGTTTGCCTTGCCCCAGGCAGGCCGCCTGCGCCCCCGCCCGCGCATCTTCTGGGGCGCCGTCTTGCGCCACCACCTCTGTATGCTCGCCCTGTTTCCCGCCTCTTCTGCAGCGTGGCGAGCCCTGGAATCGCTCGAGCCGCCCAGGCTGCGCCTCTTCTTTGATCCGCTCGCCTCGGCGCTGGCCGGCCCGGCCGCCATCCACGAGGCACTCGCGCTGGCAGCGCCCTGGCCGCAGCAGAGCAGCATCGGCGGTGGACGTGAGGTGGCACATGGATGCGCAGCCGCACAGGAGGCATCAGGAACGAGTGGACATGAGCAGCGGAGGTTCCGGTTCTCCAACGTTGGGGTGAGCTGCAGCGTGGAAGACGCATGAGCGTGGCGCCGCATGCCCATGGCTGGGAGGCTCTCTGGCACTGGGTAGGCATCCACTGCATGGCCGCGCAGGCAGTTCCTCCTGCTGCAACAGCCCCACCCTGCCAACCACCCCTATGCACCGCCTCCCCCCGTGAGCAGACACGGGTCTGGTGGTTTGACCGACAGCTGCTCGCCGCGCTGGCCAGCCCGGCAGCGCCGCGCCAGGTGGGGCGCCGCTCTGGGCCGGTGGCCTCTGCTCCTTTGCCCCCCCGGCTGTGCAACTGCATGCACGCAATGCTGCGCCCTGGGTGCAGCCGGGGCGCCAGGGGGTGCGCATGGACTTGTCTGGCAGGCTGCGGTGAGCCAGGCAGCAACCCAGCCTGTCCCCCCAGCAACCCAGCCTCTCCCCCTCTCTACCCAGGTTGTGGTGCTGGGTGCCGGCATGGACACCCGGCCGTGGCGCATGAGCCTGCCCCCCGGCGTGCGCTGGTTGGAGGTGGACATGCCAGGGGTGGTGGAGGCCAAGAGGCGCCAGCTGGAGCAGCTCGGGGCGGCGCTCGGGGCCGGCCCAGCTGGCCTGGAGGCGGCGTCGCCGCCGGCGCACCCGCTGCGAGCAGCCTCGTGGGAGGCCCTCTCTGCCGACCTGGGCAGGCCGGGCTGGATGTCCGCGCTGCTTGCAGCGGGGCTGGACCCGCAGCAGCCCACAGTGTGGGTCGCGGAAGGTGTGTGGGGCAGGGCGGGGGCCGGTGGGTGGCGCCATCGAGGCAGGGCAGCCCGTCAGGCAGCGCTGTCCTTTCCTGCGTCTTCAGTATGGCTCCGGCAGAGCCTCCAGGGCTGCCCCAGGCCTTTGCACTGGCCCCTGGCTGCCTATCAAGCCCCCCCTTCCCATGCCTGCAATAACTGCGCTGCCCAGAGGGCGCCCGGGAGCCTGCGTCGCCGCCCCAGGCCGACACCGCTGGCGTCCTTTCCGTTGGCCACTGTCCCACCATGGCCTGGCCCGCGCGTGCGCCCCCACCCACCCCATTCAAACTCCCCTCGCCCCTTCGTCCCCCCAGGCCTTCTCATGTACCTGGAAGAGGACCAAGTGGCAGCGCTGCTGCAGGAGGCGGCAGGTGGGCCGCCGGCAGCTTCCTGGGCTTCAAGGCGATGGGCCGGCCGGCGCTGCTGCCAACAGATGCAGGCGGCTCCTGTGTTGCGCAAGCCGATGCTGCCCTGCTGAGACTGGCAGCAAAAGTTGAGACTGGCAGCAAGAGTGTTGCGCACCAGCCTGGCGATGAGCCTTTTTACGACCTGCCCCTCATCGCCGCCTGCCCCCCGTGCAGCCGCCTCCCCGCCCGGCAGCGCCTTCGTCGCCCACCACTGCACCCGGGAGCTCATTGCGCTGCTGCGGGGCGGCGCCGTCGCGTCTGCCTACGCGCCCTTCCCTCCGGACCTGGTGTCCACCTGGCGCAGCGGCCTCCCGCCAGCCGAGCAGGGCGAAGCGCTAGCTGCCGAGCTGCGCCGCGCGGGCGGCTGGCGGCTGCGGCAGGCCACCAGCCGGGCGCGCATCGCCTCGGAGATCTGCAGTGGCGGAGCCGGCGGCAGCGCCCCCAGCGTCGAGGTCAAGGACATGGCGCCTCTCTGCGACTTTGAGGCGCGGCCGGATGCGGGGCGCGACCGCTGGGCCGTCTTCTTCACCGCTGTCAAATGAGGCCCCAGGGCTGCTGCGCACTAACTGGCGGGCAGCCAGCGGGAGCTGGCTTCTACGCACACAGGAAGGCTGGCTGCCAGGCCCTGGCAGGTGTTAGAGGGCTGGCAGCGTGCCCTCGCTCCCGCCACGGCCCCGCCGGCCGGCTTCGCCGCCGCCCCGCAGCCCTCGCACCACCGCTCCAGCCGGCCCAGCTTCATAAACGGTGAGGAAGGGGGCATTAAGCAACAAACGACCGCTTGGTGGGGTGGAGCGGCGACACGTGGGGGGCAGGGGTGGAGGGCATGCCACAAGCGCTGCCTGCCTGTTGGCCTCTTGCGGCTGGCCATGCGCCTCCCCCTGTGCCTCGCCCCTACGTCTCTGGGTGCAGGCCTCCATGCAGCTAGGCTCTGCGCCTTTATTGACCACGGTTCGTCTCTCCTTTGTGCTGCAATCAAGGCAACCTTCAACTGTAGGCCCTGCCATGGGGGCCAGCACTTGACACCTGACCTGCTCTGCAGCCAGGCTCTGCGCTGGAAAGACCTGGGCTGAGTTGGCTGTGCGATATGCGGGGCTTGCGGTCCACATTACCAGAACACCAGCTGACAGCAGGTTGCCACTGCTGAGTTTGGCCACCACGGCTGCCTTTGGCACCTGTCGCCTTACGGCGTGGTCTCGGCACGCTTCATGCTATTGATGATACATGCGGCACGGCTTCATGTTTCCATTCTTATGATGACTCGATTTTGCAAGATGTAGCAATCCTGCATCAACTTGAAATGTCAGGCATTCCAGGGCAGATGACAAAGCAGGTGCGGTCGCATGCAGGAACGCTGTCGCGCGCGTCGGCAGCGCGTGGCTGGGGATGCTCGCCTGAGCTGCGGGTCTTTCGATCGACGAATACTGCATCTATGCTGCTGCTGGTGCTTCTGCTGATTGGCACGGCGGTGGCCAAGCAGTTCGACCCGCACCTGGTGCTTGGAGTGGTGCCGAGCCCCGGGGAGGCGGAGATCAGGCGTGCATACCGCGCAGCTGCACTTTTGAATCACCCGGACAAGGCGAGCGCCCGTGTCTTGATGCTTGATTAACCGCCGCCAACCGCAGCCCCCCGGCGCCGTCACCCTTCACCCCCGCTGTCAAGCTGCTGCCTGGGCTCCTGCCGCCTTCAGCTGCCCTCAATGCTGCATATCCCACCTGCAGAACTCCAGCACAGCGGCGCAGGAGCAGTTCCTGCTGGTGCAGCAGGCCTATGAGGCACTGCGGGCAGGCGGAAGCGGCAGCGCTGGCGGCGGCAGTGACCACCCATCTGACCGGCAGCGCCAGAAGGGGCGGGAGGAGCACCGTGCGGCCTGGCAGCGCTTTTGGCAGCAGCCTAGGACGCCGCAGCGGATCCCTTCCAAGACCGAGGAGCTCGACTCCACCCGCTTCTACCGAAGGGTGCTGCTGAGCGAGCGCCGCAGCCCTGCCGGCGGCGGTCACGCCGCTCGCGATGGCGGCGGCGGCGCTGCAGGCCTGCCCTGGTTGATCCAGGTGTACTCAGACCTCTCCACCTACTGCCGGGTGCTGAGCGCCCACTGGGAGGCGGCGGCTGCTGAGCTGGCTGGGCTGGCGCAGCTGGGCCGCATCAACTTCGACGCCCAGCCCATGTTGGTGAGTTTGAACTGCGCCCGCCACTCCGTGCTCCCAGCATGTCCTTGCCCAGCCCAACCTCCCGCAGACGTGCAGTGCGCTTCAGGAGCGCGCCCTGCATGCCGACGCTCTGCCGGCGCCTGCCCCACCATGTGTCGGCCTGCCGGCCCAGGACGCACCGCCTTTCCACCTCCCTGCTGCCACCCAAGCGTGTCCTGCTTAATTTCCTTCTTCTTCTGCCAGGTGCGCTTCCTGGACTCCCGCCTGCGGCTGTTCTCAGGGCCGCACCCCGCCCGCGAGCTGCCCATGGTTGTTGGCTTCCCCACTGGCTGCTCCTCCATGGCATGTGCCCGCGTCTTCAGGGGCACATTCGCAGCTGACAGCCTGCGACAGTTTGCAGGGCAGCAGCTGCTGCGCCTGCCGCCCGTGCCGGCCATCAGCCCGCGGCTGCTGGCGGCATGGCGGCGCGTGAGCACAGCTGCAGATCCAGACGGCGGCGGCGTGGCGCTGCTGGCGCTGCTGCCCGAAGGGCCGCAGCCGCTGGAACTGCTGGCAGCTGTCACCAAGGCACGCGGGCAAATCCGAGCAGCGGCGGCTGTGTGGAGGTGAGCTGCCTAGGGTGCTGCCTGGTCGCGCCGCCAGGCAGCCTGGCATTGGCAAGGGCAGCTCAGCCTTCAAGAAAGGTAGAGAAGAGGAGACTGCAGAGGCAGCATGGGCTGCTGGTTTTTTTTATCCTGGCTTACTTTATGTCTGCCTCTGCAGGCCCTCTGACCGCGCTCTGTGGGCAGGTGCAGTGGGAGCTGCCTCTGTCCCTGCCCTTGTGTTCTGGCAGGGCAGCACTCAGCAGCCATCAGCCATAGTGCAAGGCAGCCTGCTGGTCAACAGCACCGGCTGGGCAGCAGCAGTGGAGCGGCACGCGTGGCCTGCGGTGCCGCAACTGACGCCGGCCTCTGCATCACGGCAGCTGAGCGCCTGCAGTCTGTCGACCAGGGCGGCAGAGTCGCTGCCGGGCGCGCTATGCGTGCTGCTGCTTGGGCGGGGCACGCAGCTGGCTGACGCTCGGGCCAGCCTTGAGGCGCTTCACAGCGAGCTCAGCAGCGGCGGCAGCGGCGCAAAGGCTGAGCAGCGAGCGGCAGCAAGCCTGCTGGCGCAGGGCAAGCTGCAGCTGGCCTGGGCAGACAGCGGCCGGCAGCGGGCGCTGTGCAGGCACCTCATGCTGTGGTCTGGAACCTCCATGCAGCAGGGGGCCAGCCTGTGTGAGCCTTGGTGGCGCCGCCAGGTGGGCGCGCTGCTGGGCCAACAGCGGCAGCAGCTGCAGCCAGCCCTGGTGGCATACCGTCAGACGCAGCCGGGCAGTAGAGATAGGCAGCTGCCGGTGGCTTCCTACCCAGGCAGCTTGGAAGACAGGGAAGCGCTGGCAGCCTGGCTGGCTGCCCTGGGCGACGTCAGTAGGCAGGGGCACCTGCTGCGGCCGGCCCCATTGCTGGATGTACAACTCGCGGCCTCCGCTGACATGTGGCCAGCACTGGCAGCGCTGCTGCTCCGCGCGCTGCACCTGGCGAGCCGCGCTGAGCTGCTGTGGCAGCGGGCCGCCAGCGTTGTGGGCGCGGCTGCGGGGCGGGTGGACTGGCGGCGTGTTGCGCAGGCTGCGCTGGCGGCCGGCGCCCTGCTGGGCGTGAAATGGGTGCTGGACACGCTGGGCGGCACCGAGGGTGAGGGCCCTGCGTGTTGGATGTGCCCACCACCGCATGCTGCCGGGTCTTGCGGGCTGGAATGCAGAATTACGGGTCCCTGCACTCTTCGCAGCCGGCTGGTTTGCCCCCTCTTGGGCAATGCAAACCCTCCCAACTGCACCATTCTTCCCCCGATGATGCAGACGAGTTGGCTGGGGACTTCATCGCCAGCCCGCAGAGAGCGCGCAGGCAGCGCCGTCACCGCAGCGCCCTGCCCGGCAGCGATGCCATTCTCACCGTGCCAGAGATGCGGCCATCAGATTGGGAGCCCAGCCCCGGCCGCTTCCTCGTCGTGCTGCCGCTGCACGCTGCTGGCGGGGGGGCAGCTGCACAGCAGTGGCAGCATGCACAGCAGCAGTTTGCTTCGCTGGCAGCGGTGTTCCGCGGCGAGCGGCGCCTGGTCTTCCGGGTCGCGCCTGTCCCCGGCGCCCTGGCCTCTCTGCTGGCTGGAGCGGGCAGCGTCGGTGGGGACAGCAGGCCAGGCAGCAAAGGGTTGCAGCAGCGTGCACGGTCGCAGGGACAGCAGGGTCACGACCTGCAGCCGCCGGCGCAGGCGGTCATACTGCACCCTCAGAGAGGCGGCCGTTTCCAGCTGCTGCAGCTGGCAGGTGTGCACCAAGCGGCGCTGAGGCTGGAGGAGGTGCTAGATGGCGGGGGGCGGTGGCGGCAGGGCGCGGCAGCCGACTGGCAGCAGCAGTGAGCGGCGGTGGACCTGCCTGACAACGGGCTGCTCAAAAGCGCTGCAGACATTGCTGCAGACATTGTTCCACCATACACGAGTGCACCCCTCCACCGTCGCGCACCCTGTAAAGCTGCCAGCTTCTGCCTCATACACCACCAGGTGCCCCACAGCAACGTGCCATGCAGTCGCACGCACTTCCCGGCCTACATCTGCTTGTCCTAGGTGCCTTTCCAGCCTGACAGATGATGCGAGACTTGCAGTTCTGGGGCAGGGGCATTGCAGTTTACGCTAGTGGACGCACGTTGAAGGAACAATCCGAAGCAGTAGACGAAGAAGGGCGACGCAAGAGCTAGCAGCTAGGCTGACTGCACACACTCAAGGAAGAATCAAAAGCAGCACAGATACAGAGGAGGCGAGTGCTAACAGCTCGGCTGACTGTGCCGGCAGAGAACACTATTGGCTGGGTGTGAGCCTGGCAAGACAGGTAAGGGTGCGCTCCAGAGGCTGAGCTTACAGCCTCAGCACTGACCAGCCACAGCGGGTTGACCAGGGGGACTGCAGGGTCCGATGGCAGACCGGACGTCACCTGAGTACCTGCCAGAAGTGAATCTCCAGCACTGCGCTGCCTGCACCAGGGGGAAGCAGCGGGTAGCAGATTTTGCAAGGTCGGTCACCCATAGGCGATGTGGTGTGTCGCAGCGCTGGCTCCCCAAAGGTAATGTGGTGCACCCGGCCGGATCCCCTGGAAAACACGTGCGCGCCCCTCAAAGTTCCTCAACGGCTGCAAGGTAGGCCTGCCTGGTGGTGCCGCCAATGTCTGGCAGCCACCCTTCCCTCCATGCCGGTTCAGCCACACCGCGCGCCGAGCAATCCCCACCCACCGATGATGGCGCAGAAGTCCCAGGTTCCCAGGGCATCGCGACGCAGCGTCTGAAGGCCAGGGTATGCGTCTGCGGGCAGGGACGGCAAGACGGTCTGTGTCGCATGTTTTGTTGCGGATAGACAGAGTTTAAGCCCAGACAAGCAAGAGGGGCAGAGTGTAAGCAGAGGGGTGCGGTGCGGGCGAGAATCTGTGGTGCCGGACGCCCGTGCTGGCAGCTGCCGCGGCGAGGCGCAGCACCTCGCCAGGACAGAGATGCACACGGCGGCACGCATGGGGCTGTGAATGTGCGTGGCGGCCCCTGACCTGCGAGCAGGCCTTGGTGCCACAGCTGGGTCAGGTAGGGGTGCAGCGCGACGGGGGTGACCTTCTGGGCTGCCCACCAGGCCGACGGCGCCAGAATGGTCCAATGGAAGGGCCCCCCCACAGCCCCCACGACCGCCAGCAGGGCTGCCAGCTGCCATGTGGCATCGCCGCGGAGCCGGACAAACGACAGCAGATGCAGGACCGCATAAGCCTCAGAAGCGGCATGCACGAGGGGCTCCAGCAGCGCCGCCTGCCCCGCGCCAAGCATGAGGGCCGCAAAGTATGATGCACCTTCAGTGCAAAGACACGGCAGTGGAGAAGGCCAGAGCATGTTGAACGAAGCGGAAGCTGCCAGCATGCTGGCGTGAGCACATCATGTTCATCATGATGCACAGCGGTGACCCTGCTGACACCACCCTGGCATTGAAAAAGGCATGCCGCCACCTGCCTGTAATGGCGACCGGGGGGACATGCAGACGCAGCATCATGGAGAGATCGGCATCAAAGGCGCAGCCGTGCTGCGCCCAGAGCCTCAGCATGGAGGTGCCCGTGCCGCACAGCTGGCAGAGCAGCAGGGCCGCCAGCGGCCAGGCCCACAGGCGCCCGCGGCGGTGGCAGGCCCAGCCCCAGCCCCAGGCCAGGGCGACCAGCAGCGAGGCGGCGGCCGCCGCAATCAGCGGAGGCCAAATGTGCTGGTTGCTGCACCTGGCCACTGTGAACAGCGCCGTCCAGTATACGGCAATGAAGGTCAATGCGAGGGTGACCCTGAAGAGCTCGGCCCAGCCTGCACCATGGGCAGGGCGGACGGATGCTCGGCTCAGTCGGGGCTGCCAGGAGAAGAAAGCGCCGCATCGGTGCATGGCTGTGCCGTTGAACTGAAGCCTGCCCAAGCAAACAACACCCAAAGGGGCGACATCAGGCAGTGGCGGAGGAGTTTTCTTGCTGATGAGGCGGGGCGGCGGCAGGTGGCGGCAGACGACAGCAAGCGGCCGGGGGATGCGTTGCCTCACTCGGCACAAGGCCATCATCCTGGGCAATGGCGACAGGCTGCACCAGTGCCTGCTGGTCTTCAGGCTGCTGGACAGCCATGGTGAGCGGACGGCCAGGTGTCCGCGTCCCTGTATCCTCAGAGGCGGCTTGGAGAGCGTGAATGCTTGTCTGAGGGGGCAGGGCCCACTAAGACAGACGGCAAAGCACCGGCTCCGAGGCAAAATCAGCCCCCAACTGGATGATGCCAGGGATTATTGCTGACGGGCCTGGGTCTGTCCCATTGCTAGCCGGTGCTCGGCGCTGCAAACGACAAGCGGCAAAAAAACATGGCGAGGTAGGAGCGGGCAGGGCATAGCTGAGTCGTCCAGCATGGCGCAGCGCCCCGACAGTCGGGGCTGCGGCGGTGGGTGGCCACCGCCAACGAGTCGTGTGCAAGGGGGCAGGCCCGCCCCGCCTGGGTGCCTGCGCGTGCATCCTCAGCCCTGCACGCTGCTCCAGTATGACATGTGGACCACAGAAACGATTTCCAGGCAAGCCTACCATCCACCACAGGCTCCAGACCCCTTCCCGAACCGACGTCATCAATCTGACCACCCAGAGCAGCCCGTTGCCGGCCCCTGCTGCTCCCGGAAAGGCGGGGCAGTGTGCGTATGCTCAAACGTGCTGAAAAATGGCCAGTGCTCATTTGTGGTACAAGTTTCGGCACGACTGCTTGCGCTTGCTGTAGGGGCAGGGTGTTGGCAAGCTTCCTGGCTTCCCATGCTGCCGCAAGCAGGCAGGACCGGGTTTGGACATTATCCGAGTGCGGCACTAAGCAGCTGGGCGCAGGCCGAGCAGAGTTACAGAAACCACAGAGGGGTAAGGAGCCGCAACAATACACGCAGCGCAAAGCTGCCAATCAGGCTACGGAGGCTGCTGCTGCTGCTGCTACTGCTGCAGCGGCGGCGGCGGCTCCTCAGCCGGGACGGGAGGTGGTCCGCCTGCGGCACCCACATTCTCCTGCTGCTGCTGGCGCTGCTGCTCCTGCTCCTGGTCTGAACAGGCGTGCTGTGGCTGCTGCGGCAGCAGCGCATGCTCGGGGGTGACCGGTGCACTCCTGCTGCCACCAACAACACTGCTCGCGCCGGCGCCTGCCTCTGGCTGCTGCTTCTGCTGCTCCTCACCCTGCTGTCGTTTCTCTGCAGGCACGTTTCCTGCCGCCGCTGTTGCTGCACTTGCCATGCTCGCTGCAGTCACTGCCGTAGCTGCTCGTCCTGACAGGGCAGCAGGCGCAGCCTGCAGGCCCCTCCTTCGGTGGCTCTCCGCCAGCCTCTCCGCGTGCACCCGGCATGACTGCTCAGCCAGCTCCATCTGTGGGAAGCAGGCGGACAGTTGCGCCGGCGCAGGTTTCACACACAGGTCGGCAAGGGGAGCAAGACACAGGAACGTAGGCTGGAAAGCACGTAGGGCAGGCAAGCGGCCAGAAGGGTGGCCAGGCTCACTGGGGGCAAGCAGGGCGGCGCTGCCAGGATAGCCAGGCAGCTCACCATCAACGCCACCCACCAGCCCTGGCTCGCTCACCTCCTGCACCATCCTGGCACACGTGCTGCACATGTCCACCCGCGCTGGGGCCTGCTGCAGCGCCCCAGACAGGTCCAGGCGCAGGGTGGGCTGGGCCACGATGACAGCTGGCCGCCGGGCCTCTGCTGCCGCGAGCTCCTCTGTCATCTGTGCTGGGGCAAAGGCAGAGGGTGAGCGGCTGAGAGGCATGCAGTGAGAACGCAGGCGGGCAAGAGGGCGGGCCAGGGGCACCCCTGCCACAACCTCACCACCTGTGCTGCTGACCCACCTGCTGGATGTGCTGGGAGGTGTAGTCGTGCAGGGCTTGGTACGATGCAGCCGCGCGCTGCCGCACCCAGCACTGAGCAGCGCAGCAATGGCGGGCGGCAGGGAGGTCGTACATTCGGGCCTTCTGGTTGTAAAAGGAGGCATCAGCCTGCGGGACATGCGAAGGCATGCGGCCGGCTGTTCTACCATCACTGTTTGCACAGGCCACCGCAGCTCGACGGCAGAGCAAGCCGTTCTGATTCGGGTGGCAAAGAGCTTGCTGACCCGCTGAGGTGCCCACAACCCACCTCCCGCCAGCAGCGTGACCCCCCACCTGTGCATTTGCCAGCTGACGCTTGCGGTAGTCCACATCCAGCCTGTACAGCAGCTCATCGTCTCTCTGCCCTGCAGGCTTGCGCGCTTCCTTCTCGAGCAAGGCGCCGACGCGGTCCTCCTCTAGGCGGGCCTCGTGCGAGCCTGGCGCTGGGACAGCGGGGCCCAACACTGCGGTCACCAGGCCATCCAGCCACCCAAGCCACGTCGTTGAGCCCGCCATGGCCGGCCCGGCAGTGCTGGTGGGCGAGGCCGGCATTGCAGAGGCACCTGGGGCACAGCGCACAGATGTCGGCAACGAGAAGATCACAAGGAAAGAGCTTAGAGCGCCGCCAGCGCTTGGCGCTGCAGGAGAGCACCGCGTTTGTCGGCGGCGGCGGCAGCGCAGCATGCGCAGCAAGACGCCCCGGGCCGACCTGGGCTTCTCCTGGAGCTGCCGCTGCCCGCCAGTCAGTCCCTGTGTACCTCTGTCTCTGCAGGATGTTAGGTGCACCCACACCATGGCTGGTTCTGGTTTGACAGCCAGCCCGGCCGGTGCCCTCCTGGGCAGTGCGGCCAATGACACCCATCATCGCCACCTGCAAAGCAGTCCAACTGTCCCCTGCTGTCAGTGTCCAAGCTCATACGGTTTGCCAACCCCCCAACTGCAACAAGCCAGCCTCACGTGGCATCTGCTCGGGGCTGTATTCCTCGTGCAAGCATCCCATGTCAGAGCTGAGCTTTGTTTGAAGAGAAGCCACAGCGAAGGCCAGCAGCCGCAAGAATACACAGGAGAACAAAGCTGCCAATCAAGCTGCCACTACGAAAGCAGCTGATTGCTGCTGCTGCTCCTCGGCCGGGACGGGAGGTGGTCCGTCTGTGGCACCCACTTTCTCCTGCTGCTCCTGGCGCTGCTGATCCTGCTCCTGGTCTGAACAGGCATGCTGTAGCTACTGCGGCAGAAGCGCATGCTCGGGGGTGACCAGTGCACTCCCGCTAGCGCCAGCAACACCGCTGGTGCCGGCGCCTGCCTCTGGCTGCTGCGGCTGCTGCTCTTCGCCCTGCTGGGCCTTGCCTGCAGGCTCATTCCCTGCTGACGCTGCTGTTACTGCCGCCGCAGCTGCCGTCCCTGACGCCCTCTGGCTCGCAGCAATGACGGCTGGTGCAGCCTGCAGCCCCCTCCTTCTGTTGCTCTCTGCCAGCTTCTCCGCGTGCACCCTGCATGACTGCTCAGCCAGCTCCAGCTGCAGGAGGCAAGCGGGCAGAGCGGGCAAGGTGTTTAGCACTCACGGTGTCCGAGGCAAGGGAAGCAAGACACAGAAACGCAAGCAGGACAGCACGTAGGGCAGGCAAGCGGGCTGAAGGGGCTCAATGCAGGCAAGTGGGGGTTGCTGCCAGGACAGCCAAGGCAAAGCTGAAGCGACAAACGTAAGCAAGTGCTGTCCAGCCAGGCAGCAGCCAGCATGCCGCGCTACATTTGGCGGCTCACCATCAATGCCACCCACCAGCCCTGGCTCGCTCACCTCCTGCACCAGCCTGGCACACGTGCTGCACATGTCCACCCGCGCTGGGGGCTGCTGCAGCGCCCCAGACAGGTCCAGGCGCAGGGCGGGCTGGGCCACGATGATGGCTGGCCGCCGGGCCTTTGCCGCCGCAAGCTCTTCCTTGATCTGTGCTGGGAACAAGGCAGAGGGCAAGCAGCTGAGAGGCATACGTGAGCATGCAAGGGCACGAGCTCGTCCTCGAGGACGGCCAGGTGCACCCCTGCCACAACCTCACCACCTGTGCTGCCCCACCTGCTGGATGTGCTGGGAGTAGTAGTCGTGCAGTGCCCTGTACGATGCAGCCGCGCGCTGCCGCACCCAGCACCCAGCAGCGCAGCACTGGCGGGCGGCGGCGACGTCGCACATTCCAGCCTGAATTTCAAAACTGGCTGCCCGGACCTGCAGGGAGGGTCATGCGTGGGCACCCGACCGGCACTCTGGCATTACTGTGTGCGCAGAGGTTGCGCATGCGCAGCATGGCTGCAGCGCAAGTCGAGCTCGCTTTGGGTGGCAAGCACACCCCCGTCCTCAGCGAGGTTCCGCCGCTCACCGTTGGCACCCACCTGTGCATTTGCCAGCTGACGCTTGCGGTAGTCCACATCCAGCCTGTACACCAGCTCATCGTCTCTCTGCCCTGCAGGCTTGCATGCTTGTTTGTCCAGCAGGGCGCCGAGCCGGTACTCCTCCAGGCGGGACTCGTGCGTGCCTGGCGCTGGGTCGGAGGCTAATAGGCCGGACACCAGGCCATCCAGCCACCCAAGCCACGTCGTTGAGCCCGCCATGGCCGCCCCCGAAGTGCGGGTGCGCGAGGCCGGCACCTGGGGCACAGCGCACAGATGTCAGCAGCACAACAAAAAGATCTTAGAGCGTCGCCATCGCTTGGCGCCGCAGGAGAGCACCGCGTTTGTCGGCGGCAGCGGCAGCGCAGCATGCGCAGCAAGGTGGCCAAGACGCCCCGGCCTCGCCCTTCTCCTGGAGCTGCTGCTGCCCGCCAGTCAGTCCCTGTATAACTCTATCTCTGCAGGATGCGTGGTGCACCCACACCATGACTGGTTCTGGTTTGACAGCCAGCCAGGCCGGTGCCCTCCCAGGCAGTGCGGCCGGTCACACCCGTCATCGCCACAAGTGTCAGAGCTCACACAGTTTGCCAAACCCCCAACTGCAACAAGCCAAGCCACAAATGCACGTGGCATCCGCTCGGGGCTGTGTTCATCGTACAAGCCAATGCATCCCATGTCGGGCAACTGTACCCTGCCCGTGCAGCCGTCTCGCCTCCTGACAGCGCTGTCTGCGATCCGCTGCCTTCTGAGCGATAAAAACAAGGCCATGCCGCTAGGCTCTTGCTGCTGCTACTGCGCCTGCGTTGGGTTGCAGGGACCCCCAATGCATATCAGTACACAAGCCGAGGCATGCCCTTGGCTCGTGTGTGGTCCATGTGTCGGCACGACAGCTGGCGCTTGCTGCAGAGCCAGGGTGCTGTCATGGTTCAAGCAGGCAGGACGGGGTTTGGACGGTGTGCAGATGCGACACTTGCGCAGCTGGGCCTAGATCACACAGAGGTTTCTTTGCAGAGGAGCCACAGCAAGGTGAGGAGGCGCAACAAAACACAACAGCATAAAGCTGCCAATCAACCTGTCACTACGAATGCTGCTGCTGCTGCTGCTGCTGGTGCGCCGGCTCCTCAGCAATCAGGGGAAGTTGGCCGTCTGCTGCAACCACCTCCCCCTGCTGCTGCTGGCGCTGCTGCGGCTGCTGCTGCTGCTGTTGCGGCTGCTGCTGCTGCTCCTGGTCTGAACAGGCGTGCTGTGGCTGCTGCGGAAGCAGCGCATGCTCGGGGTTGATCGGTGCACTCCCGCTTCCGCCAGCAACACCGCCGGCGCAGGCGCCTGCCTCTGGCTGCTGCCGCTGCTTATGTTCGTCCTGCTCAGCCTTGCCTGCAAGCACATCTCCTGCTGACACTGCAGTAACCGCCGCCACAGCTGCCGCCCCTGACTGCCTCTGACTTGCAGCTGCAGCATCCGGTGCAGCCTGCAGGCCCCTTCTTCGATTGCTTGCCGCCAGCTTCTCCGCATGCACCCTACATGACTGCTCATCCAGCTCCAGCTGCAGGGGGCAGGCGGGCAGGCAGACAGGCAAGCAGGCAAGATGAAAATCCCTCATATCAGCATAGCCGAGCAGAGACGCACAAACGCAAGCAGGAAAGCAGGCAGGCTTGACTTGGGGGGTTACACAGGCTGCGCCACTACACGTGGCGGGGGTGTGCAGACAATCAAGAGTGAAAGCATGCACACACCACAGCTGCAGAAAGGTCAGGGAGCTGGGCAGGCAGTGCGAAGTGGCAGGGTAAGCAGGCAGGGTAGGCCAGCGAGCTCAAGGGTGCCAGGCTGGGTTTGGGCAAGGAGGGGCCCGCTGCAGGACAGCTCAGGCGCAGCCGGTCCTTGGGGCACCAGCAGCACTGTCAGAAGGCAGCATGTCATGCCCACACCAACGTCTGACCATCATCAACACCCGCCCACTTCCATTCGCTCACTTTTTGCACAAGATCGGCACACTTGCTGCACATGTCCAACCGCTCTGGGGCCTGCTGCAGCGCCCCAGACAGGTCCAGGCGCAGGGCGGGCTCGGCCATGAGCACAACTGGCCGCCGGGCCTCTGCCGCCGCAAGCTCCTCCGTGACCTGTGCTGGGGCAAAGGCAGAGGGTGAGCGGCTGAGAGGCATGCAGGGAGCATGCAAGCAGGCATGAGGGCGGGCCAGAGGCACCCCTGCCACAACCTCACCACCTGTGCTGACCCACCTGTTGGATGTGCTGGGAGAAGTAGTCGTGCAGTGCCCTGTACGAGGCAGCCGCGCGCTGGCGCACCCAGCACTGAGCAGCGCAGCACTGGTGGTAGGTGGGCAGGTTGTACACATAGGCATTCTGGTTGAAGATGGTGGCCTGGTACTGCAGGGCAGGAACATAAGTGGGCACGCGGCTGGCTGCTCTCAACGGCACCGTATGCGCAGGGCAGCGCACCGCCAGGGCAGCGCAACCCGTGCTTGCTACGGACGGCACAGAGCTTGCTGACCCGCCGAGGCGCCCCACACACCCCCTCCCGCCAGCAGCCTGTTGCCAGCTGACCTGTGAGGTTGCCAGCTGACGCTTCCGGTACTCCACTTTCAGCCTGTACAGCAGCTCATCGTCCCTCTGCCCTGCAGGCTTGCACGCCTCCTTGTCGAGCAGGGCGCCGACGCGCAACAGCTCCAGGCGAGCCTCGTGCGAGCCTGGCGCTGGGGCAGCGGGGACGAACACTGCTGTCACCAGGCCATCCAGCCACCCAAACCACGTCGAGGAGCCCGCCATGGCCGCCCCGGCAGCGCTGGTGGGCGAGGCCGGCACCGCAGAGGCACCTGGGGCACAGCGCACAGATGTCGGCAACGAGAAGATCACAACGGAAAGAGCTTAGAGTGCCACCATCGCTTGGCGCTGCAGGAGAGCACTGCGTTTGTCGGCGGCAGCGGCAGCGCAGCATGCGCAGCAAGACGCCCCGGGCTCATCTTTCATCTGGCCCTGTTGCTGCCCGCCAGTCGGTCCCTGCATTTCTCTCTGTGCATGTAAATCAATGTGCACCCAAAGGGCTGCTGCTGCTCCGTATGCCGCCTGCGCCTGCTCGCGGCACCGCCGCTATGCATGCTGCACCTGGTGCACTGCTGGGTTGGCAGGCTGCAGACTGCAGTGCAGTGCAGTGACGACTTGTGCAGCTGCCGCACAAGTGGACTTGCGGCAGGCTAAGCAGTTTGTGCTTGCGGAGGGCGCCTGGCCAATGGGTGCTGGACACGTTGGGTGACACCGAGGGAGAGGGCCTTGCGCGTTGGATGGGCAGCACGGAAAGGGCCCCCCCCGGGCTGGAATGCAACACGGCTTGCAAGTCCCTGCATCTACGAGGCTTGCTGGCTGGCCCTCAGTTGAGCGATGCGTACTGCAGCCCTCCAAACTGCATCATCCTTCCCCATGTGTTGCAGAGCAGTTGACTAGTGACCTACAGGGGCTTTACCGCCAGCTTCAGAAGGAGCGGAGGCATCCGCCACCGCCACCGCCCTCCCTGGCAGCGATGTTGTCTGCGGTGTGCTAGTGATGCCACAGTTGCATTGGCAGCCCAGCACCAGCCGTGCCCTGGCCGTGCTGCCGCTGCATGCTGACTAAAGGGGCCGGAGGCACAGCATGTGCAGCGTGCATAGCAGCACCTTGCCTCGCTGGTAGCAGTGTTCATACAGAACAACGGCTGGCCTTTTGATCATCGCCTGTCTCTGGCGCCCTGGTCTTACCGCTCGATGATGGCGGCAGCAGCAGCCGTCACGGTAAGACAGCAGCCCAGGTGGCAAGGAGGGCCAGCAAAGGGCCAAGGCACTAGCTGGCGAGCAGCAGCACGGCCTGCAGCGGCAGGCGCTGAGCCCGCATGCGCAGGCAGGCAACTGTCCCGCAACCGCAGCTCCAGCTGCGGCGGCTGCCTGGCATGCACCAGGGGGTGACACAGCTAACTGAGGTGCCCTATGGTGGCACTGGCGCCAGGAAGGACTCAGGGTGGCCGGGTAAACCAGGCAGGGCTGATGCCTCCACCCTCAGAGGCACTGCACTTGCGCTCTACAAAGATGCCAGCAGTGGATTATCTGATTTCCATGCTTGCTGCATTGTGCGATGCCTGCAGCCATGGCTGGCTGGGCAACCCACGGCACGGCGTGTCGACGCCCGTCTGCCATCCTGTCCAGCGGCGGCGGCAGCGGCGGCGCCAGCGGCGGCAATTCAATCTGAAGCCAACGCCTGCTTGCATTGCTTTCCCTGTCATTTCTTCCTTCCTGATCGATCCTTCCAATCTTGCCATGGGGCAGCGTTGCCCAGGGGGTTCCTCGCTGTGACGCCTTCCGGTACGTCCAGTCGTTTCGGCGCCAACTCTATTTGCCATGCAATTTGAATGCGAAGGCGCTTCAGGGCCTGGGAAGCAAGCCGGGCATTGTCCCGCTCCCACACGAGCTGCCTGTGCCTGTCCCAGCATGATGCCGTGAAGCTCTGCATCCCGAGACGGCCGGCACCTTTCCTGAGCACTGTCGATAGTGTCGGAGAGCCCTCAGGAGCCCGCCCCGCTCCTCAAGACCAGGGTTGCACCAGCCGCCCCTGTTCCCCTTTCAGCCTTGTGGTCCGCAATTTTCCTCTGTCACTCTCTCCCGGAAGTCAGGCTGTGGCGTCCTGTTTCCGGCAACCACGACGGCCGGCGGCGCCTGTGCAAGCGGGCGGGAGGGCCCGTTGCCTGCTGGTCGCCTGTGCGCGTTCCGGAATGGCCCCAGGCCATGACGGAGCTGCATCAGCATCCTTTGAAACGTCTGCGAATTGAGCAGGACAGCCCTCGCGAGCGGCAGGTGGGTGGTGGCACACTTCTGCGGCTGCGGTGGTCCAGCGTGCCGCCGTGTTTTGTGGCCTGCGCAAGGCCGTCTGCATCACCGGCTCTTCACCAACCTGCCCCGGCATTGTCACCCTTGGATAGCAGACGGCTGCGGCCTCGCCATGCGCGCCCACAGCGTCACCACCAGCATCGGCTGCCGCAGCGGCCGCAGCGGCGGCCTCGGCGGTTGCCCCGTCGCAGCCTTCAGCCATGGCCAGCAGCTCGCCGCCAGCCTACCCGCAGCGGGGGCAGCCGGCCACCTCGCCGCAGCAGACCCTGCCCACCATACCAGAGAGCCACGAGGAGGCGCTGGCTGCCGAGCAGCCCGCTGGGCCGTGCTGTGCTTGGCCCGCTGCCGCCGCATGGGCGTCCGGAGGGCAGCTCTGGCCGGCAGCAACAGGGGCAGCAGCAGCTGGGATAGACGGCGACGTTGAGGAGCAGAAGCGGCAGCGGCAGGAGGCAGCGGCAGCGGCAGCGGGGCCACCGCCACGGCGGCGGCGCGTGGACGCCGAGGCAGCAGGTGGCGGCCCCCTGGCAGGCCAGGAGTACCGCCTGGCCCTCCCCCTGCCCTGCTCCATCCCCGCGGCAGTGCTGTCGCTGGCTGGGCCGCAGGCGGCGTGCTTGCAGCCGCAGGTGCATGCAGCATGGGCCGTGGTGCCCTACACACCACCCGGCGCTGCGCTGCTGCCTGTCGGCAGCTCCCCGCCGCTTGAGCAACCGCTCAATGGCGCTGTCTCCCGGGACTGTGTGACACAGTGGCGCTTCGGAGCTGCCGATGCAGAGCAGGGCGGGATGCAGGTGGGAGCAGCAAATGGGGCACTGAGGCACTTGTCTTGCTACGCATGCGGGGGATTGAGGCCCAGGCGGGGCCCAGGCAGCAGCAGCAGTTTTATTGCATCTTACACGGCCCTGAGCAACATCCCCCACTCTCTGAGCCTGCCCCTGCAGCGGCGGCGGCACGCGCTTAAGCATGCACCATCCATTCCGCTTGCAGCAGGTGGGAAGCCCACACAGCAGGGCAGGCCCAACAGTGCCACGCATGCTTGGCTGCATGCCTGCCAAGCTTTGCTGCCTTGACAGGGAGAAAGGCGCCTGCTTGCAGGAGCAAGAATGGATGGCAGCCTTGCAGCCCATCCAAGCCAGCGGGGTGGGCGGCTGGCTGCCAGCGGTGCCGGGTGCAGGCAGCAAGACCTGCCCTTGGCAGGCGGCGTGAGCTCCCTGCAGCGCTGTGCAGTGCAGTTCCTGCTGACTGCAGCCCTGCTGGCCCCAACTTTCCTGCGACGTTGACTGCAGGCGCCACCCCCATGGCCACCGATGATCACTTCCTGGCAGCGCCGGCAGACAAGGAGCTGCACCCGCTGCCAGCTGTGTTCTGCCCAGTCCTCGCAGCCGCAGCGCTTGCCAAGCCGCCCCAGCCAGACTCTCCAGCGCAGCCGACGCCCGCGGGGTATGCCGAAGCGGCAGCCACCTTTGCACGCAGCGCCAGCGGTGGTGGCGCCGCTGCCAGCACCAGCAGCAGCAGCAGCAGTAGCAGCAGCAGCAGCAGCGATAGCATGCAAGAGTGAGTTCAAGAGAAAACTACATGCCGCTTGCCTCTGCACCTTTTTGGCCAGCCGCAGAGGCGAGCGGACTTTCTGAGAAGAAGCGCGCTCGCGCCTCCCGCGCCCTTGCTCGCCCCAACTACTTGCACTCGAGTGAGGGCCTGTAGCCCACTGTTCCCCCATCTGCTTGATTGTGTCGTTTGTTGTCGACTCGTGCATCCCAAGCGCCATTTTGTTGATTATGCGTGCGCTGTGCCGATTTACATGTATGCTTTGTGCTGATGCCTGCTGCGATCGTGGCCTTGCCACCACATGCCCCTCACTTCATGCCTGTCCTCCCTCCGTGCTGCCCTCCCTGCCGGCAACCAGCCTTCCACGCTGCATCTTTTACCAGCCCCGCTTGCCAGCGGCGACCGACTGCCTCAGCCCCCTTTCATTCTTTCGACAGAAAGCCCCCAATTCTTTGAATCCTCTGCCACCCGCGCGATTTCCAGATGCCCCGCCTGCCACGCTTGTGTGGTAGGAAGAAGGGCCTCAATCTTGACAGAGCTGGCCGTTCCCTGCCTTCCCGCACTGACGCCCCCTCCGCGCATGCACCAGTCCTGATTCAATCCCTTGCGCAGCCCCTGCAAAGCGCAACACAGCAGGCCTAGCACACGCCCTGGCGATGCACAAAGCTGGCGTGCCCAGTTTGCATCCATAGGGCGGGGGAGCTTACAAGCCATTCCAGGATGCTCAGCAGGGCTGGGCCAAACCAGCCGCACGTGTGCACATGTCTTGTATGCATTGCGGAGAGTGCTCTTCAGGCTCGCACGGCTGGCATGGCTGCGGTCCGGTGGCCCCACCCGCGAGTGCCACAATCTCACTGCTTCGCCACATGCACGTGGAATGGCTTGATGGTCCTGCTGGGATGTAAAACGGGGCAGCGCTCGCAGGGTCATGCAAGTGGTGAACCGTTCCGGGCAGCCCATGCCTGCCTCGCATCATCCTGCCCCGGCGGCGCCTTGGATGCTGGCCCCCACAACAAAATCAGCAGGCCAGAACAAAGGTAAGCAGGCACGCCGGGCCACCAGCTCCCGAGTGGCCAGGCCACGGGCGCATCGGCACCACAGCCCACGCGCGCAGCAGCGGGCGGCACGCCAGCGGCATGCCAGCTTGTTTGTTTGGGCTTCAAGGCTGTCTAACCGCAACGGAACTTGCGACACAGGCCCAGCTCACCAGTGCCGCACCAGGCCGTTGACAACAAAGGGGTCGCCCTTGACAAAGCCCTGCACCTCCGCCTCGTCAGCGTTGCGCCAGATCAGCATGCCCGAGTCGACGGGCCGGCCCAGCGAGCCCCAAAGCAGCAGCTTGCCGCGGTCGGCCTGCGGGCAGCGCGCAGGGTGGGCGCGAGCGTCGGGCTGCATGCAATTGAGGGAGCCAGGTGGTGCCTGCGATGTGCCGCACAGCACCAGGCTGCCAGGGCGGCCACTCCTCAGCGAGCAAAAGTCTCTTGGCGCAGGCGGAATTGCAGGGACCATGCGTGGGGAGCGGCCCCTGAGCGCCGAGCGTTCACCATCTCCTGGCACCTCGCCAGGTGGTCAGCCAGATACGGCTCCCTCCTCGCCAGCAGCTCGGCATCATGGTCTGCATGCCCGCAAGGAAGGCATGCGGACTGATGGATTCCGCCTGAGAACTCCCAAGACAGCATGCTGGTAGCAGCCGGGCCTCGACACAGAGGGAAGCTCGCGCTGCCCAGCACTGCCGGTGCGACAATTGACCAAGCACCGCTCACGTGTGTAGTCGTACTGCACAACCAGATACTCTGATTGCTCCCTCTGGGGGGCTGCAGCACAGGCGTGCAGGCTGAGCCGCCCCTGGCGTGCCACAAAGGGGCTGCTGCGTGCACCTGCCGAGCGCACCGTCGCTGCCACCGCTGCCGCTGGGCGGCAGTTCGCCAGGCACGATCGGGTTGCGGCTGCGGCCATGCGATATAAATGCTGAATCTGTACAAGGCTGGAAGGCTGCAAGCCCCTGCAGGAAGGGTTTGAGACGGAGCGGCCGTCGCCCGAGCCGGATACAACTGCCGACACCCTTGCAGCTTGAATTCCAAACAATAGTATGGATACTCACAATGAATGGCCGGGGTGATGGAGCAAAGGACTCGCCGACACCTTCTTGCACGCAGCGGCGCTGCTCTGCATCCCGCTCACTCCCAACAGGCATGTTGCCTCAGCAGAGCACTGCACTTGATTATAAAATTTACCAACCAATAGACTCTGTCAACGTCAATCTAAAAACCTGTGTTCGCAGCATGGGCCAAGTTGCTGCCTCGGTCTCAGGCAACCGACGAGTCCCGCACAGGAGCCCAGCCCACTGTGGCACCGTGTCAACTTTGCAAGCATCAACATGTCATTGTGCCTGTTCCAAGTCCTGCTGTGCGGATAATCCGTAGGCTGGGCTAGACCGCAATCAGGGGCTGCCACCTGCAAGGGCCTACACAGCGCCACTCTTGTGGGCAGGTGCTGCTGAGGTGACCAGTGCGGCTGACAGGGCATCCCGGTTTCAAGCATGGCCCATGGATCGCCTGCCTGATGCTCGCTGCCGTATATGGGGTGTCGGGCCACGCAAGGGCTGGCCAGGCGGAAGTGCCCCTTGCATCCGGGCTGACAGGCTGAGCTGCAACGACCATTGGGCAGCACACACTGTTTGGTTTTCTTACCAAAGCAGTCTGCTCTTCGAAGTTCAGAGGGCTGCTCAGAGCATGAAGTGCCCTTCGTCTGCTTGGTTGCAAGCTCCATCAGCGACCAGGCAACAGCGCACCCACGGCTGCGCCCAGTGCAGCGGCAGGCGAGACTTGGCGGGCACGGCCGGAAAGGTCGGAGGCCCAAGATCGGCACCTGTGCTCCCTTCCTGAGCTGCCGAAGAGCAGAAAGGTAGGGATGGCGCTGCCCTCTCCCGAGCATGTGGCCCGCGGCATGTTGCTCTCCAGGAAGGGGCTGTCTCCTCAGCTTGCGAACCGGAACACTGCAATTCTGTCAACTGCAGGCCTGCAGATGAAGCATGAACCGGTCCATGCCTGACAGCTGTGTGGTGGCCCTGCTGCCGGCGCTGCGGGGCTCCCAGTCTGACAACCCGCGAGCAGGCACGAACGCGACGCCAAGCTTCCTCCTCGTGTGTCGACTCAATCGTGCCCGCTTCCCTCCCACCCTGGCCCCCTCAGCGGCCAACCACCGGGCCCATCTGGCGCCATCGCAACAAACTGCACGCACCTGATACACCGGCTGCCCTCGCGCTGCTCCCATCGGGCGCCAGCTGGTGTCGCGGTCAGCAAACACGTCTTCAACGCGGCTTGGCGGCAGCAAGGCCTTGCAAGCAAAGCGGGCGGGCGACACCTTTGTCTGCTTGCCTCTTTTTCCCAGCCCATCTGCGGCTCTTTTCTTTCGCACTGGCGATCATGAGGTCACAGGTGCGATCCGAACCGGGGGTCCGCCCACCAGCCGCCCTTGGTGCTTGCTTCGACCACGCGGGCCCTCTCCCCTTGCCCACCCCAGGCGAGCCTTCTCTGAGAACTTGCTCTTGCTGTTCCACCCCTCACAGGCCACCTGGCTGCCCGGTCTGGCCGGCAGCAGCAGAACACCAGGAGGCGGGGCGTGCCGGGCGGTGCCGCTGCGGCTCTCCCCCGTGCGTGCTGCAGCTGGCGGAGGCAGCGGCGAGCGTTCGCCGCTGCGACCCACCCGACCCCACCCCCACCATGCGGCTCCACCAGCAGGGGCACTGCCAGAGCACCGCCCCACAGCCGGCCGGCTGGCCAACAGCGCCGTACCGCTGCCTCACGGCAGCCCGGCGCTGCGGTCGCTCGCAACCAGCTCGGCATCCCTTGCGCAGCTGCGCGAGCGCTACGCCCACGCCCTGCCTGATGCAACCGCCGCTGCCGTGGCTGTGGAGCAGCAGGCGCAGGTGGCGGCTCTGCCGCGCCGGCGGTCGGGCGAGCTGCTGGGCGGCCTGCCCGCGCTGCCGGCGCTGCCGCGTGCGCTCGCGCGCCAGCTGGCCCAGGCACGGCAGCTTCTGGAGCGGCAGCAACAGCAACAGCAGGAGAGTGCGGAGGAGGCGCCTCTGAGCCGCGACGCGCTCACTCTAGTGCTGCTGGCCACGGCAGGTGCGAGCCTCGAGCGGCCCTGCGCCTAGGATGCTCCCGTCTGGCCGCCCACTGCTGCAGGAAGCTTGCCGCGCCGCGCCGCCTGCACCTGCACTCCCGCCCAGGCTCACGCCCCCTGCCCCTGCAGCCACCTGCCCCCAGGCTCACGCACCCTGCCCATGCAGCCACCCACCCCACCCCACCTTCTCAACACCCCCACACCCCCCTCCCCACCCCCCGCAGTGTCGTTCATCTGCTCCATCGACCGCGCCGCCATGAGCGTGGCCATCCTGCCCATGTCGGAGCAGTTCCACTGGGACGACTCCATCAAGGGTGCGCCCCCGCTGCCTGGCCGACTGCTGGCCGCCCCCCCCTTCCCGCTGTGCCCTTTGCCTTCCCCAGTTGGCAGAAGGGCGCCAACCGGCCTTGCCCCTCCCCACCGCCGCCGGCCCACTCAAGCGCGCGCCCGCCTGGCGCCCTTCCGCCCGCAGGCGCCGTCTCCTCGGCCTTCTTCGCCGGCTACATGGTGACCAACCTGTGCGGCGGCTTCCTGGCGACTCGCTTCTCGGCCAAGGGCGTGCTGGCGATGGGCGTGGTGCTGTGGTCCATGTTTACGATCGCCACGCCAGCCGCCGCCGCCGGCGACCTCAACCAGCTGCTGCTGGCGCGGTGAGGGCGCCGGGCAGGGTTGCGGGGCCCGCGGGCGGCACGCGCCGCCGCTGGGGGCAGGCGTGCTGGGGCCGCCACGCCGGGCGTTGCTGGCCCGCGGCGTGCCGGCGATTGTGTGCAGCTGCCCGCTTGCGGGCAGGCCTGCCCCCCGCTGCACTGCCTGCCCACGCTTCCTCTCTCGCTGCCCGGCCCCCCTCTTGCTGCAGCGCGATGATGGGGGTGGGCGAGGGCGTGACGTACCCCTCCATCCAGAACCTGGCGCGCAAGTGGGTGCCCGAGGCCAAGCGCTCGCGCGCCCTGGCCTTCATCTACTCGGGCCACCAGCTGGGCACCATCGGCTCCTACCTGCTCTGCCCGCTGCTCATCAGGTGCGCCGCGGGGCCGGCCCGGCGTGCACCGACTTGCAACGGCACGGCTCGGGGTGCCCGCATATCTGTGCGCCAGCTTGCACGTGCTCTGCACTGCAACTGTCCGCACCCGCCGCCAGCAGGCGGTATGGGAATGCTCAGCGCTCTTCAATCCCCCAATTCGCCCGTGATCTCCGCCCCAACCCCCCGCCACCCCCACCCTGCAGCCAGCTGGGCTGGGAGTCCATCTTCCTGGGCTTTGGCTCCCTGGGCTTCTTCTGGCTGCTCTTCTGGCAGCCGATGGTCAAGGAGGAGGTCGAGCCGGCGGGGCAGGCGGGCGGGGCGGCCGCCGCCGCCGCCAAGCCCGCGCGCCCGCTGCGCCTGCAGGACGTGCCGTGGGGCGCGTTTGCGCGCAGCCGCGGCTTCTGGGCGATCGTGGCGGCGCAGTCGACCGTGTCGGTGGGCAACGTGCTGGCCTTCTCGTGGCTGCCCACCTTTTACAACCAGGTGGGGGCTGGCCTCTGCCTGGGGCGCGGAGCGTGCAGGGTCCCAGGCCGGAGCAGGGGACCCCAGCGCAGCAACAGCCGGGCTGGTTGGACTGCTTGTGGCCCGCTGCTCAGGCGCCCGTCAACCTCCCCCCGGCGTCCTTCCCATGCCGTCCAACCCTGCTTGCCTGCCACTGCGCGCTTCTTGCATACGGCCCCCCTCTCAACCCTCTCCCGCCCGCCCGCTGCCCGGCCCCCACCCGCTTGCAGGTGTACGGCGTGGACGTGGCCTCCTCCTCCCTCCTCTCCGTGCTGCCCTTTGTGGCCACCGTGCTGGCCACCAACGCGGCCGGGTGGATCGCCGACGGCCTGATCAACAACAAGGTGGGTGGGTGTGGTGTGGTGGGGGGGGGCAGGGAGGGCTTTTCGTTTGACCAGTTCAGTTGAAAT
>KQ482030.1:309146-342805 GCA_001430745.1 Auxenochlorella pyrenoidosa
GGGGCTGTGGGCAGGAAGACCGGAGGCACGCGGTGCACGTGGGGCATGCTGGCAGGCTCCTGAGCAGGCGCTAGAACCCCACACCATCCCTTTGTCAACACCTGGAAGACATAGAGAAACACGAATGCTCACTTGGGGTGCGGGGTGGTGGGCAGCGGCACATCGCAGCTGGGGTCGCGCCGCACAGACTCGATCACCCACCGCCCCCGGGACCCCGCGCCGGGCTCCAGTCTGCCTCTGCTACTGCTGTCGCCGCCGCTGCTGCTGCTGCTGCTGCCGCTGTCACTGCTGCTGCTGTCGCGAGCCTCCCCCTCCCCCTCCTCTGGGTGCCAGGCCAGCTGCCAGTCAAAAACCGAGGTCTCGCCGGTGCATGCTGTGAGCGACAAGCGCTGCTGGAACGTGCCTGGTGCGGGGCGCAGCGTGGCCAGCACCTGGCTGCGCCGCAGCAGGTGGCCCGGCAGCACGCGGCGCGCGCCCACGTCCAGCACGCCCGCCAGCGGCGCCAGGGGCCCCATCTCGGGCACCGCCAGCCAGGGCTCGCGCGGCACCAGCGGTGCCATGCGCCTGCTGCCTGCCACAGGGCTGCTGCTGGGGCTGCTGAGGACGCTGCCACTGCTGCCGTCGTCATTGCCGCCGCTGCTACCGGCTGCACCGCCGCGAGCCGCTTGGCCTGGCGCATGGGCTGGGCCGGGCGTCGCCAGAGCTTCCGCGTAGCTGGCAGGCAGGTACTGCTGCAGCGCCTCAAGGTCGGCCTTTCTGAACAGCGCCAGGCAGTGCTGCAGCACGTCTGCTGGGTCGGTGAGCCCGGTAGCCAGCAGGCTCTGCAGTGATCGCACGCGGGCAGGACGGGTGGGTCTTAACCTTTGCGTGCAGCCCACAACCACCCGCTGAAGAATGGCAGCGGCAGCAGCAACAGAGGTGTGCTGATGATTCTGAAGTGATGCGTAAACCTGGCAGCTGGACCTTACCGGGCGCAGGAAGTGGCGCGGCTTGGAGGCCGTGCCTCCAGCATTCGAGGCAGCACTGGCAGCAGGCGGCACTGGCCGCTGCCGCCGCCGCCGCCGTTGCTGCTCAGGAGCATACCAGGAGGCCCTGTTGCCTCCATTGATTGCATTGTACATGATGCTTTCGCTGTCAGCTGCTGAGCAGCGGCCGCCCAGCCACGGCTGAGAGAGCGGCGGCCGCCTAGGCACTGCAGACGCGCGCGGCCTGGGCACAGCGCTGTTCATTTTTGTAGAGGCGTTGAATCAATTTCGGGTCTTGGGCGGGGTATCAAGCGACAGAGCAAAGTGGCGGCACTGCGAGCAGCAGCAGTCCCGTGTGTAATTGGCCTGCTAGGAGTCGCTCTCGAGCAAAATGAGACGACCGAGAATGTGTTGCAGTCGTGCGGCAAGGATGTTTGGCCGTGCGCGCTGCCGCTGCCGCATGGCCCGTAGAGCTCCGCAACGCTCACCATTTGCATTGCCTGTTGCTGAGCTGCCATTGCCTGCCGACCCTCACCATAGCTCTCGATGCTCTCCTTCAGCTGGTGTACCTTTAACTGCATGCCTGCCTTACAGAGGCACGCGTGCGCCGGTGCCGGCGCTGCGGCGAGGGGGTGCATCGCACGTCGCCGCCACATCATGCACCGCCAGGCAACGGCAGGCTGTCGGCACACCAATAGAATCCTGTCTCCGTGTCGTACTTGCCCCGCTGGCTGAGGTGCACAGCTGGCAGGCGGACAGTGCCGAGGTCCACAGCGGCATGCAGCTGCAAGAGTCCCCGCCCATCAAACGGCTGCCGCTGCTCGCGCTGCTGGGCCCCCGCTGCTGCCTGCCCTTCCGGCCGCCCGCCCCCGCCGCCGCCGCGCTTGCGATACCGTGTGTTGATCACGGTGGCATGAAGCTTCACAGGCCGGTCGTCCTGTGGCAGCAGCAGGCCCGCCTGCCCAAACGCCTCCACCACTGCAGTGGGCAGGGGGGCCGGGGGGGCACTCAAGAGCATGCCATGCACAGGACACGGAGAAGCCATGCTGCCAGGCAGGGAGGGCACGGAGCCGCACTGCTGAGTCGACTTCCTGGGTTGTGAGCTTGTGAGCCAAACAGGGGGCACCGAGTCCAGTCACGTGACTGCAGGCCGGCTGCCTGACCGGCAGGCAGCCGGGCACAGGGGGGGGATGGCGCTCAGCCCCACCTGCTGCGCACAGCTGCTGCAGCCGCTCCAGGCCGCCCGGGCTGCCGGGAGCGTCCTTCACGCCCAGGTACATCACATGCATCTGCACCCAAATGGGGGAGCAAGTTCGCGTCGGGTGGGTTAGCAGGGGTCGGCGGCACTCAGGGCCACGTGCGGCGCACCGACAGGACGACTGCACGCATCACACGACACATCGAGGCGCCGCCACAGGCAGGCGTGGGTGCATGTCCCGCAGAGGTCACGTCCCAGAACGCGGCTGCCAGCCAGCGGCATGCACCTCAGGCCCAGCGGCATGCACCCCCTCCCCCGTCCACCCACCTCTGAAGGGTCGTCATTCATGTACTCTAAGCCCTGGAGCCGCACCTCAAGCGGCAGCTCGGCCAGCAACCCCCGCAGGCGCGGCGCCAGGGAGTGCAGCGTCTGCCGTGCCAGCGCTCGCGCCTCCTCGCTGCAGTGGCCATGGATGGGGGCAGGCAGAGGGGGGAGCACTCGTCTGCATGTGCACTAGCCGAGCCGGCCCGCTCTGCACCTTGCTGTGGCAGGGGCACCTGCGGCGCATGAGCAGGTGTTCGCTGCATGCCAGCACGTCCACCCTGCCTGTAGGTTTCCTGGGCCCTGCTTCCATACTCCACACCCCCTGACCTGTACAGCTTGAGCATTGCGATGGTCAGGTGGAGGTGCCGCGGGGCCATGAAGACGCTGGGCTCCAGCCCTGCAGGGCGGGGGCTCAAGGGGGGCGCTGGTGGCAGGCAGAACGGCCGCCCACGCTTGCCCAGCCAGGGCTGGTCAGTAGCACACAGGTGCTTGCTCCAAGAATGATCGGGAGGTAGGCTGAGGGTGCACGGGGGTGGGTGCGGTGTCGGGGGCAGGGCTTGGGGGTGGGGGGTGGGGTGGGGTGGGGGCAGGCGCTTTTTGCTCCTGCTGCCTCCACCAGCGCCCAGCGCCTGCAGGCGTCAGCTCACCCGCTGCCGCGGCGCCCGCCTCTAACAGCAGCCGGTCCCTGAAGGCCTCAAAGCCGGCGATGGTGGCAGGGTTGGCCAGGGGCAGGCAGAGGAAGTAATTGTAGTCCAGGGCCCTGCAGGAGCGAGGTCATGGCAGCTGGGTCATAGGAGCCTGGGCCATGGGAGGTCAACGTTGAGTGGAACACAGAAATGGGCAGGGGGGACAGTTGTAGCGGCGGGCAGCGGGTGGCAGTTGGGTGCATGATGATTGCACAATGCCGGGCAGGGAGGGCCAGTAGCGGCAGCCCAGGGCCTTGCAAGAAGCGTGGCACCCGCGCAGGGCACAGAACCACCGGCCGGTGCGGATTGCATCAGCATGCATTGCCACTCCGAGGGCCGATGCCAGGGCCGGTTTGCTCAGCACCGCAGAGCAGGCTAGACCACGGTGCCCCGGCAGCGCTTGCCAGCGACAGTTGGCAGATAACGCGTGTGGCAGCAAGCGCCCTGTACAGCATCTTCCCACCGCGGGCCCCGGGCAGTCAGTTGCTGGTTGACCAGAAGGTCCAACTGGGTGCAGGCGCGGGCCACTGCAGCCCTGCTGGCGCCGCGCACCACCACCGGACCGCCGCCAGCACCGCCGCCCTGCTGGGTGGGAAGTTGAGGCGAGGGCTTTACATGGCAGCCAGGGTGCTTGGGTAGAGAGCTCCCCTCTGCCCCAGTCTGCTCCCGGGTGCTGCCGCGCGCACCGCCTGTACTGCTCAGCATCAGGCAGCACAGTGCGCATCACCCATGCCAGTATAAAGCTTGCAGCTTTGTGCATTGGCATGTCAGGGGGAGCCTTGCCGGCCTGGGTGGTGCCTCACGTGCAGCGCTGCCGCCCACCTGCTGCTGCGCGCTGCGGCTGGGAAAGGCGATGCGAGCGCCGGTGTCGTCCTCAATGCGCTTCCGGGTGCGGCCGCCCTGCCCGATCAGGTACGGGTAGAGCTGCAGGGAGAGAGGGAAGGCGGTGTGAGCGGGCTGCCGCGATACCACGCAGCGGCAGGGCGGCTGACTGCCGGGCCGAGACCGCGGCTCCGAGACAACGGCGTGGCCAGTGCCGCGGGCGCTTTGCTGCAGAGTCCCTGCACTCCCTGCCCTCCCACCTCTGCATCCAGTCCCAGACGGGCCACATAGCCGTCTCCCTCCTGCAGAATGTCCACCGACGGCTCCTCCTCTGGCTCCTCTTGCCAGCCAACAGTGCTGACGCCTCTGCCGCCGTTGATGCCGCTGGCGGCCCACCCCTCCTCCTCCTCCTCGACTTCCTCCGCGTCACGATTGCGACGTCGGTGCTGTTGAGGCGCGGCCCCGGGCGAGTAGAGCGCCCTGTAGGTTCGGCCATCCACAGTGAGGAGGTGGGGGCTCAGGATATCCATTGCTGGTGGGAAATTCACATTAACATCCACAAGTTGTGATATCGATCGCTCAAAAAGATGCCACATGTTGCGGTGGCGCTGTCTGCGCTGGGGCGGGACCTGCTTCTCGCCGTCTGCTGTGCATTAAAGAGAGAGAACATGCAGTTGCTTATCGCCAGGTCGGGCTTCCTTATGGACTGTGGCTTGGCAGGCCTGGCGCTGTCACAGCCTTCCACCCCTACGCCAGGAAAAAGTTGAGTCCGGCGCAGCTTGGCCATGCTGAGCTGCCGCTGCTGGCGCCACGAGCAACCAAACGCTGGCGGCGTTATGATCGAGTGTTGCTCCCCTGGAGCGCCAAGCGCCAATTTCGAAGCTGCAAATGATGATCTTTGCGTGCACGGAGGAATGACGAGAATGAGGAACATGTGCGCATGAGCACGAGGTCCAGAATGCAACACGCACGCTGAGCAGGGGGTGTCACATGCCACGAAGTACACAGGTGGTGCGGAGGAGTACGTGGCAGTAGGAAACCAGGAACAGGTGCAGCTGGTCGCTTACAACGAGCACAGCGCACTCCAAGAGCGGGCGTAGCCCACATCCAAACGTGCCTCGAGACATTGCAGCAGGCAGCAACGGCCTCTGCACTGCTGACACCCCGGTGGATGTCTGCCGCAATGCGCACATTGTGTAGCCTCCTGAAGCCGCCAGCTGCCCGCGTTGAAAAGCGCTGAATCTAGCCCATTGGCCTTCCAGCCAGCGCAGTGGCGCCGCAAACTGAGCTCGCAGGGCAGTGGTTGCCCCCCTGGTAGTGAGCGCTGTCAGGAGGCGAGACGGCTGCACGGGCAGGGTGCAGGTGCCCGACATGGGATGCAGGTTGGCTTGCACGAGGAATACAGCCGCGAGCAGATGCCATGTGCAGTGCAGTTGGGGGGTGGCTTGTTGCACTTGGGGGGCGGCTTGTTGCAGTTGAGGGGTTGGCAAACTGTCTGAGCTCTGACACTTGCCTGTGGCGATGATGGGTGTCATCGGCCGCACTGCCCGGGAGGGCACCGGCCTGGCTGGCTGTCAAACCAGAACCAGCCATGGTGTGGGTGCACCTTGCATCCTGCAGAGACAGAGTTACACAGGGACTGACTGGCGGGCAGCGGCAGCTCCAGGAGAAGGGCGAGCCCGGGGAGTCTTGCCCAACCTTGCTGCGCATGCTGCGCTGCCGCCGACGACGACAAACGCGGTGCTCTCCTGAAGCGCCAAGCGATGGCGGCGCTCGAAGATCTTTCCGTTGTGCTGCTGACATCTGTGCGCTGTGACCCAGGTGCCGCTGCGCGCCTCCCTCGCGCACCAGCACTGCCAGGGCGGCCATGGCGGGCTCCTCGACGTGGTTTGGATGGCTGGATGGCCTGGTGACAGCTCTGTTGGGGCCCCCTGTCCCATTGCCTGGCACGCACGAGGCCCGCCTGGAGGAGATGCGCGTCGGCGCTCTGCTCACTAAGGAGGCGTGCAAGCCCGCAGGGCAAAGAGACGAGGAGCTGGTGCACAGGCTGGATGTGGAATATCGCAAGTGTCAGCTGGAGAACGCACAGGTGGGTGGCAACGGTTTGCTGGCAAGAGGCGGGGTGGGGGCACCCTGGTGGGTTGGCAAGCTCTTGCCGTCCGTAGCAAGCACGGCTTGTGCTGCCCTACTGCTGCGCTGTCCTGCGCATACAGTGATGCCAGAGCAGCCGGCCGCATGCCCATTCATGATCCTGCCCGGCAGGTTGAGGCCGCCATCTACCACCGGAAGGCCGAAATGTACGATCAGCCTGCCGCCCTCCAGTGCTGCGCTGCGGTGTGCTGGGTGCGGCAGCGCGCGGCTGCATCGTACAGGGCCCTGCACGACTACACCTCCCAGCACATCCAGCAGGTGGGGCAGCACAGGTGGTGAGGCTCCTGCAGGGGTGCCCCTGGCTCGCCCGCATGCTCACTGCATTCCTCTCAAGCCGCTCGCCCTATGCCTTTGCCCCAGCACAGATGACAGAGGAGCTCGCGGCGGCAGAGGCCCGGCGGCCAGCTGTCATCGTGGCGCAACCCACCCTGCGCCTGGACCTGCCTGGGGCGCTGCAGCAGGCCCCAGCGCGGATGGACATGTGCAGCGAGTGTGCCAAGTTGTTGCAAAAGGTGAGCGCATGGAAGTGGGCGGGTGTTGATGATGGCATATATGGCATATATAGCTATACAGCTGCCTGGCGTAGGCGTTGCATGCTGGTTGCTGTCAGGCTGGACAGCACTTGCTGGTGTATGGCGCATAAGCTTCGTCTTGGCCATCCTGGCAGCGCCTCCCACCTTGACTGCAGTGAGCCTGGCCACCCCTCAGCCCGCTTGACTGCCCTACATGCGTCTGCTTGCGCTGCTGTGTCTTGCTGCCCTTGCTTTTGCCGTTCCAGGGTGCTAAAGATCTTGCCCGCCTCGCCCGCCTGCCCGCGTGCCCCCTGCAGCGGGAGCTGATTGAGCAGTCATGCAGGGTGCACGCAGAAAGGCTGGCGGAGAGCAACAGAAGGAGGGGCCTGCAGGCTGCGCAGGCTGTCATCGCTGCGAGCCAGAGGGCGTCAGGGACGGCAGCTGCGGCGGCAGAGAGTGCAGCGCCTGCAGGAGATCTGCCTGCAGGCAATGCACATCAGGACGAAGAGCAGCAGAGGCAGCAGCCAGAGGCAGGCCCCGGCGCGAGCAGTGTTGCTGGTGATAGCGGGAGTGCACCGGTCACTACCGAGCATGCGCTGCTGCCGCAGCAGCCACAGCATGCATATTCAGAGCAGGAGCAGCAGTGCTGGGAGCAGCAGGAGGAAGTGGGTGCCACAGACGGACCACCTCCTGTCCTGGCTGAGGAGCCGTGGCAGCAGCTGCAGCAGCAGCAGCAGCAGCAGCAGCCGTAGTAAGAGCAGTGAGGAACATGTGCGCGTGAGGATGAGCAGAAAATGTTACACGCACGTTGAGCAGGGGGTGTCAGTTGCTAAGAGGCACACAGGTCGTGCAGTAGAGGTTGTGGCAGTGAGGGGCTGGTATTAGGTGCAGCTGTCCGCGTACAACGAGCAGAGCAGGCCCCAAATGCGATCGTGCCCCGTGTCCATATGCCGTAAAGTCGCAACGGGCGGCGACACCCTCCGCGCTGCTGATGGGGATGTCTGACGCGATGTGCACCTTGCCGGTGCCCTCCTGAAGCCGCCAGCTGCCCGTGTTGCAATACTCGAAGCTATCCCATCGGCCTGCCGGCCAGCGCAACGGCTTTGCCAGCTGAGTTCGCAGGTTCTGCGGTGGGTGCGAAAGGCGTCGCCAAGCGGGGACACGGCTGCAGTCGGGGAGGGGACAAGTGCCAAGCTGGGCTGCAGATTGGCTTGCGCAAGGGATACAACAGTGAGCTGATGCCCTGCGCAGCTGGTTTGTCGCAGGCAGGGGGTTGAAGTAAGGCGCGTGTGCACACTGACGCTCATGCCAGCGCTGCAGTGATGGGTTCGGCCGGCCACGCTGCAAGGCAGGGCACCGGCCTGGCTGGCTGTCAAACCAGAACCAGCCATGGTGTGGGTGCACCTTGCATCCTGCAGAGACAGAGTTACACAGGGACTGACTGGCGGGCAGCGGCAGCTCCAGGAGAAGGGCGAGCCCGGGGAGTCTTGCCCAACCTTGCTGCGCATGCTGCGCTGCCGCCGACGACGACAAACGCGGTGCTCTCCTGAAGCGCCAAGCGATGGCGGCGCTCTAAGATCTCTCTGTTGTGATCTTTCCGTTGCCGACATCTGTGCGCTGTGCCCCAGGTGCCTCTGCGCGCCTGCCTCGCGCACTAGCACTACCGGGCCAGCCATGTCGGGCTCCTCGACGTGGTTTGGGTGGCTGGATGGCCTGGTGACAGCTCTGTTGGGGCCCGCTGTCCCATTGCCTGGCACGCACGAGGCCCGCCTGGAGGAGGACCGCCTCGGCGCCCTGCTAGACAAAGAAGTGCGCAAGCCCGCAGGGCAGAGAGACACGGAGCTGGTGCACAGGCTGCGTGTGGACTACCGCAAGTGTCAGCTGGAGAACGCACAGGTGGGTGGCAACGGTTTGCTGGCAAGAGGCGGGGTGGGGGCACCCTGGTGGGTTGGCAAGCTCTTGCCGTCTGTAGCAAGCACGGCTTGTGCTGCCCTACTGCTGCGCTGTCCTGCGCATACAGTGATGTCAGAGCAGCCGGCCGCATGCCCATTCATGATCCTGCCCGGCAGGTTGAGGCCGCCATCTGCCACCAGAAGGCTGAAATGTACGATCAGCCTGCCGCCCTCCAGTGCTGCGCTGCGGTGTGCTGGGTGCGGCAGCGCGCGGCTGCATCGTACAGGGCCCTGCACGACTACACCTCCCAGCACATCCAGCAGGTGGGGCAGCACAGGTGGTGAGGCTCTGGCAAGGATGCTTTCGGCCCACCCTCTTGCCCGCTCGCATGCTCACTGCATGCCTCTCAGCCGCTCGCCCTCTGCATTTGCCCCGGGCACAGATGACAGAGGAGCTTGCGGCGGCAGAGGCTCGGCGTCCAGCTGTCATCGTGGCGCAACCCACCCTGCGCCTGTACCTGTCTGGGGCGTTGCAGCAGGCCCCAGCGCGGATGGACATGTGCAGCGCGTGTGCCAGGCTGGTGCAGGAGGTGAGCGAGCCAGAATGGGTGGGTGTTGGTGATGGTGAGCTGCCTGGCTATCCTGGCAGCGCCGCCCTGCTTGGCCCCAGTGAGCCTGGCCAACCTTCAGGCCGCTTGCCTGCCCTACGTGCTTTCCAGCCTACGTTCCTGTGTCTTGCTCCCCTTGCCGACCTGTGTGTGAAACCTGCGCCGGCGCAACTGTCCGCCTGCTTCCCGCAGATAGAGCTGGCTGAGCAGCCATGCAGGGTGCATGCGGAGAAGCTGGCAGAGAGCAACAGCAGGAGGGGCCTGCAGGCTGCGCCTGATGCCACGGCCAAAAGCCAGAGGGCGTCCGGGCTGGCGGCGGCGGCGTCACCTGCAGCAGCGACGGCAACCGCAGCGGTGGCAGCAAGTGCAGCAGTGATGGCAGGTGCAGAAACAGCGGCGGCACAAGATGTGCCTGCAGAAAAGAGCCAGCAGGGCGAGAAGCAGCAGAGGCAGCAGGCTAAGGAAGGTGCTGGCGCCGGCAGTGTTGCTGGCAGAAGCGGGAGTGCACTGGTCACCCCCAAGGATTCGCTTCTGCCGCAGCAGCCACAGCACGCCTGTTCAGACCAGGGGCAGCAGCAGCAGACGGTGGGTGCAGCAGACGAAGCATCCACCGTGTTGCCTGAGGTGCAGCAGCAGCAGCAGCAGCAGCAGCAGCAGGTGGGTGCAGCAGGCAGACCACCTCCCTTGCTGCCTGAGGAGCAGCGGCAGCAGCAGCAGCAGCCTCCGTAGCGACAGCTTGATTGGCAGCGAGCACGCCACCGCCTTGTGCTAGCAGCTTTGCGCTGCTGTGTATTGTTGCGGCTTTTTACCTTGCTGTGGGACAGCACACCCGGTGCACAGTCCTTTCTCACATGCTCAACCTAGCTGCAAGCTTTTGCCTACGTGTCTGTCTGCTGCTTTGGATTCTTCCTTGAGTGCGCGTTGTTCGCCTAGCTGCCAGCTCTTGCGTCGCCCTTCTCTGTCTACTGCTTTGGACTGCTCCTTGAGCGTGCGCTAGTCAGCGTAGGCTGCAATACATCTGCCAGTAACTGCAAATCTTTCACATCTGTCAGGTGGAGACGCACCCAGGACATGTTGATGCAGGCTGGGGAGTACTGTTGGCGTGCGACTGAACGGCCCCTTGCCGAGGGCACCTGGTGGTGTGAAGAGACAGGAGCAGGTAGCCCACTTCAATATAGTGTGCAACGGTGGAAGGGTGCACAGACCACTGATGTATGCTAGAACAATGTCTGCAGCGATTCTGCAGCGCGTTGCAGCAGCCCGTTCACACGCAGGGCCACCCGTACCTCACTGCCGCTGCCAGCCGGCTGCAGCGCCCTGCCGCCCCCGCCCCCCCCCTGGAGCATCCACTGTGCTGGTTTGGAGATCTTGTACGTTGTGTGCTGAACTGCTGCTTCAAAGCCACAGTGATGCCCGGTGATGAATTCAACTTGCAATGAGTGGCAGGGCATGCAGGTGCCGGAAGCCCCAGGTGTGGACTGGCAGGTTGTCGTGGCCACAGCCACGCCATCTGGCGGTGGCGGCAGCTGCATCACTGTTCAACTGACGCCATCGGCATTGCTGTCGTTGCATCCGTTTGATCGGCGCTGCTTTCCGAGCAGCCATGGCGCTCATGGACACGCTTTGGGTGAGCTCCTGCGGACAGCCCGCTGCCTGCACCTGTCTTTATGAAGTGCCGCCCCGCGATCGGCGGCGCCTCTACGCGATCCAAATCACTCGCAATCTCCCGGCTTGCGGTGCAGGGCCGAGCGCTGCTGCTTGCAGCGGTGGCCGCCGCCGTGCTGCCCGCAGGGAGTGCCGCTGCCTCTGGGTACAGCGACCTCTGGGGCAAGGATGGCGAGCTGTGGGACCCCACCAAGCTGCCAGACTTTAGCTATGCAGGTGGGAAGCCTGCATGCAGGGTGGCAGCCTCTCAGGGCGGAGATCTTGGCCCAGGGGGTGCGCTAGCTCTGCCTGGCACCCCCCTGTCGATGTGCCTTCTCTTGTCTGTGGCCCATCCTTCATGCCCAGTCCCTGTCCTGCTAAAGTGCTTGCCTTCTTTCTGATGATAATAATGCAGGTTATAGCCAGGGCAACGAGCTGCTGCCGGAGCCGCCGGTCACCCGCAACGTGACGGGTGGGCGGGCGCTCCTCAGCTCAGATCGGGGGGGGTGGTTACGCCTGCAGGCGCCCTCAACGGGCCGACCAAGTGCCTGCACCATGGGGAAGCTCCATAGCTGCGGCAACGCTGGCCCCGTCCTGCCGCAGAGTTCCGCAAGCCCGGGATGAGCGACACTGAGATGCTGCAGGCGGCGCTGTCGTGGGCGCACGAGCAGCCCGACACAGGTAAGAGCACGGGAGGAGCTCAATCCGAACAGGAGCGAGCGGGAAGCTGGAGCAGTGGGTGTGAGATGTCCCAGAGGATTTCCCGCCCATGCAGGCAGCCGCTCACAAGCGTGCAGGTCCCCAACCCAGCTCACCCCTGCCCCCTGCCTCCTCAAGCAGAGTTCACGGTGCTCTACATCCCGCCTGGGCGGTACACCCTCACCGATGTGCTGTACATCCGGCGGTCCCGCCTGGTGCTGCGCGGCGCCGGCCGCACCAAAACCACACTGTACATCCCCAAAAGTGAGGCCCGGGCTGGTCTGCAGCTGGGCAGGGTGCGTCGCCCGCGATAAGCAGGCTGCAGGCAGCACCAGACGGACCCACTCCTGCGTTGCGCCGCTCGGAGCGGCGGTGTGCCACAACCCCCGGCCGGCCCTGGGCTTCACCCAAGCACCGTCCCTTGCACATGGCGCAGGCCTGACTGACTTGTTTGGGCCCAGCAAGGAGTCCGGGACGGGCGGCTATGTGAACTTTGGTGAGGGCAGGCAGGCAGGCCAGGTGGCCTGTGCCACATTTTCAGCTCTCGGTTGAGGCTGCGCCGCAAGATCCTGTGGGTGGCGGTTGGCGGTTGCTGCGCGGCCCGCCCCATCCCTGGCCTGCACAGCCCAAGGTGTGTGCAATGGCTGCTTGCCACTGCACAGGTTGCGACCCTGGAGGAGGGTTGCTCCTTGGCCACCCCACACCCCACCCCTGGCACCAAGCATCCCCCAGCCTTGCAGCAACTCCTCTGGTGCCCCCTGCTGCAGGTGGTTTTGTGTCCATCACGGGCAAAGACGGCAGGATGCCGGCCCTGGCCAAGGCCCTCAGCGGCGCCCAGGGCGAGCGCACCATCCAGGTCAGGCTTCCTGAGGGGCTGCGGCAAGGGCTGGGCAGGCCTGGCGCTGTCACGGCCTTCCACCGCTCAGCAGTGACCTTTCTGTGGCTGGCTCATGCCTCCCCCGCACTCAGCCCTGCCTGGCCGTCTGCGGCCCTGCCCATGTTGCCGCCAGTGGCTGGGGTCTGGCAGGGCTGACGCTTGACCCCAGCCCCACCCGCAATGCGTCTTCCCAGCTCCAGATGACGCTGCCCATCCGCTTGATGCTTTGGCCCCCTGCAGGTGGACGATGCCTCCAAGCTGCAGGTGGGGCAGTACTACGAGCTGCTCTTCAAGGACGTGGATGGAAAGTTCAACAACCTCATGTGAGAGGCCGCGTTGTGTGAGGCCGGATGTAACGCCGCCGGCAACTGTAGTTACTGGGCAGCAGGCCGCAGCCGCGTCGCCTTGTGTGTGCACGCCGCGAGACGCTTTCCAGCGCGCCTGGGGCAACCCAGGCACCTCCGTACTTGGGCTCCTGAAAGTAAGAAGCGCCCTGCTGCCGCCGCAGGTTTGACAACGAGTATGACGCGCCCCCCCAGTACAAGAACCAGCAGCGGGTGAAGCTCATCACCAGGGTCAAAGCCATCCAGGGCACGGTGCGAGGCCGCTGCCTGCAGCCCGTCAGAACAGCATGCTCACGTCTTCTCGCACAATCAAGCGCTGGTTGCAAGCGCACGTAGGGGTTGTTTTGATTGCCTCTGGGATGTCGCGGGCCACATATGTGGGGCATGGCAGACGGCCTGGTGGCCTGGTTCGCGCTGTCACGCTGCGCAAAACCCCTGTGAAAGCCGCTCGCCAGCCGCTGCCTCCACCAGCAAGCCGGCCCTCAACCGCCCCCCCCCCCTGCCTGCCGCCCTGCAGACCGTCACGCTGGAGCGAATGCTGCCCTACTCCATCCAGGCGGGGGTGGTGGAGGTGGAGATTGCCGAGCGGTACCCCACCGTGCACGACAGCGGGGTGGAGGGCATCACATTCAAGTTCAAGTGGGAGTGGTACGGCGGCCACCACTGCGTGAGCGGGCTGGGCAGGCCAGCCTGCCAGTCCGGCACCAGCGGCCGCTAGTTTTGGGGGTCTTCGGGGGGTTGAGTTGACTGGGCGCGTTGTAGCGGGAAGCCTGCAGGGCATCCATCCATGCGCCTCGCACTCGTTGGCAAAACTTGTGCTGGCTGTTTGAAACACAGCAAACTCCTCGTCCTCTCTGCCTGCAGGAGAAGGGCTGGAACGCTGTGGAGGTGCGCTCCGCCTATGACTGCTGGATCAAGAACATCGCCACCTGGAACGCCGACAGCGGGGTGCTCATGAATGGTGCGTGGGCTGGGGCCAGCTCAGCTGCGCCGGCACGTGCGGGCGGGCAGGATCGCGACCGCGTGCTCTGTCGCAGTAAACGGGGGTGAGCCTCACCTCTGCACGCCGGGCGTATCCTGCCCCGCCCCGCAGACGCCTCCTCCGTCACCGTCAAGGGCATCAAGATGCGGGTGACCAGGAGCCGCAAGAACCACCTGCCCAACAAGTTTGGCGAGTACACCTTCTCAGACGGCCACTGGGGCGTGCAGGTGGGGCCCCCTGGCGCTCCGATAGACGCGATCACATTTTTTTGCATCCCTCGGCCTGCCGATGACGCTAGTGAAGCGCAGCGGGGTCCCTGCCGGGCTGCTGCGCCTGAGGTAGTGCTGCAGGCAGCTGCGCCCGACCTCTTGCTTGAGCCGAAACCGCCGCCAGCCGACCGTGCCCGCCTGCCTCCCTCATGCCCCGCCCCCCCCCCCCCACCCCCAACCCACCCACCACCACCACCACCACCACCACCGCAGCACACCCACAGCTTCGACGTGCTGGTGGAGCAGTTTGACATCCGCTGCGCCATGATGCACGACGTGGGCACCGGCTCATCCGGCAAATTCGGAGTGTGAGCGCGGCGGGGGCGGGGCGGGGGAGGAAGCGCAGCGGCTGACGGGGGCTGGCAGGCCCCTCTTGCATGCTTGGACCCGTGAACGCAGCACGAGGCCCCTCCGCCTCAATGTTCTGGGAGCAGGGTGGTGGTGGACTGCAGGGCTAGGCTAGAGAGGGAGGGGCATGCTGCATGCGAGCAGCGCTCACGGGTGCGGCGCCCCGCCTGCGCTGCTGCAGGTACATGAATGGCGTCACCTCTGACGGCAACCTGGACCTGCACAGGTGGGGCCAGAGTTTTCGGTAGGACCCAGCTCGGTGGGCCAGCAGGCGTGGGCTGCTCGCAGCTGGAATACCTCAGGAAGCCCCCCGCCCACTGTCCGCTGCCCGCCGCGCCTGCGCCAAGGTGCACCTGCCGCACCCGCCGCGCCCCCGCCCGCCGGCCCAACACCATCGTCACCTCTTCCGCCCCCCCCGGCCCGCAGAGCGCTGGCGGGTCCAACTCTCTACACCAACATCGATGTCGGGCTGGGCTCCAACGCGCTGGCCAGCGGCGGGCCCAGCCGGTCGGGGCCCAACGCGCTGGCGGGCACCACGTGGTGGGGCATCCGCAGCGCGCACGCCGTGGACCCGCCAAAGTCCAACAAACCCGTCGGCGACTGCGCCTTTGGTCCCGTCATCAACCTGGTGGATGTGAACCTCAAGCGCAGCGAGGTGGGGGGCTGGGGCCTGGCCTGCTGGTGAGGAGTGCCAGCTGGCCAGCCTGCCAGGGGCGAGGTGGTGGGCACGTGGCTGGCCTCCGGGAACATCCAGCCGGCCAGCAGCGAGTGGTGGGCAGGGGGCTGGCCTGCTGGGAAGTGCCAGTCAGCTGGCGGCGAGATGCGGCGGCGGCGGCACTTTAGGGCGGGACCCTGGCGTGTGGGTAGTTGGTTGTGTGGGCTGCCAGCTCCTGTGTGACATGCCGGCGCTGGGCATGCCCTGCATGGCTGCGCCACCTCTCAGCGCGCCCAAAACCCCCGCTGTGCTCCCCGCTGCCGACAGGCGCGGCACATGTGCGAGACGTGGCACTACGAGCGGTCCATCGAGGGCCCCAAGAATCTGTACTATGCCCAGCTGGCGCTGCGCAAGCGCCGCGAGGCAGCAGAGGCCGCAGCGGCAGCGCTGCAGCGCTGAACTGGCAGCCAGACGCGCGCAAACATGCTGTCAGAACTCAACTCGCCGCTTGGCATGCCAGTTTTCCCTGCCTGTTACTCTCCGTTGTCATTATGTGTTGTCCCACCGAGTTGACCGGCAGTGTGGCAACGAGCGTACCCCGCATTCACACACACCCTGAGACCGTGCAGCTGGTCATAAGCCGAGATCAGGACAGCATGCATGTGAACGAGCCCTGCAGTGGTGACCGCATGGCTCATGTGCTGCGGCAGCTGCGGCGCTGCCTCTGCACTCTGCAAGCTCCTGCAGGCTCTCGCTGGGCAAGTGCAGATGACAACCTGATCATCATACATCAGCACTTGGAAGCCACGCTCTCGATGATTTTGCATGCCTCGCCATATGAGATGTCAGAGACTAAGTCTCTGATCGATGGGGCCTGCTTGGCGTGCATCAAAGTGCCGCTGACGGTGTGTGTGTGTGCGCCGGTGCCAGCAAGGCGGCGGCATCGGCAACTGAGTGAGTACCTGCGTGACGATCCGGACATTCCCCCATCATCTTGCAGCCTAACTCTGCGGATTGAGACCCTCGCAAGATGGCGGAAGAGCAGGTTAGAGTCGGGACCGACGTCTGGCGCAATCTCGGACTTGCAGGGGTTCAGGCTGCTTGAGCAGCGGCATGAGCATCCTACCGAGCGCTGGATCGAGCGCTGAGCACGTTTCAGCTGCTGATGTGCCTGCCTGGAAGCTGCCCGCGTCGCCAATCCGTCGCCTCCCAGTAGCGGTGGCCCAGCCCACGCACTCGTTCAGCATCTCATTCACCTGCATGCCCCGAGCATTTTGCTTTTGCTGAACTCCTGGCGCAGACGTCGTTTGTGTTCCGAGTGTCCATCACTTTTGCCAGCACGCAGGATCGGGACGAGGTGCGCCCGCTGCAGCCTGCCCACTGTCGCTGCCTGGCCATGGTACTGATGCAGCTTTATGCTTCTCCTCCGCCGCATGTGACTGTTGGAACTGCTTCCGGCTATAGCGCCGGCTTCTAGGAGCCAGGCTGCCCCCTGCGCCCTGCCGGCAGGGTCATGCCGCCAGGGCAGAGCACCAGCGCTCGTGCCGTGCTGCCCGCCGCGCCCCCCTCGCCTGCCTTGCAGCTGCTTGACGGGTGGCGGCCGGTGGCGCAGTGGGTCAGGGAGAACGAGCCCGGAACCCTGGCGTACGAGGCCGTCATCTCGGAGAGCAACCCAAAGCACGTCATGGTCTTTGAGCGGTGCGTGTGGGCATGCCCCTGGCTGGCGCCAGACTGGCTGGCATCGAGCGCGCGGTGGCTTGCGCTCAGGCCTTGCGAGAGCCTTTGCACAGCCGGCAGGTTGCCCACGCGCCCGATGCCTGCTCCACGCCGCACCCTGCTGCCTCGCCCCACCCCCCACTCCCACCCACCCACCCCACCCCACATACACACACACACACCACCCCCACCACCCGGGTGCACAGGTACGCCAGCAAGGCGGCGCTGGATGCGCACCTGAACACCGACATCGTCAAGCAGTTCTTTGCCGAGTACCTGGCAAGTCGCCCGGGCAGTGCCGCACCAGGTGTTGCTCGGCCGCTGCTGCGCATGCATGCACGCCGCCTCTTCCATGCAGCCCCCAGGAAGCTGCTGCTGCTGCTGATGATGATGATGATGATGTTGCTGCTGCAAGCTTCCCAAGGCAGCGACCTGCCGCCGGTCTGCAGAAGGATGAGGCGCCCTGGCGCAAGGAGCACCCCTTTGAGATCGTCTTCGAGACTTTCCACGAGACGCGCATCGGCCACCTGCACCGCTGACTGGCTGGCTGGGTCGCACCCCTGGGCTCATGGTGGGAGGAAGATGGTCTGGCACATACAGGCGTCGATCTCACACAGTTCTGCGCCGACATTGAAATCTAGCACTCAGCTGGGCTGTTATGTTGGCAGCAAATCAACTGTAAACTGGGCAAGCACTGCGGTGATGGAGGACAGTGAGAGGAAGGCGCAATGGCTACCCAGGCAACGTGGCCCCAGCTCCTGTGGGGCCGACATCAATGATTCGATGCGTGACGAAAGAGCAACAAGAGGGGGGATCCAAAATTTAGAGAGCGCAGCTTGAAAAGGCAGGCGGCACCAGCGCTGCGCCAATGTGGCGGGCGTGCCGCAGCAGCAGCGATGGTGCAAGACCCGACGTCGATCGGCTGCCCTTCGATCGCAGGGATACATTCTGCTCGTTCCTTCTTCCGGCGTGAGCAGCCTCTGCAAATGCGGGTCGTCGCCAACGCCGCACGAGCCCTGGGGTCCTGCGCCCGGCGGAGCCTGCAGCTACGGGCGCGCAGCACATCACAAGCCCAGCAGCAGCAGCGCCGATGCATGTCGGGCAGCGGCAGACAGGCGGCGCCGCTGGCGCCCGCAGCGGCTGGTAGGGCCCAGCAGCAGCCCTCTGAGCAGCAGCAGCAGGCCGAGCACCAGGCGCAGTACTTTGACGAGAAGGAGGCGCAGGTGCTGCAGGAGTCCATCACACCCGAGGTCGACGCCAAGCTGGCGAGAGTGGCGGCCGGCATTCCGGGCCTGTCGGCCGACAGCCGGGTGCTGGACGTGGGTGCTGGCACCGGGGCGCTCATCCCTCACCTGCAGGTGAGCTAGAGGCGGCCCGCTGGCCTGGGCTGCAGTTACGCTGCAGGCAGCCGCTTGTGACTCCTCCCTTGCTGCTACTCAAGGCGTTATCATCCCCTCCCCACCCCGCCCCCGTCCCTCCGCACTCGGTCTCACTATGGGCTCAGGCTCACGGCGTGCGCGACATACTGGCCGTGGACGTGGCCCCGGCCATGCTGGCGGAGCTGCAGAAACGCTTCCCGGCTCCCTCGGCCCTGGGAAACGACCCCTGCGTGCGCACCTGGCTGGGCGACATTGTTGACCTCCCTGCCTACCAGGTGGGGCTCACGCGCCGCCTAGCATGCAGGGCTGCTCAGCCGTGGCCTCCATCCTGCCCCTGGGCAGTTGTGGCGGGCAGGGCTGCTCAGCCCGGCCTCCACCCCGCCCCTGGGCAGTTGTGGCGTGCAGGGCTGCTCAGCCGCGGCCTCCACCCCGCTTGAAGGCAGCCCCAGCGTGCCCATCCTCGGCCAGGGCAATGCAGCCGTGCGGCCCCATCCCTGCTGCTCGCGCGCAGGGCCCCTTTGACGCCGCGGTGTTCAACGCTGTGTTTGGCAACCTGCGGGACCAGCACTTGGCCCTCACCAAGGCCTGCTTCCTGCTGCGCCCTGGGAGGTGCGCCGGGCAGCGCTGAAGTGCAGGGCAGCAGCGCAGCCAGGGCAGCTGGGCGGCTGCGACGGGGCGGCTCGCTGGGCCCCCTCCTCACTGAGCAGCCGTGCTTTGGGTCCTGGCCCAAGGTTCTCTGTAGCCGTGGCCGCCAGTTTCCCACAGGCCCCCCAGTATGCTGCTGCAAGTGTGGGGCGCTGTGCTGCCCACCCAGCCCGCTGGGCCAGCCGTAGCTTGGAAAGCCACGCCTGCCATTGCATCTTTGCGATGTGGCTGGCCCCTGCCCTCACGCACCTCCACTGCAGCCACATTGTGATCAGCCACCCCCTGGGCCGGCCCTGGCACGAAACCTTCCGGACAGAAAACCCGCGGCTGGTCCCCAACCCGCTGCCGCAGGCAAGCTCGACGCTTGTCTCACCTGCCCTGCAGCGCCCCACCCCGAGCATGCTGACTGCCCCCGGCGCTTCTTCTCATGGCAGCCGGGTGCTATCCCGCCCGCATGCCCCCCCTCATATCCTCGCCGCCCTGCTCCCCTCCCCCTGCAGCAAGAGGCGCTGGAGGCGCTGGTGCGCGACCTGCCGCTGCGCGTGCTGAGCGTGACGGATGAGCCTGACTTCTTCATGGCGCTGCTGCAGGTCTGCCCGGGGGGCAGTGGGGAAAAGGGGAGCCAGCTAGGGGGTAAAACACAATCCAGGCAAGGGGTTGGGAGCCTCATCGCCGCAGTCCAGGTCTTGAGGTGGGGAACTCATTGGCATCACTGTTGGGCCGTCCACGCAGGTGCCAGAGGGCTATGCCCACCCAGCGGCGCCCATCCGGCTGGCCGGCAGCGTCACGCACGGATACGGCCGCGGCAGCAAGCAGCTGGGCGTGCCAACGGCAAACCTGCCGCCGGCGCCGCTCAGGGAGCAGCTGGCGGCGCTGCCTGATGGAGTCTACTTTGGGTGAGGGTTGCCCTGTTCCGAGGGTCGCGAGTGGAAACGGCATGTGGACAGCAAGGCGTGCGTTGCAGCACATGCCCAGCTGGGCGGGGTTGCGCTGCCATGTAGGCAGGCTGCACTTGTCGCCACGGCGATCTGCCCCTGCTGCTGCAGCTGGGCGCAACTGGACGTGGACGACAGCTGGCCAGAGGCCGACCGGCAGGTGGGGAGCACGCAGGGTGGATTCCTGAGTGCAGCAAGTAGCATGCCTGCTGTGTCACTGCCTCGTCGCCGCGCCGGGCTGCCGTACGCACCGCGTTGCTCCACCCGACTTGCGGCACCCGCTTGCCCGGCGGCTGCGCTCTGGCACCCTGGCATGCGCAGGTGCACAAGATGGTGATGAACATTGGGCGGCGGCCGACATTCGGGGACAAGGAGCCGGAGCTCAGGTGTGTGCCTGCACGGAACCACCAACGCAAACGGGGCCAGCACGAACACCAGGCAGCGGAGCACAGCACGTCCAACACGCTAAAAGGCTTGCCCTGAGGCGCGAGAGGGCTACCTCACCAGGCGCACCCGAGCTCCTTCTGCCTCGACCCACCCCATCCCCATTAGTCCCCATGGGGTCCCCGTCCTCATCCTATCCCCATCTGTGTCCCCCTATGCAGCGTGGAGGCGCACATCATGCACCGCTACTCGCAGGACTTTTATGGCCAGCCGCTGCGCCTGCTGGCACTGGGCTTCATCCGGTGAGCTGGCGCTTTCCCCGGCCCCCGCGACGCGCCTGGCTCCCCTGCCCGCTGGCGCACCTGTGGCGCCTGCTCATGCGCGTTCACTCGTCTGGCCGCCTGGCAGCGCTGCCTGCTGGCTCGTCACCGCGCACTTTGGCAAGCTGCCGGCTCCTTGCCGGCTTGCGCAGGCCCGAGGTCAAGTTTGGCGGGCTGCAGGAGCTGCTGGCCCGCATCAACACGGACATCGGCATCGCCCGCAGCCAGCTGGACACGCCGCAGTGGGCAGGGTACAGAGAGCAGCTGGCGGCAGAGGCGCCCGGGCAGTAGCTGATGGCACCGTTCTGCATGCGTTGCGTTCGTAGTATGCTGCGTTCACTCGGTTTAAATGCACCGCGATTGGAATTTGCTTTGTGAGCAGCAAACAGCTGGATTCCATTCAAAACTAGATGCAGCGCCACATCAGCGCTGCTGCCGCCCTTGCCGCCCATGGGGTCTGTCGGAGCAGCCATCGCCGCATTGCTCCCGCTCATGCCCAGCATGCACGGTCGATCGCATCAAAAGGCCGCAGCCATGGAGCCTCCATCATTCTCCCGCACTTTCTTAAGCTCGTCTCGCGGGCCAGTTTCGGACAACAGCCCATCGCTCTGCTCGAGGTGTGTGTTCTGGTGTCTACATAGTTGCGAGCAGAGCAGGATGGTGCAAGCAGCTGCCAGGGGCTGGCGCCACAGCCTGCTGCAGCGCGCCGTCGCTTGCCTGCATGCTTGCTCATTGCTAAGGCACTCCTCTGCTCGCTCACTGCTTACACGCTCCTCTGCTCTCATCTTTGGTGTCCGTGCAGCTTGCTGCACTTTTCAGCTCCCCCGACCTCCGACCCACAGCCCCTACCATGTGCGCCCGCCCCGCCGCCACCCTGCTGCTGCTGGCGGCCCTGCTGGGCGCTGCTGCGGCCACGGGCCGCCGCCTGCACGCCCCCTCCCCCACTGAGAAGCTCAACGCCGACCGGCAGAAGCAAGAGGCGGCAGCAGCGGCGGCCAAGCAGTCCGCCGCCGCAGCGGCCCCCACCAAGCGGCTGCGCCCGCCCTGCTTTGTGCCCACCTCTTGGTACCCCTACCAGTTGTGCGACGTGAGCCAGGACACCACCACCTGCGGGCGCGGCTACCTGGCCTGGTCCAGCCTGGCAGAGTGCTGCGCCAAGCAGCGGGGCTCGCTGGGCGCCTTCCAGGGCGGCTGCACCGACATGAGCAAGAATGTGAGCTTGGCGGGGGGCGGGGCCACATAGGGTTGGGGTGGGGTGCCTGCGTGGGGCAGCGGTGTGCAGACTGCCGGCAGCTGAGCAGCATCTTGCCGGCAACCGGCCACACACACCAACCGTTACCCATCCCACCTTGCTCCTTGCACCACCACCCCCACCTCAGGTGACCTGCTGGGTGGCGGGCACTTACCACCCCACCCAGACGTGCCAGGCCACCACCGACCTGTCCATCTGCAGCCGCAACTGGTGAGGGGGGTAGGGCTGCTGGGGGGGGCTTGCCATGCAGTGCACATTGGGGTGTGTGGGCGAGGGTTTGGAGGCAGGGGGGTGTGCCTTCCGCTGCGATTGAGACCCTGTCTGCCGCCCCTGCCCGCCTGACCAACCTGCCAACCTGCCCTCACCCCGGAATCCCCGTCCCAACCATTATGCCGCAGGGGCCGCTGGGGCAGCGAGGCCGACTGCTGCGCGCCCGGCGCCGCCCACGCCGATGGCTGCACCAAGAGCGAGCCCTGCTGGGTGGCCACTGCCTGGTACCCCGCCCGCGCCTGCGGCCAGGTCAAGGACGACACCGTCTGCCTGCGCGGCTGGGGCGCCTTTGAGACCGAGGACGAGTGCTGCGCGCCCGGCGCCGCCCACAGCGATGGCTGCAGCCCCGTGGCCGATGCGGGCGTGCCGCAGGCGTGATCCTCAGTGCTCGGCTGCCAGCGAGCTGTCTTGTCTCGTCATTATGGCCGGCGGAAGCTTGCCCGTTATCCTCTGCTCCACCCCTCCTCCATCCCGCCTTGCTTGCCTCCCTGTAACCCACCCTCTTCACGTTGTTCCTCGCTGCCTTTACCCGGTGCGTGCATCAGACCTCACCCTCGTCCATGCTCCCTGGGTACCCTCACCAGTCACCCGCGATTCAGTGTACGTGGCCTTGATTCATTCGCCCTACACACTCTGCATGAGCGACTCTTTGAGCGACGCCTCATAACAGGCTGCCGCAATGTGGCAACTTGTCCTACCGACACAATATCTTTTCCAATTTGCAACGATACTGCAAAGGAATCCATTTCTAGATGCTGAATGGGACTACAAGAAAACACTGGTCCGCATGCATGAGCATGCTCATGTTGCATTTTTGTTGTGCGCGCGACAGAATGCAACATGCACGTCGAGCAGGGACTTATACTGGTCGAGAGGTACACCGAGTTGTAGTGGGGGCCTCGGCAGTACTTCAGGACCGTTCTGGGCGCCAGCTCTGCTCATAGGTCGCGAGCAGCTGCACCTTTTTCCCAGCCAGCAAAAAGGCGCTGCAAGCTGAGCTTGCACCTGCAGGTGCAAGGCGGGTGATGTAGGCGCTGCCAGGAGCGGATGCGGATGCAGGCGGGCAGGGGTTAGGCGCCAGACATGGGCTGCTTGTTCGCTTGCACGAGTTAAAGATCCACAAGCTATTGCCGCATGCATGCCGCTGGTGATTTGTTGCAGGCGGGTAATTGGCGAAAGGCGTGTGCACTGACGTATCGTGACAGGAGTGGGTGTGCCGGCCTCACTGCCAGGGGTGGCGCCGCGCTGGCTGCCAGCCAGAACCAGCGTGGTGCTAAGGTTTAAATCTTTCATGCGCAGACGGACAGGAGCACAGGGCCTGCTGGTCAAGTAGCTGATGACCCTCGGGCGGCCAGGCGTGCCACGCTGCCGCCGCTGTCGACGAGCGTTGGTCCCTTGGAACCCAGGGCCCTGGCGGTTTCCCGCGTCTTTCCATTGTGTTGCTGACGTCCCCGCGCTATATTCTAGGTGCCTCGACGACCTCTAGACCCCTCCCTCGCCCATCAGCACTGCCATGTCGGGCTCCTCGACGGGGTTTGGGTGGCTGGATGGCCTGGTGACAGCTCTGTTGGGTCCCGCTGTCCCAGCGCCTGGCACGCATGAGTCCCGCCTGGAGGAGCTGCGCCTCGGCGCCCTGCTCGACAAGGAAGGCTGCAAGCCTGATGGGAAGAGAGACGAGGAGCTGCTGTACAGGCTGAAAGCGGACTACAGGAAGCGGCAGCTGGCAAATGCACAGGTGGGCGACGGGTTGAGGACAGGTTCCTGGCGGGAGGTGGGGTCGCTTGCTGTTGGAGAGCGCAGCTTGCGCTGATGCAGCTCTGCAGCATGCCCTGATGCCAGAGCGCCCTGCCTTATGCCCGCTCAACAATCTGCCCCGCAGGTCCAGGCCGCCATCTACATTCAGAAGGCTCAAACGTACGACGTCCCTTCCGCCTACCAGTGCTGCGCTGCTGCGTGCTGGATGCGGCAGCGCGTGGCTGCCTCGTACCGAGCACGGCACGACTACTACTCCCAGCACATCCGGCAGGTGGGGCTGCAGCGCAGGTGCCTAGGCTCCTGCAGGGGTGGTCATGGCCTGCCCTCATGTTCGCTTGCGTGCATGCTGCATCCCTCTGAGCGACTCGCCCTCTGCCTTGGTCCCAGCACAGATCACGGAGGAGCTCACAGCGGCAGAGGCTCAGCGACCAGCTGTGCTCGTGGCCCAGCCTGCCCTGCGCCTGGACCTGTCTGGGGCGCTGCAGCAGTCCCCAGCGCGGGTGGACATGTGCAGCAGGTGTGCCGAGCTTGTGCAGCAGGTGAGCGACTATCAGTGGGTGGGTGGCGTTGATGGTGCGTGTGGGGTGGCATCATGATGCTGTCTGCTGTGAGGCTGGACAGCAGTGCTGGAGCCCGAACGAGCAGTTGTATCTCGGCTGGTTTTATGCGTGTTGCTCCCCTTCCCATTGCTGACTCAAGTGCTCGACATCTTGCCCGCCTTGCTGACCACTTGTCGGCTGCCTCCTGCAGATGGACCTGGCTGAGCAGGCGTGCAGGGTGCACGCAGAGAAGCTGGCGGAGAGCAACCGAAGGAGGGGCCTGCAGGCTGCGCCTGCTGCCAATGCCGCAAGCCAGAGGGCGTCCGGGCTGGCAGCGGCGGTGGCACCTGCAGCAGCGGCAGCAAGTGCATCAGCGGGGGCAGCAGGAGATGCGCCTGCAGGGGAAGGCCAGCAGGGCGAGGAGCAGCAGTGGCAGCAGGCAAATAAAGGCGCGGGCGCCGGCTGTGTTGCTGGCCTTAATAACAGTGCACCGGGTGCACCCAAGCATGAGCCGCTGTTGTGGCAGCCTCAGGCTTCAGACCACCAGCAGGAGCAGCAGCAGGAGGTGGGCGCAGCTGACGTGCCAGGCTCCCCGCTGCCTGAACAGCAGCAGCAGTGGACAGCTTGACCGGCAGCCACTGGCAGCGCGCCATTGCCTCGTGTTCTGTCAATTGCACTGGCAGTTGCAACCTTGCACTGCTGCACATTGTTGTCGCTCATACCCTTGCTGTGACTTCTCAGCACATGGAGACTGCTCACCCCAGGCCAGCTGCGCAAGTGCCTCAACCGCTCCTTGCGCGAACCCAGCCCTGCCTACGTGCAGCCCTCGGCGTGAGGCTGGCAAGGCCCTTGCCCTGCGCAGCCCAGCAGGCCCTGGTTGACGCGCACTGCGTGTTTGAAGGGGCGGGTGTTCAACCCTAGGGACTCCTGCATCATGCATTCCCTCTTGCAGGAGTGCCACAGAGGCACAGCTGTGGCGATGCAAGGCGATGCCAGCTGTGGCGCATCTGCTGCGCCCGGTTGCCAGCGTGGCGTGCATGACTGCAAACGACTTCACCGCTGCTGCCAGGCTCGGCCAGGCCGGCGGCTGCAGCTGTGCCGCCCTGCTTGACAATCTGGAGTGACTGGTGTGGCGAGCTCTGCGCAAGCCAGCCTGATGGTGCACTCAATCACTGCGAGCTGCACTGCGCGTCAGCGTGCACCCACGTGGGGTGTCTACTCCTCTCCTCGCTGCCGCTGCCGCTACAGGTCGAATCCATTTTCCACCCCCATGTGCCATCCCCTGAGGTTGCAGTCACTGTCTTATCATGCACACTGCTGGTGTGCATATCCATGCTCAGGTGATTGCGACAGCCGGATACTGGCAGCATCCCGCCGCTCCAGTACGTGCGCTGTGCTATCCGCCCACGCAATGAGTGCTGCATGCTCGTGCCCCTTCCACCCCAACCCCCAGCCCCCAACGCCATTCTTCAGCGCCATATCTCACCAACACTCTCCCAGTCAGCCAAACACACAGCATCAGCAGGGCGCCTCTGCACTACAACTGATCCACCTCGGTGCGGCCGCGATGCCCTGCCTGCTGCATTCAGAATGTTGATATTAGCGTCTTTGGTTTTGAAACGATTATATCACGGTCGAAGCCGCAAGAACCGAGACGCTACCCCCGCACTGCAGGCCGAGCCCACCGCCGAAGGCATTCAAGGGCCACTTTACGCTGCTAAACAGTATTTGTCGCATGTGAGAGGCCCGATGGTCTTGGGTTGGGGGCTAGCGAGGGCTTGCGGTGGCACATTCGGCATGCGATGGCGGCTGCAAGGTACTGGAAGCGCTGGGTGGCCACTGCCGGGGTGCGTGATGGACTCAGAATGCCCAAAGAAATGGCCCTGGATAGCCGCCGTCCATATGGCGGGGTCCCTTGTCCTTGGCCAGCTCTGGTACTGGACGCTCCGCACCCCGCTGCTGCATGGCAGCTGCGGCACCTCATCCTGGTCCTCATCTCTCTTCTACACACATCGACATGATAATTTGTCTCCTTGGGATCCGAAATGCAGGCCAACATGCGCCTCAACAGGTGCCTGGCAGCCTTGCTGCTCCTGACGGTGGCGGGCATCAACACTGCCGCTGCCGTTGGCAGCAGGTGAGAGCGCTTGTGTCTGCGCATGTGCAGCCTGGTGGCTCAGGCTTGTGACGGAGGTGCTCCTACGAAAGGAGCATGGCCAGCCTGATGCTCGTGATAATGTGAGCCCGCGCCTCTGCACGACTGCGCAATTTCAACCTGCTCCGCGCCACATGGTACCGCCAGGCAGCACGCACCCTGCGGGCCCGCACTGCCCACCCCTCCCCACCACCCCCACCCCACCCCCACCCCACCCCGCCTACCCCACCATGCGCAATCGTGTGTGCCCCGGTTAAAACCCCATTTTGTCTCGGCCACCTAGGCTTGAACGGTACCGCCTGCCTGCCGTGGTCGCCACGCGCCGCGCGGGCCGCCATGCTGCAAGCCGGCACCCTCCTACTGATGCTGTGCAGCAGCTGCCACCCTCCCTCTCAAGCCCAGCAGGCGCGAGCTCAAGGAAGACCCCATCCAGGGCCAGATTGTGGGTGGGCGGGACGTCCCCCCCTACCAGAAGAAGAGGTGGGGCGCATGCCTGCCTGCTGCCAGCCCGCCCGCACTGCACTGCACGCAGGCTGCCCGCCCCTCTGTTGCGAGCTCCCCATGAGGCTTGTCATTCAGCCTGCCTGCCTTCCTGCCTCCCTTCCCGCAACGTCTCGTCGACGCCATATCTTGCGTCTGCTGCCCGCTCCCGCAACAGCTTGCCTGCCCTCCCGCCTGCTTGCGGCGCGCTGCCCTTATTGCCTGCCCCCGCTGCGTGCATGCAGCTTGCAGCTCCTCTGGATCCCTGGCCCCGGCGGGTCCCGACCCATCATCCCCCACCCCACCCCCCACCCTTGGCACAGGTATCCCTACTTCACATCCCTTCGCCATGCCACAACTGGGTGGCACTACTGTGGCGCCACCCTCATCCAACCGGACGTCCTCCTGACAGCCGCGCATGTGGGTGCCAGCATGCTGCCAGGGCGCCAGTCTACACATGTTGGTGCACAGCGCAGCATGCTGAGGCTGCGCATTTGATGCCCCTTGGTGCGCCCAGGCAGGGGCGTGCCACCACCGGCTTGGACAGCTGCATTCACAGCCTGGCCTGTGCCTGCCCTGCAGTGCATGTGGAACGAGACCGCGCCCACCTGGGACTGGACCAACGACATCAGCGCCATCTTTTACAAGGTGGGCAGCCCCAGCTGGGCATGCACCTAGGGCGGAGCCTAGCCCTGCGAGGCTCGCCCGCAACCCCCTTCCCTTCCTGACACTCCAGCCCTGTCCCCCGGCCTCGCTCTGCAGGCCCGCGTTGGCGCGTGGGAGCGCGACCCCGTCCCCCCCACCCCAGCTGTCGGCGGCTACGACGACCGCATGGTGATTCGCGTCGCCCTGCACAGCACCTACACCGCCAGCAAGGCGGGCGTGCCCCACGACATCGCCCTCCTGCTGCTGGACAGCCCCGCCACCAAGGCGGCGGTGCCCCTTGGGCGCAGCGCCCTGGCGGTCAACACCAGCGCCCTGGCAATCGGCTTTGGCCGCACCAACTGGGACGAGCCCAACTTTGTGCCGCCCCAGGCCTACGCTGCGCGCCTGCAGCAGCTCACGATGCTGGTCCAGCCAGACCAGAACGGCTTCCTGGTGGCAGGCAAGCCGCCAGCAGGGGATGGTCCAGGGGCCGCAAGTGGCTGCCCACCCGCCCGAGCGTGTGTCGGGGGCGGGGGCAAAGGCGGCTGCGCCCGCAGCGCGCGCCTGCCTGCCTCCCCTGAGGCCCGATCAAGACGTGCACTGATTGGGAGAAAGTGCACTGGGCTGGGGGCGTGCACGGCGGTCCCTCTTGCACAGGCAAGTCAGGGCGCAGCGCCGCCCAACCGCTCGCCCTCTGCCCCTGCCCCTGCACGCGACAGGTGTGCCACCCTCCTTCAAGGCTGGCACCTTCTCGGGTGACTCTGGGGGCCCCCTCCTGGTCACAGGGAAGGCTGTCGCCGACGACCGCCAGGTGAGGAGGCCTGCCTGCGTGCCTGGCCTGTCGTGCTGCCCCCTGTTGTGGTGCACCGTGCTTGCTAGCGCTAGCTCGGTCTGGCGGCCGTGCCTGTGTGGCGCGAGCGCTGCCACACAATCTGCGGGCTGCGCCCCCACCCTGCTGTGCGCTACTCAGTCCGGCGCGCCCTACTCCCAGCACACCCTTGCAGCATGGCGTCGTGTCGCGCGGGCCCGTGCTCAGGGGCCCAGGCAAGTGCGCCCAAGCATGCATGTGCTGCGGCCCTGCCGCCTGCCACGCCTGACCTGAATCAGGCCTCAGCCTCACCTCTCCAGCATGGCCGCTTGCAATTGCCAGAAAAGTGAAACGGCAAGTATGCCAGCGGTTGTGCTGTGTGCGTCACAGTCACCCCGCCTGGTGGACCGGGACAGGGGCCAGTGAGGAGTGCCGGCCCACCGTCCCGCCCAGGAACGTGAACACTAACCTCATTCAGTGCTGCTGCTGCTGCGTTGTTTTTGTCTGCAGGGAAGTACACCAAGGTGGCAAGCCACTTTGCTTGGATCCAGAGGGGCATCAAGGTGGGCTGCCAGCGCCGTGGCCCACGCTGCCCGCGGTCCACCCACACGCCTTCAGCCCGAGGAGGCGCCCGCGCCCCAACCCGTGCCCGGCCTGCAGCCCAGGCTCGCCTGCCAGCGACTGCGCCGCCCCGCCCGCCGCGCCACAAACCCCTCGCTGTGCTGCGCCCGCTGCGCTGCACCCGCTGCGCTGTGCCTGCTGTGCAGGTGCTGCGCGACCCCTCGCTCATCATGCCGGGCGAGCCGTACGACCTCAAGGGGCTGCCCGCCTGCGCCGGCCTGCCCAACAACCTGTACTGCTCCTACTGCAACCCGCTGACTGCCGACCGCCTGACGTGCATCACCCGCGGCGAGGCCTGCTACATGCCATTCCAGGTGGGGGGGCAGGGGCTTGCTACATGCCATTCCAGGGTGGGGGCAGGGGCTTGCTCCATGTTGTTTAAGGTGGGCTTCCCGGCTGTGCAACAGCACCGGGCCTGCCGTCGACCCGATCGACTGAGGCGTGTGTAACAGCCTGCCAGCCAGCCAGCCAGCGGGCAGGGGTGCGTGGCCGCGGGGATGGCGGGCGGGCGAGGAGTGCGGGGCGGGCAGGCCGCGGCGGGGAGAGGGGCAACCGCGCCTGCCGCACTTCCTGACGCCCGGCACGCGCGCTGCCCCGCCACATCCCCCCTGCGCAGGGCACCAACTACCTGGTGAAGAAGTGCGCCAGCTACAGGAGGGGCCCTGTTGCCGCGGCCAGCACCAGCGGCTGCCCGCTGAGCATCGCATACTCGAATGATGCCGCCAAGGCGGTGAACGGCACCGGTGTCTATGGCGAGCAGGTGTTCACCCTGAACAGGGACCTGGGCACCCGGAGGCCCACCGACACCAACCCCCGTTGCGCCAAGCAAGGTGCGCCCCGTGCTGCTGCCCGCGTGTTCATGAGGCTGCAACAGGAGGCCGCTGCTTCAGCGTTCTCGGCACGGAGCTCGCAACCGCGGGTCCAGACACAGGCACCTGCCTGCCTGCCTGCCATCGACCTGGATGCCTCGTGCATGCGGCAGCACCGAGCTGAGGCGGCGCCCACCGCCCCCTCCACCACGTGCAGCCAAGTACGTCCTCCAGGCCTGCCCCGGCACCCTGTCCAACACCGTCCAGTGCGTGCCCGGCGTCAACTCCACCTCCCACAAGCGGCAGGCCGGCAAGTATGAGTGCTGCGCCTGCCGCCGCACGCGCCACGGCCAGAACCTCAGCTGGGCCTACGAGTCTGTGCAGACCAACTCGTATTACGGCTACGAGCCCAACTGCAACGCCCCCAGCCGGTCCCTGCCCGGCGACGTCATCGTGGCCTACACCGGCGCTCGCATGATGGGCAACATCCGGCGTGGGTGCAAGGGGGAGGCCTACGCCGAGGTGCTGCTGCCGGTGGGTGGTGCAGGGGGGTGTGGCTACAGGGCGGATGCTCCGGCTGGACATCCGGCATCCTCAATGGCAGCTGGCCAGGGACAGCCGGCAAGGGCTGCCCACCCCGTGCCAGTTTCCGCAACACAAGCCCACGGGCGTAATCTTTCTTTTATTTCATCCGGCATCCTCTGCCGTACCGTGCCGGGCCGTGCCGTGCCGTGCCGGGCCGTGTGACATGGACTGGTCCGCATTTGGTCCCCATGTCGCAGCCAGCTGGGCCTGCCCTGGGCTGCGTGCCCCTGCTGCACTCGCCCGACCCACCCCCTCACCACCCTGCCACGCGCTCCCCCTGGGCAGCTTGCCCCCGAGTTGGCCCCCAAGTCGCCCCAAACCCACCACCTGGCCGCGCCCTCCCCGCTGCCATCCACCCCCGCAGGACCTCAGCGGCGACGTCTTCACCGGGGTGGAGTACAAGCCCTTCTGGATGCGCGCCTCCGACCTCGTCTTCTGTGACCAGGGCCGCAGCTGCGGCAACCGGGCAGAGCTGGGCGCCAACTGCCTGGCCGCCGAGTGCTGCACCGTGGCGGCCCAGGGCGGCAGCCCCGATGCCCAGTGCCTGTACCCGCCCGACTCCCAGGCCCACGGCATCTGCACCATCGCACCGAAGGTGGTGGACGTGCCCTGCGGCGAGACCACCACCTTCTCCGGCTTTGAGGGCACCTACACCTACAGGGTCAACGTCGGCAACAAGGGGCCGACCTTTGGCTTTGTGTACAACGCCTGGGAGATGCCCGACAAGTTCACAGTGGCAGACCCCGCGGGGCGTGTGCTCTTCTCTGCGCTGGCCGGCTCCGAGCCCTGCACCTGCGATGACTGCCGCGCCGCGGGCACCCCTGTGCCCAACGGGGCGGTCACCCTGCCGCGCCCCGCGGGTGGCACCTCAGTCATTGTCACGGTCAACGGCTACTGCACCACCACCGAGTGGGAGTTCACCGTGCAGTGCGCCAAGTAGGGCGGCGCCGCAGGCGGGGGAGGCGCCGCGGCGGGGCGCCGTGCTGCATCGCCCCGCCTCCCCCGCCGGCGCCTGCTGCCCCCCACACCTTGGAACACCCCTCCTTCAACCCATCTCATGCATCTCATGCCCCTTCCATGCCTACACGGCCCCGCCCCCAAACCCCAGCCACTCTCACACACTTGCATCCAATGCCGACAATCAGACTCACTCATTTGCTCGCACTTGCGGCAGCCAGCAACCTATGTGCCCAATTTTCCTGGCCCGCCATTCACGCGCCTGGTTCCCAACCCCTGAACACAGTCAGAAAACCAGCATCCATCATACCTCTTCCGAGCGCTCCTTGAACGTGTGAGCATTTTTGCGCCGCTCACAGGCTCACAGCGCTTCAGACTTGATCTCTGAACCCCCTCCTTGGACGGCCCTTTCATGGCCAGCCACCGCTGCGAAGCACCCGGCCCTGCCTTTTCCCCTTTCTTCCGCTGCCAGGTCACGGCCCAACCCCCATGGGCGCTGCAGCCTCCCCCCTCCTCCCCCCGCCCACCTCTACCCCTGTGCCTGCCCTGTACCCTCGCCTTGCTGCCGCTGCCGTGGGTGCCCCTGGAGCTACGTGCCGGTCTTTGGTTGGTTCGCCGGCACGATTTGTGTGCGCCGCCCCCTCCGGGCGCGCCCAGCCCGAAACCCTGAGAGCTTGGAACAGCCGCGCTGCGCTGCGCGTGCGAGCACCGCGTGTAACCTCTACTGTGGCGCGGCGCCGGCGCCTGCACAGCTCGGGCAGGCCTTGCCGGTGGCAGCAAGGCTGCACAGTGTGCGTTCCGAGGGGGCAGGCGGCTGCCTGGGTTGGTCACAATGGAGAGAGGGGTCAGGAGGTAAGGCGGCGCGGCAACAAAACTTGGGACATGTGCCCCACAGCCTATGGTGCGTGCATCAAGGGCCGGAGAGAGAGGCGAGGGAGCAGAGCGGAAGCGAGCAGAGGGCAGCTCGAGGAGACACGGCGGGGGGAAAAGGGGAGGGAGGCGGGGAGGAAGGGCTGGCGGCAGCCGCACCCGCGGCACCGGGACCTGCCCGCCCAGCTGCCAGCGCTGGCATGCGCGCCCAGCAAACGGGCCCTGAGGGCTGCCTGTCATGCATCCTCCAACGACGGGTGGAGAGGGGCGCTCAGATGAGGTCGGCCACGTCTGCGGGAGCAGAGAGGGAGCAGCGGTGCAGGAGGGGCTGAGATGAGGGGCACCAAAGCATGCCACCAAACTGCACCGTGCAGCGCTCCACTGCGCCCTGCGCTGCATCCAAGTGCCGGGCTCTCTCGCTGCTTTGCTGCAACGCCTCGCCTCCCTGCGCCCTGCTCCCCCGCCCCTGCACCCCGCTCCCCCTGCACCCCTTTCCCTCCAATGCCTTTCCCCCAGGTCCTCCACTCACTCATGGGCATCTCATCCACCTGTTTCCCACGAGGGGCGGGGGGTGGGGGGTGGGGGCAGAGGGTTTTAATTGAGCCCACATTACCCCAAGCCCTGCACGGTTCTGGCATGCTGGGCCAAGCGCAGCAATACTGAATCGCAAGCAGGGGTGCGCCCCCACGGCTGCCCTGCATGCATGGCTGCGGGGCCACAGGGCCGTGCTTCTCGGCGGGCGTGGCCGCAGGGCCGGCAGCTGGCGGCAGCTGCTGCGCAGGCGCCGTGCACCTGGGTGGAGTAGTACTGCTCGATGTCGCGCAGGATCTTGATGTCGTCATTCTTCACGAAGTTGATGGCCACACCCTGCGGGCGGCGTTGCAAGCAGGCGACATTTTCAGTGGGATGACAGAGCAGACGGGCGGCCCTTTGAATGGGATGCAGAGCAGACGGGCAGCAGGGCGTTCCGATGGCTGGGCTGCGCGACTCCCCACACAGTTGCTAACCAAACGCCGCAGCCAGCCCAACAAGGGGTCCAGCATTGGTAGAGGACCCAATAAGTGGCGGAGTCATGAGCTGAAGGCCCGCCAAGCCCCCCAGGCGGCTTGCGGAGGACCGTGGCACAGCCCAGCTCACTGTCCCGCCCCCTGCGCCCCCCCACCCCCCGCCCACCTTGCGGCCGAAGCGACCCGACCGGCCGATGCGGTGGATGTACAGCTCACGGTTGTTGGGCAGGTCGTAGTTGATCACCAGCGACACCTGCACGGCAGAAACCCTCCCCGGGCACCAGTTCAGCGCGCCTGGCTTCCTGAAGCGCCGCAGCAGCCGTTGGCGAGGCCCGGAGCCACGATTGGGCGTGGCGGGCTGGCGCGTCGCAGGCGGGGGCGGGCGGGCAGGCGGGGGCAGGCGATGGCCACGGGGACAGCCGCAGGCGAGGGGCGGGCGGGCCGGCGGGGGCAGGGGATGGCCGGCGGCGCGCGCCTGCTGCACGTCCAGGCCGCGCGCCCAGACGTCGGTGGTGATGAGCACACGGGTGGCGCCCTTGCGGAACTCCTCC
>KQ482030.1:343855-404210 GCA_001430745.1 Auxenochlorella pyrenoidosa
GCACGCCCGCCCCCCCCCCCCCCCCCGCCCCGCCCTTGCCTCCCCTAACAACAGGCACACACACCACCACCATCGCCGCCCCGGGCTCACCGCGTGCGCAGGCTGCGGCGCTTGATCATGTCAAACACACGGCCGGGGGTGCCGCTAACGATGTGCACGCCCGCCTCCAGGCGGCGGATGTCGTCGCCGATGCTCTTGCCGCCGATGCAGCAGTGCGCCTGCGGGGGGGAACAGCGAGAGGTCGAGCAATCGCGGCAATTACGGGGGGCATGGCGGGGCACGCACGGGCAGCAGGGCGGCGGATGGAGGGCTGGGCACCTGCCTCATCGGCGAGCCGGCATGGCAGGAGGGTGTGACAATCGCCACGTACAACCCGAGCATGCCAGCCAGCCAGCCAGCAAGCATGCAGGCGGGCGGGTGGGCGGGCGGGCGGGCGGGCGGGCGGGGTGCATCAAGCGGCCGCACCTGCACCGACATGTGGTCGCCAATGGCCAGCACGTTGGTGGTGGTCTGCGTGGCCAGCTCGCGCGTGGGAGACAGGACCAGCGCCTGCACCCTGCAGGCGCGCACGGGGGCAGGCGCCGGCGGACGCAGGTCAGCGCTGAGGCCGCCCACGCTGCTGTAGCAGCCCTGATGCCCACCAGCATGCAGCAAGGCATCGCTGCCGACAGGCAGAGCGCTGCCGACAGTCAATCCCGCTGTCAAGTGAGTCTTGAGCATAGCGCTCGAGCCACGGCTTATGGGGTCCCATGCAGCCAGGCGGGACGGCCCAGCAGAGCCGGATGACCCAGGCAGACCACCCAGGTGGGGGGACACCCCAAGCGCATGACATGACACCAGGCCACTGGGCTCACTCGCGCAGCGTGGTGTCGAGCATCTGGCAGAGGGTGATGGCAATCAGGCTGGTCTTGCCCGTGCCCGACTGCGCCTGCGCGATCACGTCGCGGCCCTGCAGGGGCGGCGCGCGCGGCAGGCAGGGCGCGCGGCTCAGCGGGCCAGGCAGCCCAGGCTGGCGCACGTGCCAGGGCGCCTCAAGTCGTAAGCACCATGCAACAGCAGCATGCGGCCAGCTGCATTCCAGGCCTGCTGCTCAAGCCGGGGCGACTGCGCGCGCCGTGTCCACCCTGCTGCAGGGCCCCCTCAGCGCTGCCAGCGTGCCTGGACTATGGGCAGGATGGCGCGCTGCTGGATTGCCGACGGCTTCTCGAAGCCAAACTGGTAGATGCCGCGCAGCAGGTCCTCGCGCAGCCCCATGGCGTCAAAGCTGCTGACCACCTTCACGCCCTTGCTCGTCTCAAACTCCATCGACTCGTCGCCCTCGGCGACGCCGCCCTTGCTGCAGGCAGGAGGAGAGGGCAAGGGGCCCCGGCGGCGGGTGAGGCAGTGGCGGCGGCGGCGGCAGGCGGGAGCAGCCAAACAGGCCCGGCGGCTGCGGGACCTGCTTTCCTTCACATTCGAACGACTGCCGAGATTCAACAAAGCCAGAAACAGCGCGCGCAGCGCAAGACCGAGCACGACTGGTGTTGATGGGCGCTTCAGAAAGTGGGCGCTGTTGGAAATCGCTCTGGCAGAGCAGCACTGCACGGTGGAACCGCGGCCGGCCCACTGAGGACACCGTGCAGGCCCACATCCCTGTCATGTCTCCCAGACTCACCGTGCCGGGTCCGCCATTGTTCTGTGACACGGAAACAGACACAAGCGTTAGTGGGGAGCGGCAGGGCCGCAGCAAACGGGCGGGCGGCACGATCGGCTGTGGCGGGTCTTCTCCCCCTGCTGCACACACCCAGAGTCGCGTTGGAGATCCAGGTGGCGACTAAAAGAGCGTTGTAAAGCGCCCGCACCCTGCAAGGGCCTTCAATTTTGCAGCTGCCCTGCTGGCGGTGCATGTCCTGACGACCCTGCGCCTCCCCGCGCGGCAATCGCACAACCTTGGGCCCAATCTCGGCTGTCGAGCACTCGAGAAGAGCGCAGCAGCCGCTCGAGTGCTGATCGGCGGTAGCGTAGGGGCGCAGGCAGCTGGCGGGCGCCGCCGGCAGCAGCCATGGCGGCCATCGATCTTGAGCAGTACAAGGACCTTGACCGCGCGATAGAGCAGCTGCTGCAATGCAAGCCCCTGAGCGAGGCGGAGGTCAAAGAGCTCTGCGCCAAGGCGCAGAACGTTTTCGTCAACGAAAGCAACGTGCAGCCAGTGGCGGCTCCCGTCACGGTGCGCCGGGAAGGGGTTGGCAGCGGTGATCGACGAGGGGCGAGCGGCGGCGGCACGGGCTGCCCCGTGCACAAGCCTCCTCTGCTACTCTTACGCTGTGTGGTGTAGGGTGCATAAGGTGGCAGCGAGTGAGTGCAAACCAGCCCACGAGCTCCTGCCGTGGGCGCTCATCCAAGGCGCAGGCAGCCATGCATGCGCCCCATGACCCTTCGCCCATGCCCGACCCCGCTGGTCCTGCACTGAACTGCTGCAGGTCTGCGGCGACATCCACGGCCAGTTCCAGGACCTGCTGGAGCTGTTTAGGATCGGCGGCAACTGCCCAGACACCAACTACCTGTTCATGGGCGACTATGTGGACCGGGGCTACCATTCGGGTGCGCCGCCGTGCTTGCGTGGCCTTGCCAGCACCCGCAGCCACCATGCCATTCTGTTCATGCTGTGCGCCGCCGTGCTTGCGTGGCCTTGCCAGCACCCGCAGCCGCCATGCCCTGTTCGCGTCTACAGTCGATTCGGAGCGTCAACTTTCGGATTGCTGCTCTCGCACTGAGCCACGAGGACCATGCCACTATACCGTTTGAAGCAATGCAGCCAAGGGGCGGGTGGGGCTGCCGCTGGGCTGGGCCGCGTCAATGCCGAGGCGCCTGCCCTGCCCTCCTCCCGCGCATCCTGCAGTGGAGACGGTGACGCTGCTGGTGGCGCTCAAGGTGCGCTACCCGCAGCGAATAACCATCCTGCGCGGCAATCACGAGAGCCGGCAGATCACGCAAGTGTGAGTGCCGGGCCGCTAGGGCGGGCGGCCAGCCCCGGGCCAAGCCGCTTTGGTTAGTTGTCTGCTGGACATGACGGGACAGACAGCCAAGCTATCACACGCGGGCGGCCGCCGTTTCAGCAACAGAGGGGCTGCACGCACGTTGGGCGCGCTGCGAGGAGGCGATGCATACGCGGCCCAGGCACCGCCCTGCTCTCTGTTTCGCCCCCCCCCCCCCCCCCGCTTGACTGGGACGTGGCCGGCTGCCCGACCCTGCGCTGCAGCTACGGCTTCTACGACGAATGCCTGCGCAAGTACGGCAACGCCAACGTGTGGAAGTACTTCACAGGTAGGTGGGCCCGAAGGCCCGGCCACGCCTCGGCAGGCCGAACGGTGGCTGGCTTTGCCTGCACCGGCCGCAGGCTGGTGAGGGGGTGCTGGGAGCGTCGGGTCCGGCACTGCTGCACACATCATGCTGGCGGCGTGCAAGCAGAGGGCTTGGCGCCGGGGCAGCTCGCCTCCTTCGCTCCTCCCACTTGCACGCGCTAGGCACTCACCTGTGCCTAGAAGTTGCGCTGGCCCTGCTGCTGCAGACCTCTTTGACTACCTGCCGCTGACAGCGCTCATTGAGAATCAGGTTTGTCTTCTGATTTTCTTATGCGCGGTGTTCTGCAGAGCTTTTCCAGGGTTGTACCCGGGGAGCAGGGGTGATGATGTACCCTGAGAACATTGGTTCAGATGGGCAGGCTGCAGCGGCTGGCGGACACGGCCAGGCCTTTGCCTGTGATGTTTGAGCCTGCAGCTGTGCCTGGTGCCTGTGTCAGCCGTCATCTACGAATTGTCCCATGGCAGCGGCCTTGACGCCATCCGACCGGCTCACTCTCTGCCTGTGCTGGCCCCGCCCTGGCGCAGATCTTCTGCTTGCACGGCGGCCTGTCGCCGACGCTAGACACGCTAGACCACATCCGGGCAATCGACCGGGTGCAGGTATGCAGGCCGTCCCCAGCCAGCGTGCGCTGCTTGTGGGCAGGGCTTGTGGGGTTGGTATCCTCGCTGGGCAGGCCGCGGCGGTACGCTTGCTGGCAACCGCCAGCCGTGCCTCAGGCGCAGCCACCCACGGCTGCCCTCCTTGCCTGCACTTCACGCAGGAGGTGCCGCACGAGGGCCCCATGTGTGACCTGCTGTGGAGCGATCCAGACGACCGCTGCGGCTGGGGCATCTCGCCACGCGGCGCAGGTGCGGGCCCGGGCACGGCGCCGCTCCCTGTCCGGGGCCCCCCGTGGTTCCACAACAGCCGTGCCAGCTGGCAGCTGCACCGCGCCGCGCGGGCCCAGGCGCGGGCGCCGCGAGGGCAGGCGACGGGGAGGGCAAAGGCCTCGCCCGGGCGGTATCTGCCAGACCATGCGCGCACGCGTCGTGCACCGCGCCTGCCCGAGCCGGCGCCCGCGGCCCAGCCGCCGCACGCAGCGCAAAGCTGCCCCCCACCCGACCCCCATACTCCCCACCCCCACGCTGGCGCAGGCTACACCTTTGGCCAGGACATCAGCGAGCAGTTCAACCACACCAATGGCCTCACGCTGGTGTCGCGCGCGCACCAGCTTGTGATGGAGGGCTACAACTGGTGCCACGAGCAGAACGTGGTCACCATCTTCTCTGCCCCCAACTACTGCTACCGGTGGGTGGGCGCAGTGGCCACCTCCCATCTCCACCCGCCCCTGCTCCTTCCTCCCCGCTGGTCACAATGCAGGCTGCCGGGCAGCGGGCTCTGGACTGTCCGCGGCCGCCTCCCACCTTGCCCCGCCCCTGCTGCCTCCCTCCCCGCTCGCTTGGCCGCCGCCCGCCTGCTGCCCTCCAGCGCCGCTCTGCACCCCTGCATCCAGCGCCCTCAAGAGCTGCCTGCATGCGAGCTACTGGCCCTGCCGAGTCGGCTACCCCCACACGCCCGCCCTGCTTCCCTTCTCCCCTGGGCCCTGTGCCAGGTGCGGCAACATGGCGGCCATCATGGAAGTGGATGAGCACATGAACAAGTCCTTCTCGCAGGTGTGTAGGTGTATGAGTTGGAGCAAATTCACCTATTTATGCCCTTTGTGACAAACAACTATTTCAACATGTTTTTCCGCAATGGTTGTGCCCCTATGGGTGGTGTGCGAATTGGTGTGTGCGTATGGGTTGGTGGTCGAGTGGGGTGGAGTGGGGTGCGGGGTGGGTTGGGGTGGGGGCCCTGCGGCCCAAATGGAACCATGTGTTTGGATGCAAGTGGGCACCTTAAGCTCTGCCGCCCGGCCGAGTTGTGCGCCCGGTCGCCTGCGCCGCAGGTGTGCCCCTATCCCAGCTTGCTCCTTGCCCACACTGCCCGTATGCCTGGCTGCCATGCAGCATACTGAGCCATTGCTGGCTGCTCTGCCCTGCCCGCCCCGCCCTGGCCTGCAGTTTGACCCGGCGCCACGCAGAGGCGAGCCAGAGGTCACGCGCCGCACGCCAGACTACTTCCTCTGAGCGCCCTGGGCCCGCAGGCGTCACGCAGCCAGCCCACCGCCAGGCTCCCGGGTGGCTGCCCGCTGGCGGCGCCGCTGCCCCGCCCCGCCTTGGCCTGTGCAGCTGCGGTGCTGGCCCTCCTTGCGAGGCGGCAGCTTGCCCCTCAGAACAGGAGTGCGCCATTAAGGGCGTGCAGCCCTGGCTGCCCGGCGGCGCAGCAAGTTTTTCCCGTCCCCCTGGCTTCCTCGCTCTCTCTGTACTGAACTCGCGTCTCCAAGCTTCCCCCTCCTGCTGCTGCTGGAACCCTTCAGCTCACCATGCCCCGCACTCTCTCTCCGCTAGCGCAGAATCATTTTCCGCCGCCACCGATTGTGACCAGCCCCCTGCCCTCCCAACTGCACTCACCCCAGCGGAGCGTGCACAGCTCTGCCTGCGCTCTGCCTGCTTTGAACGCGAACTTGTCTGACCCCCTGCATCCTCCTTCAGAGCATGCACACATGCTCTGCTCACTGTCAGACCAGGCAATGCAGACACAGGAGGCTGATGGCAGGAGACATGGGGGTGGGCGTGCCTTGCACGGTGGGGCGGGAAATGCAATTTCAACGGCAGCAGTTGGAGGAAACCCTTAGTGCCCCCTGGGGCACGCGATTCGCGAAAATCGGCAGCCCAATAAACGCTCGTTTGTCTCTTGTTCCGGGGAGCGCAACCCGGTTTTCTTTGCCCTGCCCGCATATGGTCCCGGCTCTCGTCTGTCGCGCCCTGGCCGGCCCAGCTCTCACGGGTATTCTGGGTGCGGCGACCTGGAAGCTGGCCGCCCGCTGTAGCAGCCTGGGCATGGCATCGGCGGCACGCTCCGGCCCGGGCGGCGCAAGCGAAGCCGCGTGGCACCTACAGCAGGCAGCGAGCAGCAGCAGCGCAGCATGCCTTCGGCCCCCAAAGGTTGCCGACCTGATAGACATGCACTGCGGCGGCCCGTTTGGCAGCCCGGAGCAGCAGGCGTCCCGCCTGAAAGTGCTGGCGCCAGGGCTGCGCCACTTCGGCGGGGTGCAGGCATTCTATGGCCAGGTGGCCACCATCCAATGCTTCGAGAGCAACGTCCAGGTGGGCAGGGCTGGGCAGCAGTTGGTGGGTGTGCTCAATCAGGAGGGCAGCTTATTCCAGCAGTTGAGGTCGCGGGCTGCGCTCCTGCTTGACCACTCCCTGAAGCATTGCACTCGGCCGAGGCAACCCAACGCGCTGCCCCGCTGCTTTGGCACTGAATCTGCCCTCGCTGCAAGGACAGATTGCAGCAGCTGCCCCTAAACCCAGGTGACATGGACAAGCCCAACGCGCTCTGGCCACCCCCCGCACTCATCCTCCCTGCCAGCCTCTGCAACTCTGCCTCATGGCCAGGTCCATGACGCTGTCAAGGAGGAGGGCGCTGGGCGGGTCCTGGTGGTGGACAATGGCGGCTCCCTGCGCGCCGCTGTCCTGGGTGACATACTGGCCAACCTGGCCCGCAAGCACGGCGAGCAGGGCGGGGGAGGTGGCAGAGGGTGTGCGGGCGCCTGCGCTGCGGGCACCTGGTGGGGTTGGCACAGTGTTGCGGCCTGCTGCTGGTGCACAGACTGGCCGCAGCTCGACGCAGCAGACATCGTGGCAAGCGCCGCGCCCCGCCGCAGGCTGGGCCGGCATCGTCGTCAACGGCTGCGTGCGCGACGTCGCCGCGCTGCGCAGGCAAGAGAAACATGCCACCCACCAGCCATGCATGCATGGCGAGTCCTTTGATGCACGAGTGTAGGCACTGAAAACCATCCCTCCCTTGCACCCTCTAGCCCCGGCCTCCTGCCACGCAATCTCATTGAGCTGTGTTGGCTCCCCGCTGTGCAGCATCCCAATCGGCCTCATGGCCCTGGACAGCCACCCCATGAAGCCCGGCAAGGGGCCCGCAGGGCAGAGAGGCGGGCCTGTGGTGGTGCGTGACGTGACCATCAACCCCGGGTGAGTGGTGGAGGGGGAGGGGGTGGGGTTTCCGCAAAAGTGCTAGGCCAGCTGGCCGGAGCCTGCACCGCTGTACCGCAAGAGTCACACAGTCGCGCCATGCCAGCCAGTGCTGAGAGCGTGCACACCAATGCACAAACGCTGAGCCTGCTTGCTTCTGTGATGCCTGCTGCCACCTGGCCGCGCGCTGTCTGGGCAGCGCCGCGGTGGGCTGCCACACTCCCAAGGCCCACACCTGGTACCTTCTTTGCGCACCGTGATGCCCCCACAGGGACTACCTGTATGCCGACGAGGATGGCGTGCTGGTGTCCCCCGCCCCAGTGGAGTTCCCGGATGCCGAGCAGCTGGCACAGCTGCAGGCGCTGTACCGCAGCGAAAAGTGAGGCCGTGCCACGAGCACGGGCAGGGCACCGCCCCCCGCCGGCAGCAGGGCGGCGGTGCAGGCCTTGGTCCCGTCAAGCGCTGGCCATGTTGAGCAACGTGCATGCCACCACGCTGCCTTCTAGGCCATAGCCTTGTACAAGTGACGCTGTGCAGCAGGCTGGTCCAGGCGTGTCAAGCGGCCACAGCACGAACTGTGGTTGGGTGAAGCCATGCTCTGAAGAGGCAGGCGGGAGGCCGGTGAGTACCCAGCCAGCGCCCCGCCCTCACTAGCGCCCACCCAGACCTAGTCCTATCTCACACGCGCTCCCTTGGGCAGCGGCATCATTGGGAAGCCTAAGCCCGGGGGACGTGCCAAGCAAGCCGACGGACAGTGACGAAAGCAGGGCACGGCCACTCAAGCGGCAGCACAGGGCACTGCTGCGTGCTGCAGGCTGGCGTGCAGGGAGGCGAGCGCGCCCCTGGCAGCCAGCATCAGCTGCTGGTCGCGCTGCAGCTGCGCCTTCTCCTGGTGCGCCACCGCCAGCGCCTGCTCCCTCTGCAGGCATGGAGGGCAGGAAGGGGCCGAGGCATGTTCTGGGGCCAGGCTGCTGGCAGCGACAGCCTGCACGACAGACATTCATAGACGCCGTGGCTGCTCGTCTTCTCCCCCCATGTCCACGGACCCACTTGCCTGCGTCAGCAGGTGCCGCAGCTCTGCCTCTGCCTGCCTCGCCTCCTCCAGCTGCCCGCAGGCTGCCTCCAGCCGCTGCTCCAGAGCTGCTGTGCTGGCAGCAGACCCCAGCCCAGTGCTGCCATCAGCGCCGGCCTGGCGGGCCAGCAGCAGGCGCAGGCCCGCAGCGTGCTCCTCGGCAGCCGCAGCCGCGCTGCGCGCCGCGTCTGCTTGCCGCCGCTGCTGCGACAGCTGCCACTGCAGCTCAGCGCAGCGGGCAGCCATTGCCATGTGCGGGGCCGACAGCAGCGGGCTACTGCCGTGGCCATCCTCATCCCAAGCACACACGTTGCTGCCGCGCGGCTCTGATGCTAGTGCCAGTGCATTGCTGCCAGTGCGAGGGCTGAGGGCTGGCCCCGATGGAGCAGGAAGCTGTAGGGGTGGCACCCAACCGCGGGCTGCGCTAGTAGACCGTTTGTGGCACAGCTGCAGCAGCTCTGCCTCCATGGCTTGGAAGCACTCGAGCAGCACTGCTTGCTTGGTCTCCAACGCCTCGATCCTCAGCTTCTGCTGCGCGCCTGCTGCTGTGAGCTCAGCATTTGCTGCCAGGGCTCGCTCGAGCGCTGCTGCCTTGCTGGCGACGTCGGTCGTCAGGGCAGCTGCTGCCTGCTTCGCCTTCAGGGCGGCAACAGCATGCGCCTCGCGCAGCGCTGCCAGCTCGCGTGCCGTTGCGTCGAGCTCCGCACCTCTGCGCTCCGCCTCTGCCACTGCCGCGTCCCGCTCCCGACGCAGCGCTGCCTGCTCCTGCCGCACAGCCTCGTCCCGCTCCCGCCGCAGGCGCTCCAGCTCGAGCTCGGGAGCGGCGGTCTGGAAGCAGCCGCAAGGAGGGTGCGCACCGCTGCCGCTGCCTTCCCGCGTGCCGGTGCCTGTGTCGGTTACTGCGGCAGCCTCAAGCCTGGGGGCTGTGCTGGCGTCGCCTTGCGCTGATAAACTCCGCAACAGCGAGGCAATTGCTGTTTTTGCTCTGCCTGAGCTGCCGGCATTCTCTCGCATGTCCAATGTCGGAAGAGTGCCAATTGACTGGACCGCTGGGGCAGCAGGGACCTGGCAGATTATCGAGGGCACTGGAAACGCTCACAGAACAAGCAGAAAGGCCTGAGAGGGTGCTCAGGAGGGTTCCGAAATTGCCAGCTCGCATCTGCAAACAGTCTTGAAGTACACTCGCAGCTCCTTTGCCGCTCCGTTCGGCCGATCGTCGTGCAAGGGAAGCGCGATGGCCCGGGCCTTGGCCTCCATACCGCTCTTCCTGCTGCCCAGAGCCTCTTCCCGCGCCCTGTGCGCCGCTCCCTCGCTGCTCAGCAGATCTCCTGCTGCTGAGGAGGTCCCACTAGCAGCCCGCCGGTTGGGCAAGACCGACAGCCTAGGCAGCGCTGCCGCCGACAGCGGCCCAGCACGGCGGCACAAGCGCACCAAGGCCTGGAGCCGGGACCGCAGCATCATGGCGGGCATTGGGGCCGAGATAGTGTCGGCAGGCGCCCCCGTGTTGAGAGAAGTGAGCTGGCAGGCTTTCGCACGATGCCGCCCGGGAGGCAGGCTGTGCCCACAGAGCGCCAGGAGGCCCGGCCCGCACCGACCCTTGTGCCCTCTCCCCCTGCCCCTCTGCTGCCCGCAGCCGGCAGAGGAGGTGCCGGAGAGCATGCTGGGCACCCAAGAGCTGCGGGACCTTGTGGAGCGGATGATAGAGACCATGCGGGCGGCGCCGGGGGTGGGCCTGGCGGCGCCGCAGATCGGCGTGCCGCTGCAGGCAAGTGGCTGCGGGCTGGGACACGAGGGTGTGGGACTGGGTGCTGCGTGAGGGGAACTAGACTCTTGGGAGCGAGTGCACAGACGCGTGGCGAGGGAGGAAAAGGGTTTGGGGGCACAGGAGGGTGACCCACGCGCGCACATGGCAGCCATGCCTTGCAGCGGGCAGCTGCTCTGTGAGCCCGCACGCGAAGCTGCGCTGCCGGCGCTCGGCTCCCTTGGGGGGGCCTTACATCGCTTCGAGCGCCAACTGGCGCTCCCTCATGACAGGTAATAGTGCTGGAGGACCGACCAGAGTACATTGCCGCCATGGCGGAGGGCGTGCCGGAGATGGTGCAGCGCGCCCCCTTTGAGCCGCTGGCGATCGTCAACCCGCGGCTCAGGGCGCTCTCGCACGACGGCATGCGCTTCTACGAGGGCTGCCTCTCCGTGCCGCACTACCAGGCAAGGCTGGCTGCGCATGGGGGCAGCCCGGGGGTGCACGGCCGGCATCATGTGTGGCTGGGCTGGGCAGGCCTGCCACGCTGCCAAGCAGGGACCACGCATCGATGGCATGGGAGGGCGGGCCCTGAGAGGGCGGGCTGGCCACAGGGATGGCAACCCGCGCATTTATTCAGGGCTACACCCGCTTTGCCGGCAGGCTGGGCATCGCTGCTCCATGCCACACACAGGCACACCAGTGCACAAGTCGGCGGGCGGGGCATTGGAACAGCCCCCCAGGCGCACGCAGCCAAGCCAGATGCAGTGACTGTGCCCAAGCATGGCGGTGACTGTGCCCCCCCCCACCCCCACCCCACCACCACTACACCACACACACACACACACACCGGCGTGCAGGCGCTTGTGGAGCGCTACACTTCCGTGGAGGTGGAGGGGCTGACTGTGGACGGCCGGCCACTCAAGCTGCAGGCCAACGGCTGGCAGGCGCGCATCCTGCAGCACGAGGTGGACCACCTGAGGGGCACGCTGTATGTGAGGCGCGCCGCGCTGCTGTGATGCCGCTGGGCTGGCACTGCCCCGTGCTGCTGCGACTGGCAGGCCCACGCCCCGCGCCTGCTTGGTCGCCCCGCGGGGAGGGCCGCCCGTGCGTGCATGTGGCGGCCTGGCGTGCGCGTGCGAGCCCCGCGGGAGGGCGAGGGCGCGGGGCGTGCGGTGCGCTGCGCTGGCAGCGCCGCCCAGCCGGCGCGCGTCCCGCTGCATGCGCTCCCCTGCCTCCCCGCTGGACGCCACACTGGCACGCGGCTCGTGCCGCACCCTGCCTGCTGCCTCGCTTCTCATGCCTGGCACCCCCGCTGTGCTGTGCTGTGCCCGCTGCCCAGGTGGACCGCATGCTCAGCCGCAGCTTTTCCATGCGGGGGAACAGCGGCCGGCTGCCAGAGGACGTGCCCCGCCCCGGGCCCTGCAGCTGCTGCCACCCCATCGACTGCACGGCGAGGTCGTAGCGTGCACAGCACGGCGTGCGCAGCATGCCCAGGCCCCGCTGGCTTGCCGGCCTGGCTGGGACTGCGCCAGCGTGTGCTGCGTGTCGGGCGGGCAGCCGGCCAGGGCGACTGAGAGCTTGTAGCGAGAGTGACAGCAAGAGTGGCAGCCCTTTCATCCTCCATACTTTCTCCTTTTCACTCCAGATCACCACGCGCACTGTTGCCGCACATTTTCCATGCTTATTCTTTCTTGTGTGTGTACACATGCTGCTGTTTGGCAAAAATGTTTACTTACAGTGCTTATTCCGCAGCATGAGCATGAGCAAAGGATTGGTGTTTGCGCAAGCGGGTCACGAGAGAGCGGCGGCAGTGGCAAGAGAGCGTAGCAGTGCTGTGCGAGAAGGAAAAATAAGTAGGGAAACGTGAGAAGGTGTCGACAAGTTATGGTACACTGGCACAGGTGCCGGCGCTCCGCAGCAAGAAGCCAGGGGCTTCAGGGTCACATGGCGCTGTCACGAGCGCACTCGGCGGCAGGGGGCCAGCAGGAGTGCCCGGGCCTGGGGAGGCTCGGCACCAGCCTCGACAGCGGGCATTAGTATAGCATAATGCCCTGCAAAGTGCGCGTCTTCTCAGCCAGCCGCCGGCTCAGTAGCCATGCTTGTCCACCTTCTTGACCTGCTCCGGGTGGTGCGTGGCCTGCAGGCCCCAGGGCAGGGAGGCAGCGCGCTGTCAGGCGGCCGGCAGGATAGCTGCAGATGCCACGCCTGCTGCGTGCTCGCACCCTGCCCACCGCGGCAAGCAGGCCCTGCAGCTGGCAACCTGTCAAGCACGGCAGGCAGGCCCTGGGCAACCCAGCCAGCTGGGGGCACTTGCCTGGTACATTTCGACGCCTGCCACAGCCCCCAGGGCTGCCAGCGTGATGGCCTGCAGTGGGTTGCACAACCAAGGCAATGCAAGGTCAGGGCCAGGAGGGCGGGACCAGGAGGGAGTTGCAGGGCGTGGCGCGCGTGCACGGCCCCCTGGCTCCTCGTGTGTCTGCCTGTGAAGGCCTGTCTGCTTTTGAAGGCCTGTCTGCCTCTGAAGGCCTGTCTGCCGCCCGCGCACCTGGGCGTACACGCGGCTGTGGATGATCTTCAGGGAGCCAGGGATGGGGCGGGTCCACTCGTAGGCCTGCACAGCAGGGCGTCAGGGGAGGCAGGTGAGCCAAGGGCGGCAGGAGGGGGGAGGGTCCGGCGGCAGCGCCACTGCTGGAGACGACAACTCTAGTGGAGTTGGAGAAGAAAGAGAAATGATTTCAAACTTACAAAAAATAGAGGTAAAAAAACGTTGTTTTCTCTGTTTTTGCTAAAAAATTCAAAAATTTAAAGTCTTCTTTCCCATTTTTGAAACAAGAATGGGGCTGTCCTTTCTTTGAAAAAGAAAGGAAAGACGTATCAAAAATTGAAAAAATTTTGATTTTATTCTTTTTTTGTAAAACAAGAAGGAGCTCTCGGCAGACATGCTGCGTGGCTACGCGACGTGGCATGCTGTGCGGGCAGCCACGCCAGTGCATAAGCACGCTGGGGGGGCCGCCGCTAGCGAGGTGCCTGGCGTGCTGCCCAACCAGCCCTTAGCTGCAAGCGCCTCACCAGCGACCCCGTGATGCCTGCTCCCCAGGTGTACAGAATGGTCTTGAGCTTGTTTTCCAGCACGAAGCTGATGACGGAGTCGACGGTGGACTGCTGCGACATCGCTGCTGCGCCGCTGAAGCAACGAGCGCGCGACGCGGGCGGCGGCTAGGCGGCAGCAGCCGGCCTCTGCCTTCTTCCACGGCCGAAACCCTTGTAAAATTGGCCTGCTTCCTTGCTGCTGCTTGGCCGGATGCGGGGGTGACGGTGGGCGTGGCTCCTGTGGGCAGGGGGTGGCTCCTCTGGGGGAGCAGGCAGGCGCTTGCAGCGGTCGGGAACTTGGGGAGAGGCCGGGTGGACTTGCGAAAGTGCTGCCATAACGTGATCTATTTGCAATTCGAGGCCTTGAAGGGTCAGAGCCGCCACACAGGTGGCAGAGCAGCAGCAGCAGCATGGCGTCAGCTCACCCACTCCTCACCCGCTGCCCATCTTCCGGCGTCTTCTCGGGGATAAGAAGCCCATCCCGCTCCTCCCTGCACTACCGGCGCACAGTCCAACCCTCCCGTAGTCATCTCCACGCAACCGAAAGCTCCATGCCCGGCGCCCTGACCCCTGCGGTCGGCCAGCGACCCCTGAGCGCGATCGACAAAGTGAAGAGCGAGAAAGCTCTGGCGGCTGCGGCGGCAGCAGCGGACGCGGCTGCCGCCGGCGCCCAGACGTGAGCGGGTGCCGCCGCCAGCGCTGCCTGCATGTGTCGGCTCCATCCGAGCCCTGAACCTGCCCGCGTGGATGCAAGCAAGGCCTGGCCTGTGTTGCTTTCTGGCTGCCGCTCGCAGACCATCCCAGAGCCATCTGGGGCCGCCTTGAGCGGGGCTGCCGCCCCGGCACCTAACGCCCGCATCACCAAGTTGCTCGACCATTGCTTCGACCCCTGCCCTGCAGGTACACGCGCGGCCCCAAGGGGGAGGTGGACATGGACCGCCTCATCAAGCTGCCCTGGGCGCAGGTGTGTGGGTACGTGGCAGGGCTGGCGGGGGTGAGCCCGGGGTCGGGCCGGTATCGCCTCACCAGTTACCTAAGCGGCCAGGGCTGGTGCGAGTCCCTGTCAGACTCTGTGAGCTGGTGCACGTTCCCTGCAGCAATGCTGAGAGCTTCCAGGGCAGCTGCCCCAGCAGCGTGCTGCTCGCCTGCAGCTCTGGCCCTTCGTCGGGCCGCCCTGACAGCGCAGCGCAGCGGTGCACCCCATCTGCCTGCCTGCTTGATGCGTGGAGACGGCGCGTGCCCCGGCCTGCGCGTTGCCTTGCCCAGTTGTCCCTGCTCTTGGCACTGCTGCGCCCCCTCAAGATTGCCCCTGCCTGCCCGACCCCCCCTGCAGGAGCTGCTGGAGCAGCCGGACATGCAGACGGTGCTCACCTGCGGCGCTATGAGCAAGGCGTCGCAGCCGGGCGCAGCCAACGCGATCGACCCCGACCACCTGGTGGGTCTCTCTGCCGACCCAGCTAAATACAAACGAAGTTGTTCAGGAAAGGCAGCCCCCCCTCCCGCCTGGCCTGTGGTCGCCCGCCTGTGGCATGCACGCGGTGGCATGCACGCGGCAGCCAATTCGGGGCATGCGCTCCCCCTGGAGCCGCTGCCCCACGCTGCGCACCCCAGCCCCGAGCTCCTGCCTGCCCCCCTGTCGGCTGGGCCCAAACCTGCCCAAACCTGCCCCTGCCCCCCCCCGTCGGCTTGGCCTCAACCTGCCCAGATCTGGCCCCCCACCCCCTTCCTTGGCGCAGTTCCTGTCGCTGCTGCGCCAGGACCTCATCCGCGACCTGCTGTTCCTGTGGAACCCACGGGAGCGCGCGTTCCACACCCTCATGGCGGTGGGCATGGACGTGTGCGGGCACCCGTCCATCGTGCACGGCGGCTTCACCTCGGGTGCGCGCCCCCCTGCCTGCCTGCCTGCCTTGCCTTGCCCGCGGCGAGGATGCGCCTGCCGCCTTGTGTGTGTTTGCAGCTAGTCTAGCTGCGCTTGGCACTGCAGTGTCCAGACGTCCTCCCGACTAACCTGCAACACCCCACCCCACCCCGCCTTTGGCTCGCCTCTGTGCAGCCATGATTGACGAGACCACCGGCGGGCTGGTGTACGAGCTGAAGAAGGCTGGGGAGCTGGGGGAGGGCAGCGCCTTCACCGCGCGCCTCGAGGTGGGAAGGGGGGATCGAGGCATCCTGCAGGCTGCTTGCTTGAGTGTGCCGGCCCTGGGCAGGCCATACTGCCATCTCCTGGTGCGTTGCCTGCATAGCTGGGTCGTGTGTGGAATGGGCCGGCTGCAGGCGCCTGCGCCGAGGCGCCTTCCGCACACTGGCACCCCCCGTGCATGCATGCCCACAGGTGCCTCTGTGGTGGATCTCCTCTGCTCCGTCTGTGCAATCCTGCCCGCTCTCGCTCCCGATCGGCCTGCAGGTGGACTACAAGCGGCCGATGCCCTCCAACACGGATGTCGTCTGCACCGCTCGGGTGGAGAAGGTGGAGGGGCGCAAGGTGCGCTGGCAGCAGGAGCAGGAGGGCTCCAAACCTGCAGCCCCGGCCGGTGGAGGGAGGTCAGCTGGCTGTGGCTCGTTGTGCCATGATACGCTTTCCGTGTCAGCTATTGCTGCCGATTCCTAACCTTTCATGCTGTCCGCCACGCGCCTCGCCTGCAGATCTGGACTGTGGCAGAGGTGGCAGACCGTCCTGGCGGCACTGTGTACGCCACCGGGCGCGCCCTCTATGTCACGCCACGCAGCCAGGCGGAGAAGCAGGAGCAGCAGCAGCAGCAGCAGTAGGGCTGCAGTGAGGTGGGCAGGCTCGCGCAAGCCCCTGGCTAACTGACGACACCAGGATTCAAGGCGCGCCTGAAGGCGGCGCCCTGGCGCGTGCTTCGCTGCGCTTTCCCCCCTAAACTCCCGGTCCCGAGCTGTTTTATCCTTGCCCAATTCATGATTTGAACCTGTTGGGGAGCCTTGTCACATACATACCTCTGTACCTCTACTGCCTGTCGGCTGCCCTCGCCGGGTTAACACCCCCGTGCAAACTGCGCCCTGCCCCTCCCCGGCTGCATGTCAGCCGACACTGATCCATCCTGCTGGTGTACTCATTCGCTTAGCGTGGCGCTCTGCCAGCTGCTGCCACCAATGTGCAAGGCCTGGTAATGCAGCATGACACGAGTCCTGACGACAGGCTGGTCAGGCTGTGCCAGGATGGCATGTGTGGCTGCCATTTGCGTGTTGACATGACAAGAGCTGAATGCAAGGATTTGCAATGGCTGCATGTCATCAGTGAGCCATGGTGAGCAGCTCTGGGAGTTGACTAGCAGCAGACCGCGTTCAAACGTCCGCGCCAGCGAGGCGGCGAGTCAGCGCAGGGCAGACAAACCTTTTCGTGCCGGTTTCGATCGCTGTGCGTGGCCCATTGCTTCATTTTGCTGCTCGAGCAATCCTGAGAGTATGGCACCGTACCGGGGTGCGCGATAGCAGGTTGTTAAGCTTGACACCCCTTTTCCCTTGGCCTCGGCGCAATCAAAGCCCAGCACCATGTCGAGCAGTTCGGTAGAAGATGGGTTGCTTGGATCGCGGGGTTCTAGCCCCAACAGCAGCCCCCGAGCTGGCGGCAGGCTAGCCTGGCTGCCCGGCCCCTGGGTTCCAGTCACCGCCCTGGCGGCTGCGTTGCTCACCTTGGGGCTGCTGTCGCTGCGAGCGGGGCCCGCGGGCGGGGGAGTGCGCTTCAAAGGTGAGTGCTGCATGACGGTGCGGATGTTGGCAATCGTCGGCGCGCCGCCATGCTGTCTGTAGCTGTGCCGCCTGTTGCCTGGCAAGCTGGCATCTCTTTTGTGCACACAAACGCATGCAGAGATGGTGATGGATCGGGCCCCGGCAGAGCTGGGAGCGCAGGTGTGTCCTCGGCAGCAGCTGGCAGCGCGCTGATGCCCCCCCACCCCAGCACACTTCCTGCAAGTCACCTGCAGCACACTGATCATATTGCTCCTGTTGTGTGGTTACCTCCGGCACAGATGGCTGTACCAATATATGTTGCCGTGCCATGCTATGCAGGGGTCAACCACGCAGGCAGCATTCTGCCCAGTGTGTGCAAAATGCCCTGCAGCAAACGCCTGCCCGCCCCCAAGGGACTGTCCACGTTGCCCTGCTCCAGTACAGCCAGCAGCAGCGGCAGCAACAGAACAGCCCTGCAGGAGACAAGAAGCAGCAGCGGCAGCAGCAGCAGGGAAGCAGCAGCAGCGGAGCGGCGGCGGCAGCAGCCCTGCTGGCTCTGGCCAGCCCCAGGACGTTGTGGCGGCCTGGGCAGAGCGGCTGACAGTCCCCTGGGGGCCACTGCTGACGCAAGAGGAGGCGGAGCGCGGCCTGTCGTATTGGGGCAGCGGCGAGCGGCTCAAGAGGTTTGCGGCAAAGCTCATGGCGGGCAAGCCCGTCAAGGTGCGCGGCGGGAGCAGCTTGCTATGAGAACCAACGCCCCTGCATCTTCTGTGGTGGCGGGCAGGGCTCGCCCCACTAGTGTGCGCGCCATGGCTGGCCAGTGCACCGCAGGTTGCTTTGTCAGCGAGGGCACCTGCCCAGGCTGTGCATCACTTCCCCTCCCGCTCTCCAGCTGCCGCTCATTTGCTGCTGTCTCAGCAGAACTGCTCTTTCCCTCAGCCGACTCATGCCTGTGGCTCCTCTGGCCCGTCCGCAGGTGTACACGCTGGGGGCCAGTGTGACGCGTGGCATCGGCACAACAGATAGGCAGTACAGCTATGCGTCCCGCTTCTTCCAGTACATCAACAGCACCTTCCCTCACAGGCGGGTCGGGCGTGCCAGCCAGGACATGCCGCCCAGCCGTCTGTCAGGCGGTCGATGGTTGCCGCAGGGCCGCCCACTGCTTGGCGTGCCCTACCGTGCGCTGCATGCGCCCGTGTCACGTGCGGTTTGTATGACGGATCTCTAGTTTGATCGCTCTTGCCCGGGTGCAGGCACCACGAGTTTGTGAACCGCGGCATTGGCGGCACAAGCTCCGCTATCTACTCGGTCTGCGCCGAGCACATGGTGAAGCAGGTGTGCCTGCAGCCAGCTGCCCTGCCCGCCAGCACCGCACGCGCGTGGCGGGAGCAAGCTCCCCACCGGGCTGGTTTTGGCAGCCCTCTAAGCGGAGAACAAATGCAAACACCCTGTCGTGGTCTCGCTGTGGATACACTCTGGCTGCAGGACGCCGACCTCGTTGTGCTCGAGTTTTCTGCCAACGACAAGAGGGACGCGCCCTACTCTGACCCGGAGCGCAAGGGCTACGAGCAGCTCATCCGCAAGCTGCTCAACATGCAGGGCAGGTGGGAACAGGAGACCCAATGTGGTGCTGCAGCTGCCCAGCAAGGCACTGCCTTGAGGCCTGGCAGGCGCTCTCGAAATTGCCGGCTGTGATTGTAAATGGGTCCAGTGTTCGGCCCTGCCCCAAATTTTAAGGCCCTTTGATCTTCCCACTTGACCCTCCCTCTGCTGCTTCAGGCCAGCACTCATCCAGCTGCACCACTATGCCTGGTGAGGAGAGAACAGTCGTCTGTGTGTGCACTGCAGGGCAGCTAAAACAAAAAAACCACCAGTCTGCAGTATTCCGGCCATTCCTGGAGCTTGCCTCGCAGCCGCAACCTTGCTGCGATGCTGCCGCCAACCGCAGGTGGCACGCCATCGGGGATGGAATCGTGGACGGCGGCCTCTTCTACTTTCCTGCTGCCGAGGCGCAGCTGGGCGTGTTTGCCCAGGCAAGCCCGGGGGAGCAGAGCTGGGGCTGAGGCGGGGGCCAACAACAGTGTCGAGCCAGGCAGGCAGCCCACATGTGTAGATACCATCAAAGCCAGGTGCTCTCATCCAACTGCACCGCTTGCCTGCCACATGGCCTTGGCTGTGCCTCCTGCACTTCTGACTTTTCTCTTCTTGCAGTATTACGACTTCCCTTCCGTGTCTGTGCGTGCGGCGATGTGGCATCTGATGCGTGCCAGGGTGGACCAGTTCAATGTGAGGCTGCGCTTGCGACCATTTCCTGCCACTTGCTGCGGGCCCTCTGCTCAAGCTGCCCTGACTCGCCGGTGTTGCTGGGTTCCGCTCGTTTGACCCGACAGCAAGGCAGTGCAGGGACGCCATGGCTTGCCTTGCTCCTCGGCCCTGTCTCGCCACCCAGCAGCGCCAGCCGCTTGCCTGCCCTTGCCTCGTAGCCGGATGCGGCACGGCTCGGCGCCACCACCTCGCCCTCAGAGTATTCCATCCCCGGGGCCGAGCCAGGTGCTGAGAAGGTGTACTGGTACCGCGACCGGTGAGGCCCTTGTAAGCACAGCGCCCCGCCTTGCCGGCTGGCAGGTTTTGGCAGGAGCAGAGGCAGGCAGGCTGTGCGCGCCATGCGGCTGCCCCTGCCTCAGTGGCTGCCCAGTTCCGCGACTTTAGTGCCCCCTGATCCTCGGCCCGGGCCGGGTACTCGTGCACACCCCCTGCAGCACTCACCCGGGTGACGAGGGCCACGGCATGATGGCCGAGCTGCTGGCCCACGCCCTGGCCCGGGCAGTCATAGACACCCTGTCGCCGCGCCCACGGCTGCACCTGGCGCGGCGTGACGCCGACCTGACCCCCGCCCAAGACGAGCATGGCCTGCCCCTGCCCATGATCCCTGGGAACGCTGCCACGCCCACCACGCTGTGCGCGATAGAGGTGGGTGGGTGTGTGAGGATGTGGGTGGGAAGGGGGGCTGCTGTGGTGGGCAGGCTGGGGCGGCATCCTTGTGGCATACTGTGCACGTGGACAGCTTGCTTCCGCTCCGACTTGTCCCGCAGCTGGCAGACTTCTAGCTGCCAGAGCTTCCTGTTGACAGTCTTTCTTGCAAGCGTTGGGCGACATCCAGGAGCTGGTGTGGGCAAGGCGCCCTCCTTGAGCGCAAGCAGCCTCGCCACACACAACAAGCAGACAGGCGCTCCCGCCCCATCTGAGCATGTCCTCGCTCCCCTCCGCTGGCCCCCCCTCCCTGCAGGAGGACTTCAAGCAGGTGGTGGTGGCCACCTCCGGTTTCCAGTACAAGCCGGAGCGGCCCACCGCCAGGAACTTTGTGGAGCAGAAGGTGGGGGCCGCGCCTGTGTGTGTGTGGTGGTGGTGGTGGTGGTGGTGGTGGTGGTGGGTGGGTAGGTGGGTGGGTGGGTGGGGGAAGGGCGGGGGTATTGCCCACGCGTGGTGCAGCGCCCGCATTCCCTGCGCGCACACTGCTTCATGCGTACACTGCTTGATGTTTCTCCGGATCGGTGGGCCCAGCCTGTGAGCCTGCCTCTTAGACGCCCGCCCCGCCTGCGCCCCCGCCCTGCAGTGGGGCTGGAGCGCAAAGACCCCCGGTGAGCGCGTGGCCGAGCCAGCTTAGGGCAGGGCTGCACAGCATGCTAAGTATCTGTGTGCACATGTTAGCACCTGTGTGCAGGCCAGCAGGCCGGCAAGGCCCCCACAGTCAGGCGTGTAGCGTTGCCAGGCCGCCGGGCTGGCCCCCCCCGCTGGTCTGCCTGCTGTCACAAGTTCCGTTGTGGATAGACAGACTTCAAGCCCAAACAAGCAAGCAAGCTGCGCCTCCCGCTGCTGCAGGCGCCTGGGCAGAGATGGAGTTTGACAGCGAGTCGGGATTTGTGGACCTGGCTGGCAATGGCACCGACGGCAAGGCGCAGGTGGGCGCCTGGGGCAGCACCCTTAGGGCGTTGCACCCGCGGGTGGCCGCGGGTGCTGTTCCCAGATGGGGGCTGCCAGCGCCAGGTCTTGGGGCTGCTTGCCTACCGGCGCATGGCAACTCTGCATTGACGGCCGGCCATGCTTGCTGCCCACACGGCGCATGGGCTGCCATTGACTGCACCGCAGGTGTCGCTGTCATACCTGAAGAGCTACCGCGGCATGGGCACGGCGCGGGTGGCCTGCGTGGCTGGCTGCGCCTGCGAGCCTCAGCTGCTCGACGGCACCTGGGAGACTGAGGTGTCGCTGCAGCAGATCCTGCAGTTCTGGGTGAGTGGGGGGGGGGGGGCACAGCCCTGCTGGTGCGACGAGTGTGCTGCCTGCCGCTCTGGTTGGGGTTGGGAATGGAGGTGGGGGGCAACGCTGCCGGCATGCCATGCTGCCAGATCAACCACCCCCCACCCACCCACCCTTCCGCCGCACCACCACCACTTATGCACACACACTATGATGCCCCGCTGCGTCGGCGCTGCCGCGCAGGTGTCTCGTCACAAGCGGTGCCGCGTGCGCGTCACCGTGCTGCCCGCGCCCGGGGCGGTGCCCCAGCGGGGGCACAAGGTGCAGCTGCTGGCGGCGATGGTGTCCCACTTCTCGGTGCGGCTGACCACTTATGTCGACCAGGTCAAGGTGCTGCACCAGGCCACCAATTGAGGCCCTGTCAGGTTGCTGAAGCAGACCACAACGGAGGGTTCTGCCTGAGATGTTCTTTTCTGCCGCACCAGGCCATCCCCTGGATTGCTGGCGTGCACCCCTGCCTCTGTTGCTCCGCTGCCGTGCCTTGCCTCTCTGCACAAACGAGTGTTGCCATCCTCTGTCGTTTCACTGTTGTGTTGTTGCAGTTGCTTCCTCTTGGGCTCCCTCTGCCGCTCTGCTTGTCAAGCTCCTCCTGTTGACGTGATGCCTTCTGCTTCTTCTTCCCCAGCCTGGATCTAACCTCTTGATTGCAACATATCATCGATACTGATGCTTGCAGGCACACCCTTGCTGTAGGATGGTGAAAGTCTCAACACACTGTGGGCATATTATGGCGCTTCAACATTGGGTGTTGAATGAGTCGCAGCTGCCTTTCAGGAGGTCCAGTTCAAGCAACGGAGGTGCTGTAGCATTTCTGCAGCATTCCTGTGCCGGCAGTGGGAGGGCTTGATGGCGGCACGTGTTGTCTGCCAGGATGTGCGCCCAACTGATAACAGACAAGACAGGCTCGCATTTTTCTGCAGCTTGCCAGCACAGAACCTGTGGAAAGGCCCTCATGCCATAGCAGGCATCTGCCCTCATGCTGGGCACTGGCAACCTTGCCCGACAGGGGATCCCTGCAGCTACCAAATGAGTGCTTGATTAACTGCAAGTGCATCGAGCCATTCGGCGCACAAGAAAGGCCGAGAAGGCGACAATTGGGCATGCCCCTGCAGTACAAGAGTGAGGTACACACCAGTAGGTATGGGGCTCTGCGTTGCTCCCGACGCGTGCAATAGACTCTCGTGGCTTGTACATACCCGCTCCACGGCAGTGCTCGGCGCAAATGGGGGCTGCAGCCGAGGCCAGGCTCCTGGGCCGCCGGCCGAGCCCCGCTGCATACGCACTGTCCGTCATTACTGCGGTGGTGTTTAGTGCGGCCTACCTAGGCGGCTGTCAAAGCGGTGAGCGAGAACGGCTTGTGGGTCGCTGGCAGGTAGTTCAGTTCTGGCAGCCCCGGAGCTCACTTTCAGTGCTCAAACAATTGGTGTGAGTATTTGAGCAAGCTGAGGGGTCTGTCGGGCAGCGGTAGCCCAGCTACATGTGGGCGCAGAGCCAACCAAATCTGGCAGCGCGTTTTGAGAAGAGCTCCTCTGCTTCAGTTTCGTGATGAAAAGGCCGTTTCAAAGCATGCAAATGCGCCGGAACCCCCCTCCGACGCAGGGAGGCTGTCGCTCTGCCCGGCCTGGACGGCGCGGCGCCTGCCGCCTGTCGCACGTGCCTGCAGCCCTTATCGCACCCCGCCGCCGGTGCGCACCCAACTGGCTTTGCACAGCGTACATGGAAGATCGCAGTTTTGCCAACGGTGCAGCCGCTGCGACAGGCGACTCCGCATGCCACGGCGCCGCTGGCAGCGCAGCCTGCCATCGACATGCCATCACGGCTGTATGCTTCACTGCGGTGAGCTGCTAATCCTTGCGACCCCCTCATTCGCTCATGTGATGCAACCGCTGCTGCCACGCAGATCATCAATGGAGGCAAGCCGTTCCTGCCTGCCGATGCACTGCGGCGTGGCACCGCCAACTTTGGCTCTGGGCAGCGCATGGAGCGGCTGGGGCAGAAGCTGCTGGCGGGGCAGCCGGTGACCGTCACCTTCCTGGGAGGTTCCATCACATGGGGGCGGGTGAGCAGCAGGCTGGGCAGGGCACCTGATGCTGCAGGGCGGGGCACACGTGGCGTTGGGCGGGGCGCTGCCCTGCCATGCTGCAGGTGCAGCACGACGCGCTGGTCGCAGGCCTCGTGCCCAGCGTGCTGAATTAGTGTGGGCAGCGCAGTGCCATGAGCCGACAGAGGCGCTCGCTCTCAGTGTGCCCTGTGGCATGCGCAGCGCGTCTTGCTCCCTGCCCACCACATCTCTGCCCTCCGCGTCGTGCTGCGCCCGCGCCTCGGCCACTCGTCGGCGCCGTTCCTGTGCTGCTGTGGTGCTCGAGCCCGCGGCTGCTCGCCGTGCTGACAGCCCCATTCATTGCCTGCAGCAGCGAGCGCGTCACCTCTGCAGCATGCACACAAGCTGCTCGTCACTCTCTTTTGGGGCCACCGCACGCCCCGCCCCGCCTGCAGGGCGGCAACGAGGGCGGCTCCTTTGCTCATGCATACCAGCTGCTTAGGCACACAAGCTGCCCGCCTCTCTTCCCCTCCGCCTGCAGGGCGGCAACGAGGGCGGCTCCTTTGTGCGGCGCTTCTCCGAGTGGCTCAACGCCACGTGGCCGCACCCGGGGCACCGCATCGTGAACCAGGGCCTGCCCGCCGTCACCTCGGCGCTCTTTGCCGCCTGCTACGACAAGGTGCCCGAGGACTCAGACCTGGTGAGGGCACTCTGGTGGTTTTGGCTGTGCTGATTTTGGTCGTGCTGGTTCTGAGTTGTGCCGGTTTCGGTTTTGCCGATTTCGGTCGTGCGATTCGCCTGGTCGCCTGGTCGTCGCCTTCAGTGCTCCGGGGCTGTGGCGGGTGCTTGGGCGGTCATTGCAGGTGCCACTCCTGGCGCCTCGATCAGCCAGTCAGCTGGGCTGCCGTCGTGCCCTGCCTGCCGCCCGCTCGGCAGGGTGCAGCGCAGCAGCCAGAGGTGACGGGAGGTCTCGGCTGGCCTCCCCCGGCGCGGCCCTGCCCCGCCCCTGCCCTTCTGGGCATGCTGTCGTGCTGAAGAGCCGCCAGAGCCAGCCCGCCGGCGTGTGAAGTGCGTGGGGATCGACCGGGAGGAGCACCGAGGGCGAGACCGCTGTGCTGGGCCACTCCTCTTGCAGGTGGTGCTCGACTTTGCGGTCAACGACGGGCACGTCTCCCCCAACGGCCGCGACAAGCTGGGCTACTCTTTTGACGGCGGCGCGCGCCGCGGCTTTGAGCAGCTGCTGCGCAAGTCGCTCAAGCTGCCGGGCCAGCCGGCGGTGGCGCTGCTGCAGTTCTTCTCCTGGAATGCCACGCGGGACAAGATCGAGGTGGGGGCGCCGGGGGTGTGGGGTGGGTCGGGGTGGGGATGCGAGGCGAGGCGAGGCGAGGGAGGCGTGCAGGCACCATGTGTGCACCAGCAGCTCATACCAGCACGCTGGCGTGACCCATATGGGGGCCGCCTCTGGGAGGGCTGCCCCGTCCGGCTGAGCCCGTCCGGTTGAGCCCTCCGCCGCGTGCTGCTCCCCTGCCCCGCGCGCGCGCAGGTGGAGGGCATCGGCGGCGTGCCGGTGGGCGAGTCGTTCTTCTGGCGCACCATTGAGGACGAGCTGTCCACCATCGGGGCCTACTACGACGCCCCCATCCTGTCGCTGCGCAACGCCGTGTTCCACCTGCTGAGGGAGCAGCGCCACGGCTTCAGGGTGCGTTCGGGAGGAGGAGGAAAGGGTGCAAAACGTGGTGGAAACGTGGAAAATCTCCTCTGTTTGCGCTGGAAAGCTGTTTGGGTTCGGGGGTGTGCGGTGGTGGCGGCGAGCGCCGTCGCGCCGGCCTGCGTGCGCGGCGCGGCACTGCCAGGCTGCAGCAGGGGCGCGGCCGCCTGCCCGCTGCCTGCCGGACCCTCGCCGCTGGAAGCAGGAGTTGACGCTGGCGGCGCCCTGCCCCCCCAAACCCCACCCCCACCCCTGCGCGTTTGCCCCGCCCCTGCAGTACAACGTCAGCCTGCATGCCCTGGTGGACTCTGGCGCCCCTCCCGAGGAGCAGGAGGCGGAGAAGGAGGCGCAGTTCTTCTGGGACGAAAACCACCCGTGGGACCGCACCGGGCACAGGCACGTTTGTTTTTGGGGGGGGGGGAGCCAGGCAGTGTGCTGGCAGGTCACAGGGTGCTGGCAGGTCACACGGCATGCTAGCTGTTCATATGGTAGACAGTGGTTTGATTGGAAGGTCACACGAGCGGGAGATCGGGCCCATGCAACACTGCGAGGGGCGCTCAAGCGGGGGCAGCCTCGTTCGCCCAGCTCGCACGAGCGCACGCTCCACTAGCATGCGCAAGCTCATTTCGCCTGCGCCCTGCCTGCCGCCCCCGCCTGCCAGCAGGGCCATGGCGGAGCTACTCATGTCGGCGGTGTCCCGCGGCGTGCAGTCGGCGGCAGAGGCGCAGCTGGCGCACATGGCGCGGCACGGCGGCGGCGACTCGGCGGCGGCGCCGCTGCCGCCGCTGCCGCGCCTGGCGCCGCCCATGGTGACGGACAATTACGAGGCAAACGCCACCTCGTGCCACCTCCAGGCGAGTCAAGGCCAGCCAGCCAGCAGGGAGGGTGCGCACTGATGGGCAATGAGCGCGCACCTGAATGGCCCAGGGGGCGGGCGTCCATTGCCCAGCTGTGCGCAGCTTGCTTGCCTGCGTCGCACTACAGCAGAGGCTGGCAGGCGTGCCGGCGCACACGCTGTTTGTGCCCAGGCACGCCGGCCCTCGGTGGCGAGGCTGTCATTCCAGATGCAGTATGGGAACGCCGCTACGGCATCTGCGGCGGCGCTCGTGCTTACCATTGCCTTCCTCCCGCCCCGCCCCCCCAACCCCACCCCACCCCACCCCACCCCCACCCCCCTCACCCCACCCCCACCCCCGGGTCTCTGCAGGAAGAGTTTGAGGATGTCATCGGCGACTACCAGGGCTTCAAGTTTGAGCCGCGCGCGCCGCAGGAGTCGACCTTTGTGGCGCAAAAGTGAGCGGCGCAACCCTGCGCCTCGCGGCGACGAGCCGTCGCTGGCCTGAGCTATGTGCGGCCGCGTCTGCACGAGCTTCTGCACAGTTGGGCGCGCTTCCCTGCTAACCCCCGCTGCAAATGCCCTCCCGGCCGGCTGAACCCTCCCCCCAATAACCGCACACCCACAACCCCTCCTTCCCAGATGGGGCCTGACTGCCACCAGGCCCGGGGCGCGCGCCACCCTGCTGGTCGACACCGAGCTCGGGGGGCTGTCTGGCAAGCTGGCAGCGGTGCAGGTGCACCTGCTCTTCCTGCGCAGCTGGCACGGCATGGGCAGGGCCCTGCTCGAGTGCTCCAAGGGCTGCAAATGCGAGCAGACGGAGCTGGACGGGCACTGGGACCGAGAGGCCACGCTGACAGACCTGTACACGCTGCAGGCAAGCATGGGGAAGGGGTGGGTGGTGGTGGTGGTGGTGGTGGGGTGGGGGGTGGGGGCCAGGCTGAGTGTGCGTGGGTGGTGGTGGGTGGGGGGGGGGCAGCTTGCGCCACAGGTGGCTGCGCTCCGCTATGCCCAGACCCTTGGCCTGGTGTCAGGCCACAGGTGTCTGGCCTGCTAAACATGTGTCCCATGCCCAGGCCGCCACGATCGATTCAACCACCTTGTTAACCAATACTCGCGACCTGCTTGCGCCCCCCCTGCAGGTCAGCCCCCACCCGCAGTGCCGGCTGCGCGTCACCGTGCTCAAGGAGACCTCCTCGGGCGAGCACATGTTTAGCGTGAGCGGCGTGGTGGTGTCGTCGGTGGATGCGCGCATGGAGCGCGGCAAGATTGGGCAGTGGGAGTATGACAAGGGGAAGACATGAGGTGTCTGCATGCCGCTCCGAGGCCGCCGCCCGCCGCTGTGGACCGGTGCCGTCGGCGCTTGTTGCTTGAAGAAGCTTGAAGAAGATCCTGAACGATGCGGGGGGCCCGCGGTCGTTGACCCGGCCCCACAGCACGCTGCCCGACCAACTTGACTGTGCTGCTCTTGAAGACGCGCCCGCTGTCTGTGCGCCCTTTTATTCCCAGACCTCCTCCTGCTGTTGTTGCTGACTCTTTTTGACTGCCGACTGCACCACGTGTACCTGATCCCCTTGCAGCTTTCATTTGCTCGCTTGCCCCTGCCTCTGCCCCCTCTGTTGCTCCCCTCTCCCTGCCCGGCATTCCCAACATACGACTCTCTTTTACTTGCACCGCATTCAATGCACCTCGGCCCTGCCTGCCACCCTCGCCAGAATGCTATCCTCTTCATTACATCATGCAAGTTTTTACCCCAGGCTTGTAAGCATCTGCTCAAGGAGTGCAAACCAACCAGAAACTGGAGACGCATGCTTATCGTACAGGCCGCTTCACAGCTCAGGTGGGCCCTGCTGCAGCGCTGCCGGTGCTGCTGGCTGGGCCGCTGCTGGCCGAAGCGACTCGATGACTTCATCTATGGTTGCCGCCATGCCTCCTGGCCCCCGCACCCTACGCGTCTGCTCTGCCAGCTGCTGACGCAGCGCTGCCAGGTCTGCCAAGCCTGGGCCTGCCTGCTGCAGCCGCATGGGCGCAAACTGAGCGCTGGCGTCAGGACTCGAGGCAGCAGCTGGCGGAGCCAGGGCGGCCCTGCTGATGTCGAACTGCCAGCCCTGCTGCAGCAGAGGCCCCGCCGCCGCTGCGGTGGCTGGCTGCGGTGCTGGCTCGCCCCATTGATCCAACTGCGGCGCAGGGGCTGGCACGCTGGTGGCTGGCTGCTGCTGTTGCGGCTGCGGCTGTGCATGGCGCTCGTGCTGCTGGCCAAGCTGGTCGAGCTGAGCTTGCTGCTGGGGCTGCTGCTGCTGCTGTGGTTGCTGCTGCTGCTGCGGCGGCGTCTGTTCCTGCTGCGGCTGCTGCTCGCTGTTCCGCGGCGGCGCTGCGCTGCTGCTGCCCGCACCCCAGGGCTCAAACAGGCTGCCCGGCAGGAAGGTGCTTGGCAGGATGTTACTGAAGCGCACAGGCTGGCGAGGCCCCGTGGGACCCTCCCCTTGTGGCGCCGCGCCGCTGGCGGCCGCGGCCGGGTCTGCGCCTGCTGCCGAGCTGTCTGCCTGCTCTGGCGGGCCGCTGGGCCTGCTGATGTCGAACATCCAGTCTTGGTCCACCAGCAGGGCGGGCTGGCGGGGCGCCCTGCACGCGGACAAGCCCAAAACAACAGGGCGAGGGTGGTGCTGGTGGGGAAGGGGAGTTCACAAGGGCAGGACATCAAGTGGCTGGCAAGCACGCCACCGCACACCGACGTGCACCAGCCAACACGCAGCAGGCGCGCGCGATGGCACGGCGCTTGCATCCCCAGAGGGCCCCTCGCGGGGCTGGCACGCCATGCCGCACGGCCGTGCCAGGCAAGCCGGCGTGCCGCGCGGCCCTGCCGGGGCCCACCAGGCGCGGACGTACACCAGCTGCCATGCAGCAGGCGCACAAGATGTCCCCGTGCGGCCCTGCCGTGGCCCACCTGGCGCGGCGCTGCGCCTCCTCCTCTGCCTCGACGTCGCTGAAGCCCGGGCTCACGGCGCCCTCAATGGCCACTCCCAGCAGCGCGCCGTTGTCATCCTCGCTGTCGCTGCCGCTCCACGCAAAGCCCGCCTGCAGCGCAGCCAGGCAGGGGGCCAGGCTTCGAGTGCAGGATAAGCCACAGGATGGCAGAGGGCACCGCCCCTGCAAGAGGATTTCATGTCACTGTTGCGACCCATGTCTTGCAGCGCCCAAGCCTGCATCTTTGACACAAGCCCCGCCATGGGCTCCTGGCCGCTCCCCGGCAGAGAGCCGCAGCATGCCACTCTGGCCTGCTGCCCACCTGGCGGGCGTCAAAAGGTGCAGTCTCCACCTCGTCGTCTGACCCTGGCAGCTCTCGCAGCAGCATGGCCTCTGCTTGCAGCCCTGCCGCACCTGCCGCTGCCTCTGCTGTGCTTGCTGCGCCCACACCCGTTTGCTGCTGCGCTGCAGCCTCCTGCAGCCCAGGCCCAGCAGCCAGCCGCCGGGACAGCAGCTGCAGCTCCTGCAGCTGCGCTGCCAGCTGCTCCTGCAGGTCAGCAGCATCCTCTGCTGCTGCCTCTCGGCCGGCCGCAGCTCTTGCCGAGCCCGGTGGTGCCACACTGGCGTCGGCCGCCAATGCCACCAGTTGCTGCTGCAGCACGGCATCCGGCCGGAACGTCAGCTTGAGCTGGCCGCTGCGCTGCTGGGCAGAGCTCATGAGCTGGAACCATCCACGGACCTCCGGCTGCCACAGCAGGCTGCCGAGTTCGACGGTGGCACAGCCCACCAGCAGATCTGGCGCTGGTGCCACCGCCGCTGGTGCCCCTGCAGAGGCAGCCTCGGCCGCCGCAGCCCAGACATTTACCAGCAGGGTGGGGCAGCTGCTGCCACTGCTGCTGCCGCTGCCGTGCGCGCAGGCAGCCAAAGCGGCAGCAGCCACGGGGCTCAGCTCCAGCTCCTGCTGCCACACCGCCGTGCCGCCCAGACCGGCTGCCTCCACAGCATGCACAGCAACAGCTTCTGTACGTGCGCTGACCTGCTGCTGCTGCTGCTGACCCGCCTGCCCTGGTTGCCATGCCACCTGCACGGACGCAGCATAGCTGGCACCGCCAGGGCTGCCAACAGCGGCGCTTCCGCCAGCCAGCGCTGGCAGCCGCTCTGGCAGGTGCAGTGCTGTCTCGACCTGCACTAGCAGCTTGCCTGCCGCCTCTGCCTGCACCCGCTGCTCCTGCTGCTGCACTGCTGGGGTTGCCGACTGCTGCTCCTGCAGGCCGGGTGCCTGAGGAGGGCTGGCGCCTCCAGGCTCAGCAGCGCTTTGCTGCTGCTGCTGGCTGCCGCTGCCGCTGGTGGGCCTGCTCTCGCCTAGGCCTGCCCCAGCTGCTGGCCCCTGCTGCTCCTCTGCCTGCCCAGCGCCAGTGAGTGCACCTCCCTGGTCCTGCTTCTGCTGCCGCGGCTGGTGTAGCGTACTGCACGCTGCCTCTGAGATGCTGCTGCTGCTGCTGCTACTGCTGCTGCTGCTGTCGACATACTGGGCAGGCTGCTGGGGCCGTGCAGGCCCGGCAGCTGGCTTCAACAGCCGCCGGCAGCGCTGCAGCAGCTCCTCATCGTCGTCCGATGAAGACAGGGGAGCAGCTGGCTGAGGTGATCTGAGCTGCTCCTGCTGCTGTGGGGGCACCGGCTGCAGCATTTGTGGGCTGGCATCGCGGCCTGGAGGGCACGTCCCTGGCAGCCCAGGCTGCTCAGCCTGCCAGGTCACGCTCGCCACATCCCGCCCTTGTTCCGCAGCAGCAGCAGCAGCCGCCTGCTGCGCGGCAGGTGCAGCCGGCGCCAGCTGCAGCTGCGCGCGTATCGACAGGCTGGCGCAGCCCCGCCCGGCGGCGGCGCTGCTGAGCAGGGGGCACACCGCCTCAAGGCTGCGCTGCGCGTCGCCGCCTGCGCAACCTCCGCTGGGCCACAGCAGCGGAGAGAGGTCCACCTCGGCTGTTCCCACTAGCACGGCATTCCTGCCAGCCCCTGCCGCCGCGCCCTTGCCACTGCCTGCTGCTGCCGGCAGCTTGAAGACAGACACCTGCAGCGGGCCGTGCAGCAGCGCTGCTACCAGCTCCGGGCCGGCGGGCACCTGCAACAGAGGGCGCGCGGCTTTGTCTTCTCAGCAGTGAGTGGAACCCATCTCGCCCTTGCAAAACCCGTCTGTGAAGCATCTGCCCCACCCAGCCCCGCCCTGCCCTGCCCTGCAAGGCGCCGAGCTGCACATGCGCTCACGCTGGGTGTGCGCAAACAGGCCCCTGAACCGCACCTCAAAGTAGCCAGAGTGCCGCATGTTGGCCGCCCAGTGCTGCCGCAGCGGCACGCCAGCACCAGCCGCGCCGCCTCCAGCACCGCTGCCCCTCCTGCTGCCCCCGCCACTGCCAAACGCGACGACGCCGGCTCCAGCGCCACCCGCGCTGCAGCCGCCCACAGCAGTGAGCACACGGGAGGCTGTGGTAATGGCACCGTCGCTGGCGCTGCCAGACACCCCGGCAGCACAGCTGGCGGCAGGCAGCGCCCAGGGCAGGCGGTAGCTGCAGAAATGGCGATCGGCCTTGGGCCTGCTGGAGGCACTTGGCACCAGCTGGTCTAGGTGCAGCGCCAGCACAGCCAGCTGCCCGCTGAAGCCGCTGCCAGGGGGCAGCAGCAGCGTGCCACGCAGCGCGGGCGGCACAAGTGCAGCCGCTTGCGGGCACAGCAGCAGCGGAGGCTCGTCCTGCGGGGTCGCGCCACTGCCGGCGCTGCCTGCCGACACCCCTGCCAGCTCAGACAGGCAAACTGCCAGCTCCACTGCACCCAGCAGGCTGCCACCACTGCTGTTGCTGGCTAGATTGACCCAGCAGCGCAAGCCCTGCAGATGTGGCACAAGCAGGCAAGCACGCAGATGGTTGCGGGCCAGGGGTTTCATTGCAGGGACTGCAGTGCAAGGCAGGGCGGTAGCGCAGGCCCACAATAACCATGAGCAGCATGCGCACCTGCCGCTTGCGAAGCACGTCCAGGAGCGGCGCCGTGCCTACGCCCAGCAGCACCTCCCGCTGCCCACTGCTGCCAGATGAGCGGGCGACCGCTGTTCGCGGGCAGCGGTGCCACACCTCGACCCTCAGGCTCTGTGGTGAGGGGCCACGGGAGAAACGGCGGTTGCTGGCGCTGCGGCAGGCAGCACTTGCATGCAAAATGCTGCCAGGGAAAAGCGAGGTTAGGAACACAAGCAACAGGGTTTGTGTCGCAAGTTCCGTTGCGGACAGACTTTAAGCTCAAACAAGCAAGCAAGCAAGCAAGCAAGCAAGCAAGGGTGTGATTTCCATGGCTCACCTGAGTGGCCAGGGCCTCCAGCATGCCGCTGGTCAGCGACAGCTGGTAGCTGTGAGCAGCGTGCCAGGCAGGCGCAAAGGACTGCGCCACAAAGGGCGTCTGCAGCGGCGGCGCCTGCACCTGCAGGATCGGGTCTGCGGCGTACGATGCAGGGGGCGACGCAAGAGGCTGTCAGCGGATGTCTTGAAAAAGTCACATTACTAGGGTCTGCACAGAACCAAACCCTCAGCCAAGGGGGACTTGCAGCACAACCGGGCTGGCTCACCCTCAGCAAAGAGCGCAAGCCGTGCAAACGCGTGTGGCCCGACGGCCGCAGCACGGCCCAGGCTGGTCGCCACGCCGGCGCTGTCGGCCCCGCAGGCGGCGGCTGCCTCGCGCACGGCGGCTGCCAAGCCGCAGGCCCGCACAATCTCCACAGACACAGTGGCAGGCACAGAAGGCTGCTCCGGTGCAGGCAACCGGGCGGGTTTGGCTGGCGACGCTGCTTGTGCCGCTGCTGCTGATGCCGCTACAGGCTCTGCCGGTGATGCAGCCGGCTGATCGCGCGGCAACCGCCACTGCTGCCTGCTGCTGCCGCCATCTGCGCTCCTGCTGTTGGCCGCTCGCCGCGAGTTTTCATCCCCGGATTCGCCGTCGCTGCCACCGCTCGGGCCGCTGCTGCAGCTCAGGCCCTGCTGCCCTTGCACCTGCTGCTCCGGCGGCTGCGGGCGCATCGGCTCGGCAGGCGTGGGATGCGCAGCGGCACTGGCCGACAATGCTGCCTCGGCTGCGGCCTCAGCAGCGTCCATGGTGCACAGCTGTGCACAATAGCTGAGCTTCACCTTGAGGGAGGGAGCCCGGCTGGGTGCCCCTCCTCGCGTTGCAGCGCCAGCGGCCGCCGCTGCAGCCTCTGCCTCAAGGTCGTACTCTGTGCACAGCGGCAGCAGCACCGTCCTGCTGGCTTCCTGTGCGCTGGCAGGGCCGCCGCTCTCGCAACCGCCGCTGCTGCGCTGGGCATCCAGGACCAGGCTGGCCAGGTCGGAGAGGGGCAGCGCCACCCAGCCGTGCAGCTGCTGCACCTGCCGGTCTGCCCAGCAGTCAAACAGCTCAAAGCGCAGCAGCCTGCAGGGCAGCATGGAAAGGACGGGGCGCAGCTGGTTGCAGATGACATGTGGGCAAAGCGCGGCATGCCCATGCGCCATGGCAGGTTGCAGCCCAGCAAGTGTGCAGGGAGCTCTGCAAGTCTTGAGGGGCTACGTACCCCTCCCGCAGCAGCGGCACGATGGCCTGGGTGGCAGGGACAGTCATCTCGTGGCTCGCGCTGGCTTTGAAACAGGGGTTGGTGCAGCACGCCACCTCTTGCGTTTGTAGCACGCTGGCCTCGCCTGCAGCACGGGGCAGATGAGCCGCTGTGTGCAAAACAATTGCCGCAGGGCCGGGTTGGAGCCTGCACAGCAGCGCTCTGGGAATGTGCCTGGGCCAGGGGAATCAGTCACAACAGCCAGAGGCTGCGGAGCTCTCGCCTGGGAAGCTGTAGCGCAGGATGCGGCCGTCCGGGGCTTGCAGCCCTGCTGCCGCATAAGCGGCGGCGCTGGGCAGGCGGTGCGCGCCGTGGATGTGCACGCTGAAGCGGTGCTGCACAGCGGCCACCAGGGGTGCATCGCGGTGGTCCTGCATCCAGAGCTGGGGAAACATGTCAAGCCAAGGAGGAGAGCACACATGGGTTGTGCACAACAGCGCCTCCTCCTCGCTCACTGGCAAGCATGCTGCAGGGTCGGGAGCGCCCTACCTGCAGCACTGCGGCAACGTAGATGCTGCCTGCCTCGAGTCCCTCGGGATCCAAGATGTCGCAGACCGCCTGCCGACCCTCGGCCACCACAGCCGCTGGCAGCACGGGCGCGCCACGCTGCTCGGCGGAACCAGCTGCTGGGGCTGCGGCCGGAGTGCAGCGCAGCAGCAACGGCACCCTTGCAACGCCAATAAGGCTGCCACTGTGCAGCCAAAACTCGAGGAAAAGGTACGGCGGCAGCACAGGGTGCCTGTGCACCTGACCGGTCGCTGCTGCTGCCGCTGCTGGCAGCAGCGGCAGTTCCACTTGGCGCGCCTCTGCCTGGGCATGGCCCACAAAAAGTGTCAGCTGCTGCGCCTGGCCCCCCTTTTGCAGCGGCTTGACCACGCAGCGGACGCTGCCACCGACCCCTGCCTTGGCGCCTGCTGCCGAAGGCTCCAGGCTGCCGAGCTGTACACGAAGCAGTGCCGCTGGCTGCTGCTGCTGCTGCTGCTGCTGCTGCTGCTGCATGTCTGCCTGGTCTGGCGTGAGCCGCTGGGTTAGAGCCAGCGCAGGCGCTGGGCCTGCCTGCGCTGCCTTGGGGGCTGCCGCTCTAGCCTGCTGCTGCTGGCTGAAGAAGAGCGTCTCCAGCAGCGCATCCTCGGCATCCGACTCTGGGTCTGAACAGTCCCATGGCGCGGCTGGTTTGAGTGCTGCGGTCGCTGCGGCTTGAGTGGGCGCTACTGGGGCTGCTGCTGGGGCTACCGCTGCTTGAATCACTGCCGGGGTGGCTGCAGCAGCTGGTGCGGGCACGCGTGGGGGCTGGGCTTTGGCCACTGGCAACACTGGTGGCAATGGGTCAGGCAGCGGCAGCTGGTCTGCCTCATGCCGCAGCGCCTTGGCTGTGGCCACCAGTGCTGCTGTTGCAGCAGACAGGCTGCCATCGGCCACGGCTGTCATCAAGGCACTACCATCAGAGCTGCCTGGTGCCGATGAGAGCAAGGGGCCAGGCAGCAGCAGGTTGGGCAGGCGGGGACCGGCAGCACTCGCGGCCAGCGCGGCGAGCCGGTTGCTGCTCCTGCTGCCGGCCTGCTCCAGAGATGCCTTGAGCTGCTCTGCCTGCTGGATGAGCAGCAGCAGAGGGTCCTGCAGCGGGGGCCCGGGCTGCGCCAAGGATGGCGGATCCGGCGCTTGCTGCTGCTGCATGGGTCCTGCCGGACCTGTAACCGCTGGGCCTGCAGTCGTCGCTGGCGAGGCTTCTAGCATCGCTGGCGCTGGCGCTGGGAGCTGCGCATGGGCAGTTGCTGCACTGCTGGCTGGGAAGCTCGGGAGCACTGCAGCGGGGGGGATCGCAGGCAGTGCAGGCGGCGGAGCCGGCAGCACAGGAATGCCAACCACCACAGCAGGGACTGACTGCGCCTGTGGCTTGGGCTGGCCGTCCTGCTGGTGCTCCACATTCGCCGAGGCCTGCTGCGGCGCTGCACTGCCCTGCGAGACTTGCTGCTGGCTGCCGCCTGAGCTGCTCCGCCGGCGCTGCTCCAAGCTGCTGCTCTTCAGGCGCCTCACTGCCTGCTTGCGGTCGGGCCGTGGCTGCTGCTGGAGACGCGGAGGTGGTGAAGCGGCCGCCGCAGCGGCCGCAGCACGCTGCTCTGCAATCACTGCTGCTGCCGCCGCCGCTGCCTCCTTGGCGCGGCGGACAGCCGCTGCAGTGTGCTGGCGATCGAGATCCTCTGGAGTCTGCAGGTGCAAACACAGCAAAGGTGCTCATGCCATGAACAACCATGGACAATCGACAACAAGCGAAAACCAGGCCAAAGCAGCAGCTGAATCAGCACTACATGTTCTTCAACAAGTCCAGAGGGCTGTGCTCACTGGGAACTGCTGGGACTCCTGCACGGCCGCCAGAACGGCCTTGAGGGCAGGCAGTGTGATGCCATCAGCCTGGCACCCGTTGCCCGCTGAGCTGGCTGCCAGCAGGGCGAGCAGACACCGCGCCTCGTCCGTCGTTACCGGCGGGTGCAGCCGCTGTAGCAACGTGCCCTGCACAGGTTAAGCCCGGGCAAATGGTCACTTATGAAGCAGGGCAGCTGTCAGAGCAAACCAAAGGGCATGCTGGGAGCCAACCAGACCAACAATATCCGTGCCAGCACACGCCTGCCGCACTCACCAGCTCTGTAAATGCCAGCCGCTGCCCGTCTGCTGAGCCAAACGCTGCTGCCACGTCCAGCGACCGGCTGCCAAGCGCAACGGACAGCTGGCGCAGGCAGCGCACAGCCTCGTTGGCCGGCTGCTGCTGCAGGCGCTGCTCCACTGCAGCACACTCTGCCGCAGCTGCGGCCAGATCGCCCAGCGAAACGTGGGCGACGATGCCGCTGCCGCGCTGCCAAGGGAGCAGCATGGCCGCGGCATACTCCAGGTGCTGCCTTGACAGCCCGGGCAGCAGCATGGGCAGCAGCCGGGGCAGGCTGTCGGTCTGGACTAGGGGCGCATCATTGCTGGCATCCTCGGAGTGCGATTGAGCTGCCAGCTGCTGCAGCGCTGCAGATGCCAGCTCCCTGCGATGCACGAGAGGGCAACAGCTGTTGCACCAGCTTGATTCAGAGCATCCTGAAAGAAACATCAGTGCATGTCATCGCATCCACTGCAAAACATTAGCGTCGCATGCACATGCCCAGCGCACGCACCTGTCAGCCAGCGCCGCGGCCAGCTCGCCGCAGATGCCTGGCACACCTGGCACAGCCTGTGCAGGATCCAGGCTGTTGGCGTCGCCTGCTGCCGCCGCGCTGTGCTCTGCTTCCTGCGCCTCTGCATCTGCCGCACCTGCCAGGTGTTCATTCAGCTCAAAGGAGGAGAGCAGGGCCGCAGCCCCGCCGCTGCAGTAATCCAGCTTGAGTGACACAGGCAGGCTCCCCACAATCATGGGTGCCGCCTCTGCCACCTCCACTGTGCCTGGTTCTGGCGCTAGCACAAGGGGGAAGCTGGCCCTGACTGGCGCCTGCACATCCAGGGCCATGAGGCCAACTGAAGCAACCGCTAGGGCTCGAGCTGTCGCTGGCTGGCCCCCAGTGCTGCCGTCGCTGCAGCCATCTGAGGTCTGGCTGGGCAGCATCCCCGCTGCCTCGATGCTGATGGTCAGGCAGCCCATGTCCCTAAGGTACCGGGTCACGTACTTGGGACCAGAGTGCAGCGGGAAGGCGAGGCAAGCTGCGGCGGTGCCTGGCGCTGGCAGGGGCACCGGCTCGCCGCCGCTGGCATCGCCCCACCATGCCACGCGCGCTTGCAGCGAGCCCTGCCCTGCCTGCTGCAACTGTGAGGGCGCCGCCTCGCCCCAGCTGATAGCGCCAAGCGACAGGAGAAGCGCACCCCGCTGGGGAGGGGCCACTAGCGGCGGCAGCGTGATCTGAGAGACCCTCATTCCTAAATGGGTTTCGGAAGCGCTCCCGCAGGCGCCTAGGCCCTGCTGTCCAGAGTCTCGACGGCCATGGTGTTCGGGGGCTGCAACCGGCTGCATTCAAATCTCGATCAACATGCAGCGGCGAGCTGATGTTTGGGTGGCGCAAAGGGACCCAGGCAATGAGGAGGCAGCGCAGCAGGCGCAGCGGCTAGTTTGACCGTCGACTTGGCGAGGCTTGGTGTGTGGCTTTGCATCGCTTGATGCAGGCAAATGAAGCGCGGGCTTCTGACTAGCAAGCACTGGTTGATCGTGACCTAGGTGGGCGCTCGTGGCAATCGTGCCAAGGATGCAGCCAGCACAATGGGGATGGAGGAGAAGGCCGCAGGTGCGGCATGGGTCAGGCGTTCCCTTCCTGGCTGACTTTCAGGCAAGAATGCAGCTGCAAGGTTGTTCACATAACTGAAGCACTAAGGTGAGCCCCTGCACTTGCTGCTGCCGAATCAGCTGCCGCCCCTGCGAGTGGCAACCCTGCAGGTGCCGCCGCCGCTGCAAGTGGCGCCTCTGCAGCATGTGCCGCCGCTGCCGCCATCCATAGCGTCCTCTGGCTTGTGGCTGTGGCAGCAGGCGCAGCCTGCAGGCCTCTTTGTCTGTTGCTCTCGCCCAGCCTCTCCGCATGCGCCCTGCAAGACTGCTCAGCCAGCTCCATCTGCAGGGGGGTAAGGACGCAGGCAGGTGGGCAGGCAGGCAGGCGAACAGGCGGGGGGTTAGCATACCAGTCGGCAAAGGCAAAGGGATCAATTCGCACGAACGCAAGCAGGAAAGCAGGCAGGGCAGGCAAGCGGCCTGAAGGGTGGCCAAGCTCACTGCGAGCAAAGGAAGGTTCGATGCCCAGGGCAGCCAGGCGAGGCTGACGTGCCCAGCACCAGCACGCGCTGTCTAGCCTGACAGCAACCAGCATGCTATCCCCAGGCAGCCCACTGTAAACGCCACCCACCCACCGGGACTCGCTCACCTTCTGCACCAGCCCGGCACACGCGCTGCACATATCCACCCGTGCTGGGGCCTGCTGCAGCGCCCGAGACAGGTCCAGGCGCAGGGTGGGCTGGGCTACGAGCACAGCTGGTCGCCGAGCCTCTGCCGCTGTGAGCTCCTCCGTGATCTGTTCTGGGCCAAGGCAGAGGGCGAATCGCTCAGAGGGATGCAGCATGCACGCGGACAAGAGCACCCCTGCCGGAGCCTCAGCACCACCAGCTGCTGCCCCACCTGCTGGATGTGCTGGGAGTAGTAGTCGTGCCTTGAATGGTACGATGCAGCCACGCGCTGCCGCACCCAGCACACAGCAGCGCAGCACTGGTAGGCGGAAGGGACGTTGTACGTGTGAGCCTTCTGAATGTAGATGGCGGCCTGGACCTGCCGGGCAGATTCTTGAGCGGGCATAAGGCAGGGCGCTCTGGCATCAGGGCATGCTGCAGAGCTGCATCAGCGCAAGCTGCGCTCTCCGGCAGCAAGCAACCCCACCTCCCGCCAGGAACCTGTCCTCAACCCGTCGCCCACCTGTGAGTTTGCCAGCTGACGCTTCCGGTAGTCCACTTTCGTCCAAGGCGTGCGAGCCCCTGCGTCACGCGCCCTGCTGCACTGCCGTTCGCTGGCCAGACGACGCCAGCAACTTGGGCGGCCGCTCAACCGGCCGCACCGACAGCCGGGCCGGTGAGGAGGCCTGCAGCGGGAGCGGCGGCGGCAGAACGAAGCACGGCAAGGCCATGACAACAGCCGCACCAGAGTCGTGTGAGCCCCTCCCCCCCTGCAAGGCGCCTTGGTTCCCCAACAAAATTGCTTTCTTCCTTTGACCGCGTTGCAAGCAGAGGTACAGGCAGTACAAAGAAAGCGCAGCCCACCTCACCAAGTCGTGCTCCAGGCAAGGGGATGAGAATGCACTGACGTTTTGTGTCAGCACAACCCAGGAAGCCACAGCCGAAGCTTGCACGCCGTGCCTGAGGAGCCAGCCGAGGGAAGGAAGAGCGGCAGGACAGGTAAGCAGAGCAGAAGGGCTACTAGCTATAGGCGCAGGGAAAACTGAGCGTAGTGCCACGAGTACGGCAATACGCAAACGCGGTCTGAAGGGGTGGAAGGAGGAATGCAGCATGGAACAGGACGGCAGCACTCGTACGTGGCGCAGGCCGCGCCGTGCACAAGCCGCTCTGCAAATGCACACCTTGGAGGCAAACTGAGGGCTGAGGGCCGCCGCCACCTAGCGCAGTCATGTCATCACAGCCCATGCCGTCGCACGAAGCAGAGGCAGGCGAGGCAGGCCGAGATGCTGACGCCTCGTCTGCCTCGCCCTCCGCTCTGCATGACGGCATGGAGCACGACGGAATGACGCACGAGGTGGACGCGGCGCTCTGCCCGCAGTTCACCTCCAAGGCCTGCATTCGCTGAGCGGCCTGTGTGCGGTGTGGCCTGCTGCGTGTGCGCGTGCTGCCATCCTGCTTGTATTATACCTGTACCATACTACGTACCTCCCTTCCCACTCCTCCTGACCGCGTTCATGCCCACTCCTGTGCTCGGCGCTCTGCTCACCTGGCGCTGTCCCTTTGCTCGCCTTGCCTTCCACCCCAGGCCCCTCTCGCTTCTGCTTCTCACCTGCCCTGCCGCCCCCTCCGCTGCGGGACGCCCCACACTTCGTGCCCCTGTACTCTCCTGTGCCCTGCCTCCCTCCTCCGCTCAACTGTCCTGCTACTAGTAGAGTAGCTGCTCTTCCTTCCCTCGGCTGACTTCCTGCGTGCCAGCTTCGGCTGTGGCTCTCTGGGTTGTGCTGATACAAAACATCAGTGCGCGTGTGTGTGTGTGTGTGTGTAGTGCAATAATTTCACCCCCTTGCCTGGAGCACGACTTTGTCAGTTGGGCTGCCTTGCCCTTTCTTTGTCCGACCTGTACCTCTGCATGTAACGCGGTCTAAGGAAGGAAAAATAAAAGTTCACCCAGCTGCGTGTGCCGGGCGAAGGCAGAGGCGGCAGGAACCCTTTTGGGGGCGTGTCGAGGTCCAGAACAAGGGGCTGCATGGTGCCAATGGCGACCGAGGCGGCACTGAGGGACAGAGAAGCAAGGAAGGGGAAGACCGGCAGGCACAGCATGACCCCAAAAGGTACCCTTTCAGCACAACAGCTACCGAGCCCACCAGAAGCTACGCAGAGCTCTCCCAGCCCGCCCACCGACAACCCATCCCCCTGGCGGCCCCTCCCAGTCCCCGAGACTTACCTGAGGGCCGGGGGAGCCCAAAACCCGCCACCGCCGGTGTGGTGCACCACGCCTTGGACAGGTCCAACGCCGCGGGAGCCCTGTCCGAGGGTCACTAGTTCCACAACAACAGGTTGAGCTAGGCGGGCGATCGAGCCCTGAGGCTCCTGGCTCATGCATGGCTCTGCCAGATGAGCGCAGCGGCCGTTAGCGCGCTGAGCGGCGCTGCCGCGTGCGCACGGCGCTCTCGCCACTGGCCAGCGTTCGCCCTGTTGTCCAGGCAGAAGCGAGTGTTCCCATTACTCAGGCTGCAAGACACAGATAGGAGAGTGCTGGTCCGGCTGCGGGCATGGATTCCACGACCGGCGGCGTGCTGGCCCCTCACCACACTACTTCACACGTGGGTAGCGGCGCGATGGGCAGCAGGCAGGCGGCCCAAATTGAGTTGGAGGTGCAGGTCGGCAAGCAGGTTGGCAGGCAGGGGGGCGGGCAGGTCAGCTGGCAGGCTGGCACCCTGATGCGCCCTGAACTTGCATGCCAACCAGTCACACCGAATTGTCCCAATGCCCCTGACTCGTTGATTCGTCCCATCCATGCTCTACTGTCATCTGCCTGGCGCCATGCGGGTAGAGTTGGTTCCGGGTCACATCACCGGCCCAGCCGGCGAGCCCTGCCAAGGGCTGGCCCCTGCACTGCTGCCTTGCTTCATGGCCAGGCTTGTTTGATTGGGCTAGTGTTTGCACCTGACAAAGCCTGGTGGATGCTACAAGGTGACTGCAATCCACAGCAGGCTCAGCAGCCAGAGCAGGAACAGCGGGCGCTGAGCACGGCGCAGGCTGCCGCCGCACAGGGTGCGCAGGCCGGCATTCAGCTGGGTCCCGGCGCTGTGCAGTTTTCTGGACCACACCCGCTGCCAGGGGCGTGCGCCGCGTGGCGGCCCTGCTGGCTCAGCCGCCAGGCCACGGCGCCTGGCAGCCTGAGGCTCAGGCGTCGGAGCCTGCCAGGCCAGCAGCACGATGGGCAGCACCGCCGCCGTGGCCTGCAGGAAGCTCAGCACGTCGGCGCAGGCGTACGCATCCTGCCGGGCCAGCGCGGTGCCCAAGGGCGTGGCCAGAAAAAGTGCTGGTGTGCATGACGACTGCCAGGGCATGCAGGCGGCGCGCCGACAGCGGGTGCGCCAGCAGCGGCGTGGAGCAGTAGGCGGGTTTGGCGACAGTGAGGGCAATGATGCTGCCGTGCACGGCGGCCGCCAGCAGCAGCGGCAGCGGGAATTGCAGCGTGAGCATGACCTGCGCGGAAGGCAGCGGCGGAAAGAGGGTGCTTTGATTGCCTCAATGGCAAAGAGGGCGCTTTGATTGCCCCAAACGGCACTGAACGACTGACGAGCACTGAGGGGCCACGCTGTGCAGCCCGTTGCATGCATGCACGGCAGGCTGTGCGCGAACGGGGCCCGCTCTCACGTTCTGCAGCGCGTGCCCACCAGCAGGCGCATTGCATCAATGCATGCGCCCCAGGCGCCGGCACGTGGCCCATGGCTCAGAATCAGCCCGCCTGCGGTCTCCTGCATGTGTGCGCCAGGGGCGGCAAAAGTGGTCAACAGGAGATGCACTGCTCTGCGCTTGAAGCCCAGCAGGGCGCCAGCGCCAGCAGCTGCTTAGCGGCGGCGGCGGCACCGTGAGCTAACCGCCAGCGATGTACCCCTCCTAGCCCTGCCATCGGGCTGGGCCAGCCCTTCTGAAACCCACCTGAGAAAAAAATTCTTCTTCAGTGCATACCTGTGGGCAGGGGAGGAGGAGGAAGACAGCAAGGCGGGGTGCTGGTCAGGGGGCCGTTGGGGGTGGCGACGGCAGCGGCACAAGGCGGCGGCGCTTGCCCAACGGCCTCAGCGCAGAGCTTCGGGCGCTACCCGCGCACTGCTGATCCCAGCTGATCCCAGCGCGTGCCCCGATCATGAAGGAGCAAGTTCATGAGCGCGACCGGGCCGACAGCTGCTGGGGCACCCGCGGGCACCGCAGCTGTCGAGGCGCGGCGCTCCCACAGCCCTTCCACGCACCTTGGAGGACCGCCCGGTGCTGCCAAGTCGCCGATCGCCGCGCGGGAGGGCTTTGGCGGGGAGAAGCACCCAAAACGGCGAGCCTGTAGCCGCGCGCAAAGCGGCGTATATACAGAGTAAACTTGGCATATCGCCGGCGATCACGCAGAGGAGTAGAGGGCGGAGCGGCGCGCCGGGAAGTTGAATCCTGCCGGCGACAGGTGGAGCGCAGCATGCTTGCCGCACATCGCAGGCCGCTGCCAGGGCAGACTGTTCAAGCCGTTTTGCAAGGCGTCCTATGCACGGTCTGCCCTCTGTGGTGTAAAACAGCCGCCTGGCAGCCGCTGCGGCGTCACCCCAGCATAATGTGGTAAGACGCAGAGGCACCCCTTTACAGAAAGAGGTAGCCGGCCGGCCACCAGGTTTTCTACAGGAAATGAAGCTGGAAATCGGTAGCTGAAGAAGTCACCACATTAAAAAGGTGGTAGTCTGGCCGGATTACCAGGTTTCAGCTACCCCCCAGGCAGGAAGGGGGTAGTCTGGAAGGGAAGATAGTAACTAAAGGGGTAAGCATAGGACTTTTTTACAAGTGGAAACTGGCCCGCTCAAGCCATGACCCTTTTAGCCTCGGCCTCGGGCTAAAAGGGTCACGGCTTGAGCGGGCCAGTTTCCACTTGTAAAAAAGTCCTATGCCTACCCCTTTAGGTCGGGCTAAGCCGACCCAAGGGACGAACCGGGGGCAGAGCCGGGGGCCGAGCCCCCGGCGGCTCCCGGGCTGGCGCTGCCCGACTGAGGCAGTGGCACGCGCCGGTGCGCACCTCGGCCCTCAGCTCCGCCAGGCTCCCCTCCATTGCCGCCTGGTGCTCCGCCAGCGTCCTCTGGTCCCGCTGCATTGCCGCCTGGTGCTCCGCCAGCGTCCTCTGGTCCCGCTGCATGGTGTCCAGCGCTGCCTGGGTCGCTGCCTGGCCGCCGGTAATGAGCTGGCGCAGCTCCGCTTGGCCGTCAAGCAGCTGCCGCATCATCGCGGGATCCGCCATTGTTAGTCACGCCTGCGAGCATGGAGGAGTGTGCAAAGCGGCAGTCATGCAAGCCTGAGCCACCAATCGAGTTCTGAGTGCGGATGCGCTGTACAGCACTGGGCAACCAGCTGACATTGCAGCTTCAACTGCCGTCCCGGGCGCCCTCGGACGCCCGCAGGGCGGCGGCGCGCCGCGGCGCCCACTGCCAATCTGGGCCGATATACGGCTGACATGCCGCCTGCTGGCCGCGCCGAGGGTGCAGCCCATCGCCCCTGAGACCTCACGGGCTCCACCGCTCGCTCCTGCGCATCGGCGCAAACGCTCGACACCCACGCCGCCCCACCAACTGCCCTTTCACGCTGTTTCTCGTCCCGCGCTGCTTTTGAGCACGCTCACGTGACTTGGATGGCGGGGCTTGGATCCGGCGTCTGCGCCTCGGCTCTGCGCCTCGGCTCTGCTGATGCGCGTGTGGGAAGCTCTCCAAGACCAGCAGGGGCCAGAGCAAGAACACAGAGTTGCCCTACGGCGGCCGAGCGCGGAACCTAGCCCACTGGGCGCCCATGGGCATGGCATGCCTGCTGTCTTCGCTGTGCCTTCATGCGCGGCGCTATTGTGCCGAAGGACCACCGCCTCCACCCCACCTTTCGGCTCCCTCTCTGCAGGCATGGCAAGTGAGCCCATTAAAAGAGAAGCCATGGTGAAAAAATGGGCACTCTCACACACACACACACTCTGTGCCTTTGGCCATTCGGCGCTGCGTGGCGGGGGCAGGGCGCGCGGGCACCCGTGGACCAGCGTCACTGCTGTGAACGACTTCCTCATACTAGCGGACTCTCATGCGGATTTGGTCCGTGCCTTTGCGATTATGGATGAGGAGGGTGCAGCATGCCAGCATGCCAAGGGTCCACAGACCCGCAAAGTGTGGGTGCAGGGCATCGGAGGCGATTACCTGCACTGCCTCCCATGCCGGCGCGGCTGGCCAGCCAAAGGGGCCGCACAGGGCCCCAGCACCAGCCAGCACGGCTGTTAACTGCCGGGTGGCGCCATCGAGCCGCAAGAGCGACAGGCAGTGCACAACCGCAGAGGCTCCGGCGGCGGCGTTCACATTGGGTTTGGAGGCACGGAGGCAGGACTGCACTTGGTGTTGTGCGGGCGCCACTTGCTCAGCTGGGCCGCGGTCTGGCAGAGATTATTCGCAGAGAAGCCGAAGGAAGGCGAAGCCGCTACAGCAGCGCAAAGTCGACAGCACGAGGCAGTGGCGCACCCGCTCCCAATCAGTGTCACTACGCAGATTGCTGCTGCTCCTCCTCCTGGTCTGAAGAGGTATGCTGCGGCTGCCGCGGCAGCGGCGCATACCTGGGCGTGACTGGTGCCCTCCCGCTGCCGCCAGCAACAGCGCTGGCGCTGGCGCCTTACTCTGGCTGCTGCTGCTGCTGCTCCTCGACCTGCTGGACCTCTCCTGCAGGCTTATTTCCTGCTGCCCCTGCACTTGCTGCCGCCGAGTCAGTTGCCACCCCTGCGAGCAGCACCCCTGCAGGTGCCGCCGCCGCTGCAAGTGGCGCCGCTGCAGCATGTGCCGCTGCTGCCGCCATCCATAGCGTCCTCTGGCTTGTGGCTGTGGCAGCAGGCGCAGCCTGCAGGCCTCTTTGTCTGTTGCTCTCGCCCAGCCTCTCCGCATGCGCCCTGCAAGACTGCTCAGCCAGCTCCATCTGCAGGGGGGTAAGGACGCAGGCAGGTGGGCAGGCAGGCAGGCGAACAGGCGAGGGGTTAGCATACCAGTCGGCAAAGGCAAAGGGATCAATTCGCACGAACGCAAGCAGGAAAGCAGGAAGGGCAGGCAGGCGGACCTGAAGAGTGGCCAGGTGGGGTTTGTGCAAGGAGGGGAAAGCGGCCCAGAAATGGCAAGGCGCAGCCTAACCCTGGGGCGCCAGCAGTGCGGTCCAGCCTCATAGCAGCCAAAATGCCACGCCCACGCCAGGCAGCTCACCATCACCAGCACCAACCCACGCATATTCGCTCACCTCTTGCACCAATTTGGCACACGCGCTGCACATGTCCACCCGCGCTGGGGGCTGCTGCAGCGCCCCCGACAGGTCCAGGCGCAGGGTGGGCTGGACATTGATGACAGCTGGCTGCCGAGCCTCTGCCGCCGCGAGCTCCTCCGTGATCTGTGCTGAGACCAAGGCAGAGGGCGAGCAGCTGAGAGGCATGCAGTGAGCATGCAAACGGGCACGAGGACGGGCCAGGGGCACCCCTGCCACAGCCTCATCACCTGTGCTGCCCCACCTGCTGGATGTGCTGGGAGTAGTAGTCGTGCAGGGCCCTGTACGAGGCAGCCGCGCGCTGCCGCACCCAGCACTGAGCAGCGCAGCACTGTAGGGCGTGAGGCAGGTTGTACATATGAGCCTTCTGGTCAAGGATGGCGGCCTGGACCTGCAGGGCAGGATCATGAGTGGGCACGCGGCCGGCTACTCCTGACGGCACTGTGTGCGCAGGGCAGTGCACCTCCAGGGTAGAGAAACCCGTACTTGCTACGAACAGCAGGAGCTTGCTCACCAACGCCAACGCGCCCACACCCCACCTCCCGCCGGCACCCCCTCGCCCACCTGTGCGTTTGCCAGCTGACGCTTGCGGAATTCCACACGCAGCCTGTGCAACAGTTCATCGTCTCTCTGCCCTGCAGGCTTGTTTGCTTCTTTCTGGAGCAGAGCACCGACGCGGTAAGTACTCCTCCAGGATAGCCTCGTGAGTGCCTGGCGCTGGGACAGCGGGGCCCAACACTGCGGAGATCAGGCCATCCAGCCACCCAAACCACGTCGAGGAGCCCGCCATGGCCGCCCCGGCAGTGCTAGTGGGCGAGGGAGGCGCGCTGAGCTCGTCGAGGCACCTAGAATATCGCGCGGAGACGTCAGAAACACAATGGAAAGACGCGGGGAACCCGCAGGGCCCTGGGTTCCATGGGACCAACGCTCGTCGACAGCGGCGGCAGCGTGGCACGCCTGGCCGCCCGAGGGTCATCAGCTACTTGACCAGCCGGCCCTGGTTCCTGTTCGTCTGCGCATGGAGTTATGAAACTGCAGAACCATGCTGGTTCTGGCTGGCAGCCAGCGCAGCGCCACCCCTGGCAGTGAGGCCGGCACACCCACTCCTGTCCCGATATGTCAGCGCACACGCGCCTCGCCTTTTGCCAATTACCCGCCTGCAACAAATCGCCCGCACGCAGCAGCTGCTTGTGTATCTTAAACTCATGCAAGCCAGCCTGCATTCCATGTCTGGCGCCTATCCCCTGCCCGCCTGCATCCGCGTTCCCTCCTGGCAGCGCCTTCATCACCGGCCTTGCACCTGCAAGCTCAGCTTGCAGCGCCTTTTTGCTGGCTGGGAAACAGGTGCAGCAGCTGGCGCCCAATGAGCAGAGCTGGCGTCCAGAGAGGCCGTGAAGTACTGCCAAGGCCCCCACTACAACTCGGTGTACCTCTCGACCAGTGGAAGTCCCTGCTCAATGTGCATGTTGCATTTCTCCTGCACATGACAGAAATGCAACATGTGAGCATGCTCATGCATGCGTTGCAGTGTTTTTCCTCTAGTTCCACTCAGCATCTAGAATTCATTTCCTTTGCAGTATCGTTACAAACTGGAAAAGATATTGTGTCAGCAGAGCAAGTTGCCGCATTGCGGCAGCCTGTTATGAGGCGTCGCTCAAAGGTCGCTCATGCAAAGTGTGTAGGGCGAATCAACCAGGGGCAGGTGCAATGAATCGCGAGTGGCTGGTGAGGGTACCATCGATGCATGCGCAAGGGTGAGGTCCGATGCACGCGCCGGGTAAAGGCAGCGATGAACAACGTGAAGAGGGTGGGTTAAAGGGAGGCAAACAAGGCGGGATGGAGGACGGGTGGAGCAGGGGAAATTGGGCAAGCTTTCGCCGGCCAGATGACAAGACAGGACAGCTCGCTGGCAGCCGAGCATTGAAGAATCACGCCTGCGGCACGCCGGCATCGGCCACGGGGCCGCAGCCATCGCTGTGGGCGGCGCCGGGCGCGCAGCACTCGTCCTCGGTCTCAAAGGCGCCCCAGCCGCGCAGGCAGACGGTGTCGTCCTTGACCTGGCCGCAGGCGCGGGCGGGGTACCAGGCAGTGGCCACCCAGCAGGGCTCGCTCTTGGTGCAGCCGTCGGCGTGGGCGGCGCCGGGCGCGCAGCAGTCGGCCTCACTGGCCCAGCGGCCCCTGCGGCATAATGGTTGGGACGGGATTCCGGGGTGAGGGCAGGTTGGCAGGTTGGTCAGGCGGGCAGGGGCGGCAGACAGGGTCTCAATCGCAGCGGAAGGCACACCCCCCTGCCTCCAAACCCTCGCCCACACACCCCAATGTGCACTGCATGGCAAGCCCCCCCCAGCAGCCCTACCCCCCTCACCAGTTGCGGCTGCAGATGGACAGGTCGGTGGTGGCCTGGCACGTCTGGGTGGGGTGGTAAGTGCCCGCCACCCAGCAGGTCACCTGAGGTGGGGCGGGGTGGTGCGAGGAGCAAGGTTGGGTGGGTAACGGTTGGTGTGTGGCCGGTTGCCGGCAAGATGCTGCTCAGCTGCCGGCAGTCTGCACACCGCTGCCCCACGCAGGCACCCCACCCCACACCCATGTGGGGCCCCTCCCCGCCAAGCTAACATTCTTGCTCATGTCGGTGCAGCCGCCCTGGAAGGCGCCCAGCGAGCCGCGCTGCTTGGCGCAGCACTCTGCCAGGCTGGACCAGGCCAGGTAGCCGCGCCCGCAGGTGGTGGCGTCCTGGCTCACGTCGCAGAGCTGGTAGGGGTACCAAGAGGTGGGCACAAAGCAGGGCGGGCGCAGCCGCTTGGTGGGGGCTGCTGCGGCGGCTGCCTGCTTGGCCGCCGCCGCTGCCGCCTCCTGCTTCTGCCGGTCAGCGTTGAGCTTCTCGGTGGGGGAGGGGGCGTGCAGGCGGCGGCCCGTGGCGGCGGCGGCGCCCAGCAGGGCCGCCAGCAGCTGCTCTCCTGCAGCAGCAGGGTGGCGGCGGGGCGGGCACGCATGGTAGGGGCTGTGGGTCGGAGGTGGGGGAAGCTGAAAAGTGAAGCAAGCTGCACGGGCACCAAAGAGGAGAGCAGAGGAACGTGTAAGCAGTGAGCGAGCAGGGAGTGCTTTAGAAATGAGCAAGCACGCAGGGAGGCAAGCGACGGCGCTGCAGCAGGCGGTGGCGCCAGCCCCTGGCAGCTGCTTGCACCGTCCTGCTCTGCTCGCAACTATGTAGACACCAGCACACGCACCTCGAGCAGAGCGATGGGCTGTTGTCCGAAACTGGCCCGCGAGACGAGCTTGGGAAAGTGCGGGAGTGTGGCGGAGACTCCATGGCTGCGGCCTTTTCATGCATCCGGCCGTGCATGCTGCGCATGAGCGGGAGCAATGCGGCGATGGCTCCTCCAAGAGACCTCATGGGCGGCAGGGGCGGTGGCGGCACTGGCGCTGATGTGGCGCTAGCGCTGCTGGGGGACTGTTGATTTAAAATCTGCTCGTTCACAGAGTTTGGCGTGTGCTGGCCTCTGACCAGACATCGAGCAGGATGCGAGAGAACATACTATCGGCAATCTCGCCCTTGCCAGAGAGCTCAGCAAGCCAACCTCACCGGGCAGCCCAACTGACTGCATGCCCTCCAGCGTTGCGTGTCGCTCTCCTTACATTGACCAAAGAGGGATGGATGGGGGATGCAGAAGGCATGCAGCATCCGATCTAGGTGGACGCATAGAAGGGCAGCTCGCAGCTGGGCGAGCCAGGGCACTCGGGTGATATCATTGTTCAAGTGCTGCGCATGAAGAGGGTTCATCTGGGGACGGGCGGCAAGAGCCGGGGCAGGAGGAGGAAGCGAATGTGGGGAAAAGGAGGGCAGAGCAGAGGCACGGATACAGGGCGAGGGTGGCGAGAAGAACAGGCACAGCGGCGTGGCTCTCATGTTATGTGCTGGAGAGCACAGACAGAGGAAAGAAGATGAGGTAGGAGGAGGTTGGGTTGGGGGTGAGCCGAGGCAGGCCGGGGCCCAAGGAAATCGGCGCTCTTGCTGCGCCAATATTGGCAACTTGGGGTGGCGCTACAGAGAAAGCAAGTGGATACGGCTGTGCGGTTTGGGGCGCAGCCGTGCGCACGTGCAGCAGGGCTGCGCAAAGGGTTTCATGTGTGCTAACAAGCTAAGACAGAATTCCGGGGCTACACAGGTTGTGCCATGGGGCAGGGCACAGAGCAGGTTAGCTGTCTAACGCATGGCAGCGGTTGCCTGAGCGGTGCGAAACAGAAGAGGGGAAGGCAGGCCAAGGAATGCTTGGGTGGCCGAGAAGGCAGCAGCGGCAGCAGCAGCGGCGCAGGACCTCTTGCCGCCTCAGTTTGCTCCGAGGTGCGCACGCGCCTAAGGCTCTCAGCCCGTTCCCCTATCTCAAATGCTGCACTGAAATCAGCAGCAGCTCGCTGCGCAGTGAGCCGGCGTCCAGCAATCCTCTGAACGACGGGGGAGTTGACAGTCCCCGCCGTGCGCCCTGCCTCCTGGCCGGCCGGCGGCTGCCAGGACCTCTGCTGCGCGCAGCCCGCTCAGAACGCCCTGGCTGCGGCGGCTGCGGCGGCGCCTCCCAGCATGGCCTGCTGCTGCTGCGCCGTGGCGGCGGGGTGGGCGGCCGCGGCGGCCGCGGCGCTGGGGCTGCTAGGCGCCTGCACCGCCAGGCCCTTGTGCCGGTTCTGGTCCAGGTACAGCTTGGTGCCCTCGCGCACGCGCACCCCGTTCTGCTCAAACTCGCGGATGGTCAGCTGTGGCAGGGGGTGGGGGGATGCGGGCAACGCAGGCTTGGTGGACCCAGGTTGGCGGAGCAAAGAGCAGAGCGCTTGGCACGCTCGCAGCGGCGCTTCAAGGGGGGCGGATCGGCGCGCTCAGGCCAGCCGGGTTTGGTTTTGGTGCGCCAGCGCAATTTGTTACTTGAGACGACGCACGCAGCAGCAGGCGGCACACTGCGCGCGCCGGCACCAGCGCGGCGCCCGCCACGGCGCGGCAGCCCGCTGCAAGCAGCGCCCGCTGCCCAGGGGGCCGGCCCTGCCCTCACCTCGGCGAGGTCGGGGCGGCCGTGGTCCACGCAGCCCTTGACCAGGATGTAGCAGGTCTCCGGGCCGGGCCGCCGCCCGTGGCTGCGCATGAACTCAAAAACCTCGAACATTTGCTGCAGCGCGCCCTGCAGGCACACAGGGGTGGTGGTGGTGGTGGTGGGCGCCCAGCGGGGTGGGCGCGGAGGGCAGCGCAGCGGGCTTGAAGCAACGAGCGCAACCGCGGGAGCGCCGCACACAGCATGCCCGCCCGCCCCGCAAACGCGGGTGCGCCGCCTGTAGCGCGCCAACCTGCCCGCCCACCTGCTTGGAGTAGTAGATCATGAGCGGGTGGAACTCCTTGTACGAGTCGTGGCTGAGCCCAAACTCGCTGGCGTAGCGCAGCGCCTTCTGCGCCACCTCGGGCGCGCCCACGTTGAGCGCTTGCTGCGGTGGCAGGGGCCCAGGCAAAGGAGGGAGGGCGGGGCGCGCTGTGGGCACCGGTTTGTTGCACGCCTGCAGCGGCCGGGCCGCCGGTGACACCAAACCAGGCCGCCAGGGACTGCCCGCCCAGCCCAGGCTGCCCTGTGGTGCTCGCTGCAAGCCCGCGTGCCTACAGCCTGCAGCAGGCTGCCCCGCCGCCCTACACGGGCGCCCCTGGCAAGCACCCTCTCCTGCTGCACCCCGCCCCGCCCCGACAAGCACCCTCTCCTGCCGGCCCTGGCCGCCGCCCGGCCTCACGTGGATGAGGATCTGCGAGGTCTTGTGGCTGAACGGCTTGTGCTGCTGCAGCTCGCCGCGCGCCAGGTAGTTGAGCCGCGTCAGCTTGAGCGCCTTGTCCAGGTCATCAGGCGTCTGGCAGCGGCGGTACAGCAGCTGCAGGTGGCGCTGCTCTGCGGCGGCGGCGGGGGGCCGGGGAGGGCAGGCGGGCGTGACACTCAGGCAGGCAGCCAGCACCCGAGTGATACCACTTCCGGGGGTTGACGGCGAGCTAGCAGGCAGGCAGCCGGGCGCAGGGCAGTGCAGCTTGGGGCGCGTGGACCAGCAACTGCGCAAGCATTGCGTGCCGCGGCGCCGAGGACGTGCCGGGTGTCAAGCCAGTTGCGCGTGTGCTGCAGGATACCGCGCAGCGCTCGAAAGGAAGCAGGCAACTGCGGCGAGAACGCACTGATGGGGCCCGACTGCTGGATCTGGTGCACCAGGATCTTCACAGCATCCTGAGCGCTGACCGCTGGGTTGTCATACCATTCCGCAGCCGCAGCGGGGGCAGACGGCTCTGCAACCGGGGCGGCAGCGCTCAGCCGAGGCAGTGAGGCAGCGGCCCAGGCAGCTTGTAGTGCGCACGGCGGAGCCCCACACATGCACCCCTTCCTAGAAATGTCCCCCAGCACAGTGGTGCGTTGGAGCAGTGGCGCCTGGCAGCCTGCGTTGCAGCCAGAACCGAACGGCGGCCGCGGCGCATCCGGCCACTTGCCGAGCGGCGGCGCCGAACCCAACCTTCCTCACCACGCGCCGCCTCCACCGCAGCCGATGCCGAAAATGGCTGCGCCGAGAGCACGTTGTGGCTCATGCGCCATATGTTTTGCGCCTCCAGGCGGCGCAAGAGCGCCAGCAGGGGCGTCTGGTGCAGCATCCTGACGTCTGCGGCTGGCTCGAAGCGATCGAACGGATGACAGGAGGGTCTGGGCCCGGGACGGAAGGCGGACTGAGGTGAGACGAGGCGCTGAGGTAAGCCGGGGCGACAGAGGACTTGAAGGGTGTGCAGGAGCGCGTTCAGTTGGAAGCAGTCAAACTGTTTGTCGATTCGGAGGCAGCGGGCGGTCAGGAGACTCCTCTGCAGGCCTGCAAGCCCGCAAAGCACGCCTGTCATGCATGGGTCGAGCTGGCGCGCTGGGCCAAGGTGGGGCCTCGGGCCTGGGACGGTCCTTTCTGTTTGGTGCGTGGGGGAGGCAACAGCTTCAACCAAGGTGCGCAGGGCCAAGCCTCGCATGACATGCCAGCCCGCGGTCCTGCGGCAGCCTCAGGGGCCCCTGAGCAGCTCGGATCGACGAGCAACAATCTTTGGCTCCAGCTCAACCGGCAGACTGGCGTGATGGCCGCTCTAGCGGCCGGCAGAGCAAAGGGTGGAGCCGCTAGCTGAGCGGCAGGGCAGCTCGCGGCGTGCTGGGGGATCCAATTGCATCAGGGCGCAGTCCCAATGCCATGCAGACCAGCCCGCGCCCCTGGGGCCGGGTTGGGTGACGGCGGCGGCAGCGGGCGGGAGGGCGCCGAGGCAGTGCTGTTATGGCAGCTGCCGCTTGATTTGTTACCCTGGGTGCTGCCCACAATGCCGCTCGCCTGCAGATGAACGTGGAACGCCTCCAAAAGATGGCGGGCGTGGTCCGCACCGGCGGCAAGGGCACCGTTCGGCGGTGCGTCCGGACTGCCTGCCACATGGCCGGTGGCAGGCCCGCTGCGCGGCAAGCGTGCAGGCGTTGCAGGCTCATGAGCCGCGCCTGCTGCCGCGCAGCTGGTGCAGGCACTTGGGAGCGCCAGGCTGTGACGGCACGCTTGTGCCGCAAAGGCGGGAGCTCGACCTGGCAGCTGCATCAGTGCTTTGCAGCAGCCGCGCAGCGCACCAATTCGTGGCCAGCGCCCTGCTGTCTGCAGGAAGAAGAAGGCTGTGCACAAGACCACCTCCACTGATGACAAGCGGCTGCAGGTGCGGCCACATCCCTGCCCTGCACCCTGCCTGCTCGCCTGCTGCTGCCACAGTCCAATGCAACCAGCCCGCGACCTTGCTTCCGGCACACCCCGCTGCCAGCAGCCGCAGCTCGCGCAACCTCGTTGCACAGCCTTGCCATGGGGTGCAGCCCAGTGGGCAGGCGCCAGCAGCAGGGGCCACAGGGCGCGGAGGTCCGTAGCAGGCGGCTTGGCGGCATGGTGCGCAGCAGCCTGGCAGCCTTGCAGCAGGCTCAGTGCGAGCGCAGCACAGACAGCTCTTTCGATCCAGGGCATGCCCCATGAGCGGGTCACACGGATGCGGCTGCACAAGGGGGCAGAGCGGCGGCGCAAGCTGCTGCGGCAGCGGTGCGGCCGCCCGGCTCGGCCGTCTTACACCGACTGTCAGCCACCTACCCAGCGCTGGGCGGTGCTGCGCCCCTCCCGGCCAGGGCCGCGCAGCCCTGTGCTGCAGGCCTGCCACCAGCCGCCTCTCCAGGCGCAGGCCTCGGCTCCGCACCCTCGCTGGAGCCGCAGCCCCCTCACCCGCGCCCCCCTCGCCCGCGCCCCTCCTTGCGCCACTGCCGCAGGGCACCCTGAAGCGCCTGGGCGTGAACACCATCCCCGGCATTGAGGAGGTGTTGCTCATCAACGCCGACGGCTCGGCGCTGCAGTTCACCAACCCCAAGGTGCAGGCGTCCATCGCCGCCAACACCTACGTCGTGTCGGGCGCCTCCCAGCACAAGCGTGAGCCCCCGCCCCCCCTCCCCCGGGGGCTTGCCCAGTCTGGTTTACAATTCATCATGCCAAGCCAGGCCTGCTCCCATAGCCGGTGTGCCAGCAGTTGTGCGCAGCGCAGCGGTGCTGTCACACAGCGTCGGCCGTCAGCGCAGCGCAGCCAGCTTGTGAGCAGCTCCTCGGCGCGCAAGCTCCTTGGCTGCCTGCATGGCGCTGCGGGCCTTCCAGGCCGGGACGCGCCTGCCTGCCCTGGGCCGATCTGCTGCTGGCGGTGCACCCCACACACATGCGTTCACACCGGCTTGCCAGAGGCTCGGCCTGGCGGCGGCCATTCTGGCCCGCCATCTTTCCGCTGCTCTACCCCAACAGTTGTGTTGCGCCCCGCCATTCCTGCCTTGGCCCGCGCAGGCGCCCAGGACGTGATGGCCTCCATGCTGGCCGGCATGGGCGGCATGGCGGGCCTGCAGCAGATGATGGGCGGCATGGGCGGCGGCATGCCCGCCTTCAACCCCGAGGGCGCGGCCGATGAGCCCGAGGACGACGACGGTGCGCCGCCGCTGCCTGCTGCTCCCCTGCTGCTCCCTGGCAGACTGTGCCAGTTTTGTGCGGTCATGGGCTGCGTTTGGTTCTCAACCAGGCGAATGTGTGTGCGAAATTTGGATCAGCTGCGCCCATGGCGGGGCGTGCGCCTTGCGCGTCCGTGTCAGCAGGCGCTTGCGTGCTCATGCCCCCGCTGTGCGGGGCGGCAAGCAACCCTCATGTGTTCTCATGCCCTAAGCCCACCCGCCCCCTGCAGACGTGCCCGAGCTGGTGGAGAACTTTGAGCAGGCGGCGCAGTAAGCGCCCGCCGCCAGCGCTCGGTCAACGCCCGGTCAACCGCCCACGTGGCGTCACCCGACGTGGGTGCTGCACCGGCGCGCCACCACATGCAGCAGCAGCCAGCAGCTGGCCGCGGCGCGGGGGCGGGGGCCCCCTTGCCGCCCGGCCAAGAGCACGGACTGCTCCGCGGCGGATGCCGCGACGCAGCCACAGCAGCAGCAATTCGCCCCCTCCTAGCAGCAGCACGCGCGGCACCGCCCTCGCGGCAGGGCCCGCGCCCCTCACCCTTTGCTTTGCCCGCTGCCCGGCATGCAGCACCAATCGCTCATGCCGCGGCAGCGGCTGCGCATCCCTCCTCTGGTCTGCCTCTGTCCCCGCTTGATATGCAGTCTACCCGCATGCAGCCAGCCTGGCTGGCTGGTAACCGACAGAAATGCAGAGGCAGAGAAGAGAGGAAAGGCTCAGAGGAGTGTGTTTATTCCGACAACAACACAGCAGCAGCATGAGATTCCACTGGGCGGCCAAAGGCTGTGCACCAACATGGCCTGCAGCTCCGTAGCGTGCATTCAGCATGCTCATTGGCAAGAGATTGCCTCTGCCCTCCAATCTCTAATACATCTAATACGCGCACAAGAGACAAGCTCTCGCGCTACACCAGCACACCGCCCTTTTGCGGGCCTGTCTAGACGCCCACCGCCCGCATCGCCGACTGTCGAGGCCAGCATGCTGGCACACTCGCTCCTGCGGGCCTGCCCGCTGGGGGGGCGGTCGGAGGGCACCGGCAAGGCACAGGTGTGTGCAGTCACGCGTGTGCAGCACACCCCCTCTGCTGCATGCACATGGTGCTGTTTTCTTGGTGGTCACAACATCAGTCTGTGGCCTGATTCTGATCCCAGTATGCCTCGCTGCGCAGGGCTGCCGGCGCTGCCGCACCGCGGCCGCCGCTGCGTGCGCGTCATCACACCAGCGGGCGGTTCGGGCACCCCTGCACCGGCACCGTCTGCGCCGCCGGCACGCCGCCACCTGAGGCATGAAGCCTGGGTCGCGTCTGAGCGCGAGGAAATGATCTACCTGCTGAAGATGGCTGGCCTCTTCACAGCCCTCAGTGTGTTTGCCTACCTGACCGGGGCCCCAGGTTACGGTCTCGTCATTGGTTCTGTCGCAGTCTGCTGCATTTTCATGGCAATGTCGATTCATTTCGGCTGGTAGCGCGCCTTGGTGAGACCGCTCTCCTGTGGAGGGGCCAATTATGCTGCGGCTCCCTAACAGCAGCAGGCTGGAGAGCGTCCCTCGCTGCATGCCCTGCTGACACGGCGCCCCCTTGCTGCGCAGTTTTTGCGCTCACCCTGAAGCGCGCCAGCGCGTCTGCGCTCGCCTTGCGCCTGTTTCTTGCAGGCAGCCCGGCTGTCTCCGCCACCCTTGGCAGTGGCCGCTGGCCCCCCTGGGCTTCGGGCACCTGCATACCTCTATCCTGTGGCACTTGTACTGTACCCCGCATCTCAGACTGCACTTGCCGTGTGGCAGCCCGAGCTGCGCCGCCCATCCACTTGTACCCCCCCTTGCGGGCACCCCTGCCTGCCTACAAGTCTCAAGCTGCTTTCCAAGTTTTTGCTCCGAGCTGTCCGCCTTCCCTAGAGCCCACCAAATGCAGCCTTGCTAGCTGTACCAGCCTCTGTACCTTTCATTTCCAGGTTCCACTGCATTACTTCAGGTTCAATGGATGCTCGGTGAGCCTGCAGCAGCTCTCAATGGTGGCTGTGAGACCCCAGCGGGCACCTTGCCGTGCCAGCAGCGCAACGACTGAGAAAAGTGTTGTTGAATGGCGCTGAGTGCTGTTGCCGCCGCCTCCTGCCCTGGTGTATACTGCTGCCAACCTGGTGCTGCCAAGTGCTCCTACTGTACTTCCTCGCTGCGAGCTGCATGATGCATGCTGCCGCTGCCTTTGCAGCTGCCGCTGCCGCCGCTGGCCTGTTGACATCACGCATGGTTCCCCCGCCCCCGCGTCCCAATCCCGTCACCTGAGTGTGTCATTTTTCTTCTTCTTCTACTTCTACTTCTTCTGCGTGCGACTTGCTGTTCCTCTCCCTGCTACACAGCGAGCAATAGCAGCTGCCTGGCGACTGTCGAGCGTCTCGTGCGGCCAGGGCGCTCCCGCTTCGGCACCCTGCACGTCTCTGCTACTGCGCACTTACTTCGGAGGTCACAGCTCACACCGGTGTCCAGGCCGGCATGCTGGCACACACGCTCCTGCGGGCCTGTCCTGTGCCGCCGCTGCGGGCGTTCGGAGGGCGCTGCTGGCGAGGCACGGGTGAGTGCAGTCACAGGTGTGCAGCACACCCCCTCTGCTGCATGCACATGGTGCTGTTTTCTTGATGGTGACAACATCCGTCTGCTGCCTGATTCTCATCGCTGCATGCCTCGCTGTGCAGGGCTGCCTGCGCTGCCGCCGCGCGGCCGCCGCTGCCTGCGCGTCATCACACCAGCGAGCGCATCGGGCAACCCTGCACCGGCGCCGACTGCGCCGCCGGCACGCGGCCACTCGAGACATGACGCCTTGCCCAGCTTCCAATGTTGGGGAGTGACCGGCCTGCTGAAGAATCCTGCCGTCACGGCAGCCCTCTGCGTGTACTGCTACCTGACTGGGTACTCATTTTGGGGTTTCATGTTTGGTTTCGTCACATTCGCCTACATCCGCATCATGGTGGGGGCTCGTTTTGGCTGGTAGTGCGCCTTGGCGGGACTGCTCCCTGTGAGAGGGCGAAATTTACTGCTGCTGCGCCTCTATCACACCAGCAGGCTGAAGATCATCCCACTCTGCTCCCCCTGCCGCACAGCGCTCCCATGCTGGCTGCAGCTTTTCGCTCACCCTGAAGAGCGCCAGCGCACGTGCGCTCGCCTTGCGCCTACCTGACCTCCTCGCAGGCAACCCTGCTCTCACGCCGCCCCCGGCAGTGGCCGCTGGCCCCCGTGGGCAACGGGCACCCTGTACCTCAATCCCTTGGCGCTTTTTCTGTACCCGCATCCCAGATTGCCTTTGCCCTGTGGCAGCCCTAGCTGCGCCGCCCCCCACTTGTATCCCCCCTTGACGGGCAGCCCTGCCTTCTCACAAGCCTCAAGCTCCGAGCTGCCCCTCAAGTCTGAACCTCCGAGCTGTCCGCCTTCTCAAGGGCCCACCAAATGCAGCCTTGCTAGCTGTGCCAGCTCTGCACCAGATCTTTCTTTCAGGCTTCACCGAATACTTCGAGTGCAAAGGATGCACAGCTCTCAATGGTGGCACTGAGAGCCCAGCGGGCACCTTGCCGCGCCATCAGCGCAACGAGAAAGGAAGGTGTTGTTGGATGGCGCTGAGTGCTGTTGCCGCCGCCTCCTGCCCTGGTGTATACTGCTGCCAACCTGGTGCTGCCAAGTGCTCCTACTGTACTTCCTCGCTGCGAGCTGCATGATGCATGCTGCCGCTGCCTTTGCAGCTGCCGCTGCCGCCAGCTCAGCCACCCCTGCTGCTGCTGCCACTGCAGACCTGCTGCCATTGTGGTACATGCTGCCTGCAGCTGCACACGGCATGCAGTACCTTTCCCTCTCTACATCCAGATGCACCAGCATGACCCAGGATCAACAGGGTGGCCTGTGGCGCTAAACATGGGAGCAGCAGGGTCTTGAAGGTGGGGTGAGGCGTGGGGTGCGCCGCCCACATGTTCGGTTGGGCTTCATTTGCTTTGGCTCCCGACCTGCCCGACCTGCAGCCTTCTCACATGCAGCCATGGCAGCTGGTGGTCGTCATGCAGCCAAGATTTGTAAAAGCAGTGGCAGAAGCAGTAAAAAGGCCCAAAGCAAGGTGCGCGGAAGAGGAACGCAGCAGCAGCAGCAAGAGTCCGTTCGACGGCCAGAGGGGTGGCGCCACCATGGCGTGCACGGTGACCCATGCATCCAACCTGCTCATTGGTTTAGTTCAACTAGGGCTTACCTGTTGATTGTCGACAAGAACGAGGCGCACGGAGAGACGCAAGGTTTCGCAGGCCCACGAGGTGCTGGCGAGACGGTGCCTTTCTCGCCCTTGCTGTGTTGCTCACAGTCCCGCCGGATATCGGCAGACACTGTGACGACATTCATCGAGCAAGGCCTGCGCCCTTCAGTTCATTGCCCCGATCGAACTTGGAGTTTTGAGCGCCTGCAGTGAGTTCGGCGGCGTGAAGGCGCGCTTCATTGGTTCGACGGCATGCATGGATGCGTGGCGCCCTCTTTGCCTGCGCTTCGTTACACACCCGCCGCCACTCCGCCGCCGCTGCTGCCTGCCCTCTTGCTGTCGCAGGCCGCTCCCGGCGCAGGCAGTGTCATCATGCCCCTCTTGTCAAATGGCCTGGTGGCCAACGAGGTGCTGCGCTGGAAGGCCATTGGCGCAGCCGCTTGGCTGGCAGCCGTGGCGGTGGCGGCCAATGCGGTTTTGAGTCTGGCGCTTTCGCCGGCAGCGCTGCTGTCACCGGTGCAGCTGTTTGCCAGCTTGTTCAGCCCCACCGCATGGCTGGCGGCAGTGGCGCTGCTGCTGGCGCAGGCGCCGGCCTTTGCAGCGCAGGCAGCATCACTCACCACCCGCGAGCCTTGCCCACGCCTGACCTGCCGCCTGCTGCTCTTGCCCCGCCTGCCCGGGCTGGCAGCTGGCCTGGGCAAGTTGGCGGCACGGGCCAGCAGCGTGATGGGTGCTGCCCGCCTGGCGGCCTTCTACGGCCTGCACGCTGCGTCTGCAGTGCTGTGCCTCTCCCTCTTCGCCTCCAGCCGCGGCGCTGCCTCCCCAGGTGCTGAAGCAGGGTGGCTGACCTTTTGCAGACGTGGGTGCTTAGGGGGAAGGCAGCAAGTGCACCACAGCGAGTGCAGATGGAGCGCTGTGCCACGTTTGAACCTGGAGCAGCCTGCTTGACCCAGCTGCCTCTGCGCTTCGTCCACGAGCTGTGCAGGTGCCAGCTGGAATGTGCTGTACGGCCTGTGCCTGGCAGCCGCCTTCCTGCTGCACTGGGCCCGCTGGTGAGTGGTGGCGTGCCTGCTGACCTGATTAATCGTGTTTTACCAGGCATAATTGACTGCCGACTCGCTGAGCCTGGCTACCAGTCATTCCTTCATTCTGCACTGGTGTCCTATGCTTGTGATAGTTTTCCAGGCTCTGCCCACCAATTTGTGACAGCCACCGACATGCTGCTGTCCCCCGCCATGCATCATTGCTGCCCCTGCAGGTTCCTGCACTCACCGCGGTGCCCTTCCCCCCTTCCCCCCCCGACTGCAGGAGCCTGGATGTCCTGCTGTTCCCCACCGTTCAGCGCCACCGCTACTTCCGTATCAAGCAGCGCCTGGCAGGGCTGGCCGCCCAGGCCGCCCAGCTTGCCCTGCTGGCCTTTGCCGTGGCAGCCGGCATCGCGCTGGTCCGCGCG
>KQ482030.1:424195-443365 GCA_001430745.1 Auxenochlorella pyrenoidosa
GGCGGCGGCGGCGGCGCTGGGGGCAGCCGCCGCGGCCGCCGCGGTGCAGGGCCAGCAGGCGGCAGCGCAGCAGCAGGCCTCTCAGCAGCAACCGCAGCAGCAGCAGCAGCAGCAGCCGGAGCGACAACAACAGCAGCAGGGCGAGGATGTGGGGGATGCGGCGTCGTCAGGCAGCAGCACGATTGGCAGCGACGAGTCCGCGCCAGGGGCGGGGCAGCGGGGCACGCAGCCCGCTGCTGCGCAGGAGGAGGGGCACCAGCTGGCGCCCGAGCAGGTGGCACAGCTGGAGCAGAGCATCCGGCGAGCCACCAGCACCTGGCAGCTGGGGGAGCAGCCGGAGGAGGGGCAGGAGGGGGAGGCAGAGGCCTCGGGCCCCATCCACTTCAGGTACAGCACCTGCAGGCAGGGGCATGGGCAAAGGGATTGCGGGGTGATGGCAGCTGTGTGCTGCATGTTCCCTCGACCCTGCTGCAAGCCGCCCGCTCACGCCCTGCGTGGCAGCAGGCAGAAGCGCCAGCAGTGTTAGCCGGCCCTCAATGCTCACGCCAGCCACCCGCCCTCCCCACGCTGCTGCAGCAAGCAGGAGAGCTGGCAGCGGGAGCGGGCGCTGAAGAACCTCTTTGCTGCCGGTCCAGACAGCCCCACAGCCGGTGACGGCCAGGGTGGCAGCGGCCGGCTGAGCCCGGTCAGCGGCGGCGGCAGCGGGCGCCTGACGCCTGTCACTGGCGGCGGCAGCGGACGACTCAACCCCGGCTTGGGCGGCAGCCCTCCGCCAGAGGGCACATCATGACACATTGTAACACATTTTATCAGAGCAGGCTCTGCTGCTTCTCTCTCCCTTTGATGCACCAGGCATGTAACAACACAGCCAGGAAGAGTGACCCAGGAACGAGGTCTCAGTTTTCGCATGGCGAACTGAAGCGCCAGCTGAGCTGGACCCAAAGTGCCCCCTCACTCCCCCACCCCCCTGTGCTGGCATGAACACTGCCAGCGAGGTGATTGGTCATGCAAACACGGCAAGGTCCCCGTGTGCTGGCCGCATGGGCACTGGCCAGCACACTGCCAGCGGGCAGGCTCACTCTGGGTGGTCACCGAAGCCTGTGTGCGCTCCCAGCTGCGCCTGTCTCAAGCCATGGTGACCTTTCCCCAATGCAGCTTGACATATCTTGTAGACCTGGCACTTGGCGCAACAATTCAATCTTGCCACGCTGATGGACAAATGCCTTCATGGCGTGTGGGACTCCAGATTAACTCCAGATGCAACATGGTGGGGACACTGCGCCATGCCCTGCAGCCCTAAGCCCGCCAAGGAGGCAAGAGCGACCTTCCTGGTTGTTTTGCGTCTTTAATGTGCACCAAAGCCGCAGCCTCCTTCTCTGTTGGGCAGTGTGAGTGATTGCCTGCTGTGTGCCGCAGCGCGCCACGTCAGCACCTGCAGCCAGCATCGGGAGAGTTCCGATGTCGATGCCTGCTTACCGGTTGTCAGTGACTTTACTCTCAGTCCAAGCATGCTCGCTGGCATGGCGACGCCGCTGCGGGCGGGTGCCAGCCCGCAGGCCGTCGCGTCCCAGCGCCGGCCACACGCGTCGGCTCCATTCATGCACCGCCGACCGGGAGATCCGATGCAGGCTCAAGTCTTGCGACACGCGCAGAGGCGGCTGCCTGGCGGTGCCCCCGGCGCTAGGGTCATCAGGGTGGCTGCAGCTGATCCCAGCTCGGAGCCGCCTGGTTCCCTGCCTGGGCAGCTGGGTGAGTTCTGTTGTCACTGGTGGGCGCCGGATGCACCCACGTGAGAGACTGCAGGAAGGTGTCTGCTGTGATTGGTCAAAGCGGTGGGCAGCGCAGTCCTCTGGCCCTCCTCGGCCGGAGGAAAGCGACTGCCAGCAGAGTGTCAGGCATGCTGCCCTGCCCTGCAGACTTCCCTCCTGGCACGCTGCTGTGCGGGCGCTACGAGGTCGTCGAGCTGCTGGGGCAGGGCAGCAGCGGCGTGACCTACCACTGCAGGGACACCGCTGGCAGGCGCCGGCGCGACGTTGCCGTCAAGTGCCTCTCGCTGCGCAGGTGAGCAGGCAGGCTTGGGAAAAGGCATCCGCGCTGCCCACTGTCAAGGAGCCCGTGCACTTATGTGGTGATCAGCATGAAACGCTGCAGGCTCCTGCTCCACCTGCAGTCTCGACCATGCGCATGCTGCGGAGCAGGCCCACCTCTCTTTCTGTAGCCATCCCGCCAAGGAGCTGCTGCCTTCCCGTTGCCTCTCCTGCGCCTGAACTGCAGCCTTAAAGGCGGCTGGAAGCAGCTGGAGCTGTTTGAGCGGGAGGCCAGGGTACTGCAGGCTCTGAAGCACCCCGGCATCCCGCACTACCTGGCCTGCTTTGAGCAGGACACGGAGCGGGACCGCGTCTTCTTTCTGGTTCAGGTGGGCGGCACGGCAGGGCCGGCCAGGAGGCGGCTCCCTGTGCCCGTTATGGGAGGCAGGCCAGGGACTCTATGCAAGGTGCATCGCGCCGCCACGCCCAGTGCACGCCAACGTGGCGTGAGGCTGGTGCGCATGCACCTGGGGCGCACCCCGCCTTGCATGTCACCCCTTTCCCCCACCACAATTGACCAACGCAGGAGCTCGTCCAGGGCGTTTCGCTGGCAGCCATGGCTGGATCTGGCTGGCGCTCCGACGAGGCAGAGGTCGAACGCATCGCCACCAAGCTGCTGGGCACGCTGCGCTACCTGGGCAGCCGCCAGCCGCCCGTGGTCCACAGGCAAGGGTTTCGCTGCCACTGAGTGCACCTTGAGTGCAATCAAACCACGGCGCCTGCATGCAAGGTGTCGGTGTCACAAGCCCCCTCGCCTTCCCCCTCTGCAGAGACGTGAAGCCCGAGAACATTGTGGTGGAGGGCGGCAGGAGCGGCGGCAAGGTGTATCTGGTGGACTTTGGCAGCGTGCAGGTGGGGTGGAGGGGTGTTCGTTTGAAGAGCAGGGGCGGCTCGTGGGTTGCGCAGGGATGGCGTTGTGCCGACCTTGCCAGTCGGGAGGCTGCAGGGAGGAAGTGATGGTGAGTGGCAGCCCCTGCCATGCGCTTCATCTCACACCGAGCCCTGCCAATCCTCTTGCGCCCACGGCGCTCCACTATCCGCCCAGCAGGCCGCTGCAGCAGCTGCCGACACTGACGACGCCGCCACTGGCGCCACAGTGGTGGGCACTTTCGGCTTCATGGCGCCAGAGCAGCTGCGGGGCCCTGCCTCCCCGGCGAGCGACCTGTACAGCCTGGGTGCCACCCTGCTCTTCCTGGTGTCGGGGCGCCCGCCCAGCTCCTTCCCCGCTGACCACCTGCGCATCGACGTTTCTTCAGGTCGGGAGAGGTGATGGGTGTGCTTACAATGCCTGTGTGCGGTTGCCTGACTGCAGGGTGAGAGCCTCTGCATGACACCAATTGGACATGACACCAAGCTTGCGCAAGCTGCGCGGCGTGCACAGGGCCTGCTGTAGCATGCCTGGATACATACCCTGTAGCACAGCAACCCCCCTCCCTTTGCACCTGCAGTGGAGATGGGCGCACGCCTGCGGGCGGTGCTTGTGGGCCTGCTGGAGCCGGCCCCCGAGGAGCGCATGGGGGCTGAGGAGGCGCTGGAGGTGCTGGCCGGGACGCGTGTGCCTCCGCGGTGAGAGGCAGCGAGCTGAAAGCCTGGCTCCAGGGTCGACCAGATTTCGGCAGCCTTTGAACCTGAGCCAGCTGGGGTGGCGCGTCGGGAGACCAGTGTGAGCTGCCTGGCTGGCAGCGCCTCCAGCAGGCGCGCACCCGCCCAGCCCGGCTCTGAGTCGATGTCGGCGCTGCCATGCAGGGTCAAGAGCGGCGCCAGCGACGAGTCTGTCCCTGTGGTAGAGAAGCGGCCGCTGCACGTGAGCAGGCTGGTGGCCACGCAGCGCGGCCCCCGCCTGGAGGTTGTCCTTCCTCCTGCGCGCTGGATGTAGTGAGCTCGGGGTGGGAGCCCTGCCTGGGTGCTGCTTGGTTGGCTGGTTGTGCTGGCTGGCTGTTGTGCTGGCTGGCTGAATGCGCACATGCAAGGCAGCCTGGCGATGCCAACAGACGGAAAGGCTCTGAACCAGTGGGGGGCCAGCGAATGCCGGCTCGCCTCGCTGGTTTCGCCCCGAGAGCCACCGCCGGTTATAACTAATTAGAGCCCGCGGCAGCACTGCCTGGCTTGTCGGCGGTGTGCGCGGCCCATCCAAGCGCCCGCAGCAGCTGCCTCACCTTCCCTCTCTGCAGCGTTGACTGGCGCAGAATTTCGCCGGACTCAATCCTCGTATTGATCTTCTCCGTGCCTATGATGCTGCTGTTTCTGCTGGCTTCGAAGTGGACTTGGGCGGGCTTCCTGGCGCTGTTCTGCGCTGCGCTGGTGTGGCCTGTATGCAGACGGCACATTGTGCGGTGAGCAAGGAAGCAGGGGCCTCAGCCAGTGCAGGCCGGCATGGGGGCTGGAGGATGCAGCGAGCAGAAACACACGCTGCAAGGTAGGCAGGCAGGCAACAAGAAGGACAGCGGCGCATTCCTATGACTGGATATTTGCCCACCCCCGCAGGGAGCGCATCACTATCGACCGCACCACCTGGAAGGTCGAGCGGCAGCTGGCCCTGCCCGGCAAGCGCGCCGCCCAGTGGAGGGAGGACGGCCGCCCGGCGCCCCTGGTAGCGGGCACTGAGTCAGGTGCGCCGAGCAGCAGGCGTGGGCTGGGTGAGGGTTGGGGGTGGCGCACTGGCTGGGCAGTGTACGCACGCGTGTGGGCACGTGTGCGTCGTGGCGAGCCATGTGCAGTGCATACGTACCATCTGTGTGCACCATCGCGTGCGCCGACCTCTGTGCGTATGTGTGTGCGTGGTGTATATGTGTGTGTTGTTGGTGATGGGGTGGTTGGGTGGCTGAGGGTTTCGGTGGTTGGGTGGGCAGGGCGCAGTGTGGAGCTAAGCCCTGCACTGCACGCCCATGGAGCAAGCAAGTCGAACGCTCTCAACGTGTTGCCACTGCCGCCACGTCTGCCCTCGGCTGGCGCAGGTCCCACTGCTGGGCTCATGTATGCCTACGTGGAATGGGGGGTGTACAGGAGCTATTTGGTGGTGCTGCAGGTTGGTGGGGAGGGCTGGAGGGAGGCTGGGCGGGGAGCCGAGCAGTGCACAGCACGGGCAGCGTGGGCAGCACGGGCATGTCCGGACAGGACAAACAGGCGCCCCAAGGGCAGCTTGTCATCAGCAACCAGTCGCACCTCAAATCCAGTTCAGGCGCTGGGCAGCGGACCCCGTCGTCCAGCCGCTTAGGTGAACTGATCAAGAGTGCATGATTTACTGCACGATGTGTCGCGCTTTCTGAGGTGCTGTGCTGTGATGCCATAGCGCGAAGCCCCACCCCATGCAGGACCGGGAGGGGGGCGACAGCTGCTTTGGCGAGACGCTGGAGTGCCGCGACTGGCAGTACAAAGAGGACCACGAATGGCTGAAGGGTTTGATCAACGGGCACCTGGGTGAGTGCCATCTGGAAGTACCTTGATTAAGGCCTTGACCAGCGCAGACTGTTGGTACTGCCCCTTGCAGCGGAGCAGGGGCCCCAGCCTGCCTGCACTGCGCCCTGCGCTGCACGTGAAAGCACACCCAAATTCGCTTTCCGAGGCGCGGATCCCTGCACTGCTTGTTGTGACAATGCAAAGCGCCCTTGCCTGGCATGTCCGCTTGTTTGCCGCCGTGGCTTGCAAATGCCAGCACGCGCCATGCGATGCGAGGTGCCCAGTCCTGCCTTGTGGCTCCGCTGCAGGCGACATCCGGGATGGAAAGGTCTGACAGGTAGGTCCTGGATGGTGATCAGCTACCTGCAAGGAACTGAAACCATCGGATTCAGTACGTTGCATGCCCTCCCTGCCAATCGGGCCTGCCTTGTTTGTGGACGATGCCAGATGGACACGTTAGCCAAACAATGTGCAGCAACCATGCGTTCCCAGACCGCATGGGCGCCATTCGGTGTACCACCTTTTTAACAGCAAGTCTCTCCGCACAGTCTGATATGTACAGTCTGGTGCTGCCGCCTCACCTCGTGTGCGAACCCTTTGCGGTGCGCGGCTGCCTGCAGGCGTCGCACGAGCAAGGCCTTCCCAGGAGTGGAGTGGACACATTGGATGCCAAGCCCGCAGCAAGCCACACTGCTGGCCTCTGGCGCCAGAGCCAGCTGCCTCCAAAGCACGCCACGCCCGCGATGTACGACCAGCTCAGCAGCAGCAGAGGAGGATGTACCGGCACGGTCAGGTGGGTGAAAAAGTAAACAGCACGTCGCAATAGGTCTGTGTCGCAAGTTCCGTTGCGGATAGACAGACTTTAAGCCCAAACAAGCAAGCATGGAGAGCAGCGCTGCTGCTAGCAGCGCTAGCGCTGCTAGCAGCAGCCGCGGCCAAAGCCAAGATGATGGCATCCCATCCACAGCGGCTGGCCGCCCACCACGAGGCGCGTGTAAGCAAAGGCTGCAAGGGAACATGGTTCGGGGGAAGCAAGTTTAATCATTAAAAAGCGCAGGTCTTATGAGATGGAGAGGAGTGTGGGGAGGCGCAGCAGCATCATGATGATTGGGAGCGACGAGGCTGTGCCGGGTGCTGCGCAGGGGCCATGCATTCCGCCGCTGCTCAGGTGGAAGGGCACCGGCTGGCGCTTGAGCAGGTGACGCAGCTAGAACAGAGCATACGGCATGCCGCCAGCTGTGGTAGCTGTCTGACACTGCTATAAGCCACTCATGCCCCAGGGCGCTGTGTGCCGCAGCGCGCCACGTCAGCAACTGCATGGAGGGCAGAAGATTTCCTGCCTCGCTGCCTGCTTGACGCTCGCCAGCGACTTCAATCTCGTCTCAAGCATGCTCGCTGGCACGGCGACTCCGCTGCGGGCGGCTGCCGGCCCGCAGGCCGTCGCGTCCCAGCGCCGGCCACACGCGTCGGCTCCATTCGTGCACCGCCGACCGGGCGATCCGTTGCAGGCTAGAGTCCTGCGGCAGGCGCAGAGGCGGCTGCCTGGCGGTGCCGGCGGCGCTAGGGTCGTCAGGGCGGCTGCAGCTGATCCCAGCCCGGAGCAGCCTGGTTCCCTGCCAGGGCAGCTGGGTGAGTGCTGCTGTCACTGGTGGGCGCAGGGTGCCACCAGTGCAGTGCACCCACGTGAGAGACTGCAGGACGGTGTCTGCTGTAATTGGTCACAGCGGTGGGCAGCGCAGTCCTCTGGCCCTCCTCGGCCAGAGGAAAGCGACTGCCAGCAGAGTGTCAGGCGCCCTGCCCAGCCCTGCAGACTTCCCTCCTGGCACACTGCTGGGCGGGCGCTACGAGGTCATCGAGCTGCTGGGCCAGGGCAGCAGTGGGGTGACCTACCGCTGCAGGGACACCGCTGGCAAGAGCCGGCGCGACGTTGCCGTCAAGTGCCTCTCGCTGCGCAGGTGAGCAGGCAGACGTGGGTGAAGGCATCTGCGCTGCCCACTGCCAAACAGCCCGTGAACGTGTGTGGCGATCGGCGTTCACCGCTGCAGGCTCCTGCTCCACCTGGAGTCTCGACCATGCGCCTGCTGCAGAGCAGCCCACCTCTCTTTCTGTAGCCATCCCGCCAAGGAGCTGCTGCCTTCCCGTTGCCTCTCCTGCGCCTGAACTGCAGCCTTAAAGGCGGCTGGAAGCAGCTGGAGCTGTTTGAGCGGGAGGCCAGGGTACTGCAGGCTCTGAAGCACCCCGGCATCCCGCACTACCTGGCCTGCTTTGAGCAGGACACGGAGCGGGACCGCGTCTTCTTTCTGGTTCAGGTGGGCGGCACGGCAGGGTCGGCCAGGAGGCGGCTCCCTGTGAACAGCATGGGAGTTAGCCGGAGGTCTTGGCAGGGGCAGCAGCAGCCATTCCATGCACAGCGGGTAGAGTCTGATGCGTATGCAGCTAGGGTGCATCCTGCTTGGCATGCCGCCTATTTTTCGCCACCACGACCAACCATGCAGGAGGCCGTCAAGGGTTCCTCGCTGGCGGCCATGGCTGGATCCGGCTGGCGCCCCGACGAGGCAGAGGTCGAACGCATCGCGACACAGCTGTTGGGCACGCTATGCTACCTGGGCAGCCGCCAGCCGCCCGTGGTCCACAGGCAAGGCCCTGACGTGGCCTTTGCTGCCTCTGCCTGCACTCTGTCGCATGCGCCTGCCTGCAAAGTGTGGAAAGTGTGTGCCTTAGCCCTTGCTTTGCAGGGATGTGAAGCCCGAGAACGTTGTGGTGGATGGCGGCAGGAGTGGCGGCAAGGTGTATCTGGTGGACTTTGGCAGCGTGCAGGTGGGGGGAGGGGCGTGCGGTCAAAGCGCAGGTGCAGCTCATGGAGTGGTGCAGGTATGGAGCAAGGCTGGCTCATCCGAGGAGACGACAATGGTGAGCGGCAGCCCTGCACGGCACCCCTTCCCACCCCCCACAAAGCACTGCCGCTTCTCTTGCTCTACCTTCGCTGCCTGCCCGCCCGGCAGGCTGCTGCCGCAGCCAGTGATGACCCCGCCAGCGGCGCCACAGTGGTGGGCACTTTTGGCTTCATGGCGCCGGAGCAGCTCCGCGGGGAGGCCACGCCCGCCAGTGACCTGTACAGCCTGGGCGCCACCCTGCTCTCCCTGGTGTCGGGGCGCCCGCCCAGCTCCTTCCCCACTGATCGCCTGCGCATCGACTTCAGCTCAGGTGCGGGACCGTGGTGTGCCTGCCTACAATGCCTGTGTGCATACCGATACTTGCTTGCCAGACTGCAGGGTGAGAGGTTCGGCTCAGTCGCAAACGTGCGCAGGCTGGGATTCAAGGTGTGCGTAGCAAATCCCCCACCCCCACCCCGGCATATCCTCCTTTAGTGGACATGGGCGCACGCCTGCGGGCGGTGCTTGAGGGCCTGCTGGAGCCGGCCCCCGAGGAGCGCATGGGGGCTGAGGAGGCGCTGGAGGTGCTGGCCGGGAAGAGCGCGCCTGGCCGGTGAGGAGCAGCGAGTTAAGGCTCCAGGGTTGACCAGCTTTGGCAGCCAGAGGGCCTGAGCCAGCTGGGGTGGCGCGTCGGGAGACCGCTCTGAGCTGCCTGGCTGGCAGCGCCTCCAGCAGGCGAGCACCCGCCGAGCCAGGCCCAGCGTTCGCGCTGCCATGCAGGGCCGCGGGCACTGCTGGCAGCGCTGGCGACGAGTCTGTCCCCGTGGTCGAGAAGCGGCCGCCGCACGTGAGCAAGCTGGTGGCCAGGCAGAACGGCCCCAGCCTTGAGATCGTCATCCCGCCCGCCCGCTGGAAGTAGTGAGTGCGGGTCGACTGCCTGCCTGGTTGCTGTCTGGTTGGCTGTTTGTTGTGCTGGCTGGCTGGGTGCTCACATGCCAGGCAGCCCGACAGACGGAAAAGACTCCATGCCAGTGGGGCCAGCGAATGCTGGCTTGCCTCGCTGCTTTCGCTCCCGACTGCCACCGCTGGTTAGAACCTGCGGCAGCGCTGCCTGGCTTGCTGGCGGTGTGCGTGGGCGTATCTAGCGCCCACCTCAGCTGTTTCGCCTTCCCTCTGCAGCTTTGACTGGGACAGACTTCCGTGGCTGGCAAGTCTTGGAGCAATCCCTTCCATGGGCGGTGTGCCGTTGCTCCTGCTGGCTTCGAAGTGGACTTGGGCGGTCTACCTGGCACTGTTCTGCGCTGTGCTGCTGTGGCCTGCAAGCAGACGGCACGTTGTGCGGTGAGCTTGGAAGCAGCGGCTTCGGCCAGTGCAGGCTTTCATGTGGGACGACCCTAAGGATGCAACGAGCAGAAGTATGCATGCATATGCCCTGCCAGGCAGGCAGGCTGGCAGCAAGCAGGACAGCATCGCATTCCAGCAGCGGGCATGCCGTGTCGTGTGAGTCGAGGGTAGCCCTCCTTCTGCAGGGAGCGCATCACCGTCGACCGCACCACCTGGAAGGTCGAACGGCAGCTGGACCTGTTCGGCAATCGCGCCGCCCAGTGGAGGGAGGACAGCCCGCCGGCACCCCTGGTAGCAGGCACTGAGTCGGGTGCGCTGGGGAGCAAGGCGGGAGCGGGGTGAGGGGGTGAGGTTGGCGCGCTGGGTGGGCAGTGTACACACGCGTGTGGGCACGTGTGCATTGTGCCATGCGCACGTACCATCTGGTGCACCATGCACGTGCACCGACCTCGCGTATGTGTGGTAATTTTGTGGGTGATGGGGTGGGCAGGCGGGGCACAGTGGGGAGCTCAGCCCTGCGCCGCGAGCCGGTGGAGCATGGAACCAGGGCGATCCCATCATGTTGCCATTCTTGCCGCATTTGCACACTCGGCTGGCGCAGGTCCCACTGCTGAGCTCCTGTATGCCTACGTGGAAAAGGTGAAAGGAGGTGTCTCCTGGGAGTTCCCGGTGGTGGCGCTGCAGGTCGGAGGGAGGTCAGGAGGGAGGCTGGGCCGGGAGGGCAACCCGGCAGTGCACAGCATGGGCGGCGTGGTCAGCACTGGCCTGCTGCGGCAGGACAAACAGGCGCCCCAAGGGCAGCTTGTCGTCAGCAACCGGTCGCACCTCAAAATCCATTCAGGCGGTGGACAGGGCCCCTCGTCATCCGGCTGCTTTGGCCAACTGATCAAGAGTGCATGATTTACTGCACGATGTATCGCGCCTTTTCAGACCCCCCAACCCCAATCCACCCACCCCGCCCCCTGCAGGACCGACAGGGGGATGTCTGCCTCTTTGGCGAGACAGTCGAGACTATCCATGAAGCGGATCACAAATGGCTGGCGGGGTTGATCAACGGGCACCTGGGTGAGCGCCACCTGGAAGTACCTTGACCAGCGCAGGCTGTTGGTGCTGCCCCTTGCAGCGGAGCAGGGCCCCCAGCCTGGCCGCACTGCGCCTGGCATGTCTTCGTTTTCGCCACTGTGGCTTGCGAATGCCAGCACGCGCGCGCGCGCGCCTTGGGATGCGACGTGGCCCATCCTGCCCTGTCGCCCCCCTGCAGGCGACATCCGGGATGGAAAGGTTTGATAGGCAGGTCCTGGAAGGTGATCAGCCACCTGGTTTCAGTTCCTTGCATGCCCTGCCTGCCAACCGGGCCTGCCGCATGTAAGCGAAGGCGTAGCGTGGCGCGTGTAAGCAAAGGCTGCAGGGGAACATGGTTTGGGGGCATGATCTGAATTGAACTTACAAAAACAGGTTTTTTAAGGTAGAAAGGAATGTGGGGAGGCGCAGCAGCATCATGATGATTCGGAGCAACGAGGCTGCGCCGGGGGCTGGGCAGGGGACATGCATTCCGATGCAGCGCAGGTGGAGGGGCGCCGGCTGGCGCTTGAGCAGGTGACGCAGCTAGAACAGAGCATACGGCATGCCACCAGCTGGGGAAGCTGCCTTGACACTTTTGAAAGCCGCCCACTCATGCCCCAAGGCAGCAGCTGAAGGCAGGCGCTAGCGCTGTGTGCCGCAGCGCGCCACGTCAGCACCTGCAGCCAGGGCCGAAGATTGCCCATGCCGCTGCCTGCTCGCCGCCTGCCATTGGCTGCACTCTTCAGCTCAAGTATGCTCGTTGGCATGGCGACGCCGCTGCGGGCGGGTGCCGGCCGGCCCGGCCCGCAAGCCGCCGCGTTTCGGCGCTGGCCACACGCGTCAGCTCCTTTTGTGCAAGGCCATCCGGGAGCTCCGATGCAGGCTCGAGTCCTGCGGCAGGCGCAGAGGCGGCTGCCCGGTGGCGCCGGCGGCATTACTAGTAGGGTTGTCCGAGCGGCTGCAGCTGATCACAGCCCAGAGCAGCAGACGACTGGTTCGCTGCCCGGGCAGATGGGTGAGTGCTGCTGTGGCTGGTGCACGCAGGGTGAGGGGCTGCCTGGATGCGTATGCTGTGTGTACACGTTTGGTCGCAGCGGTGGTCAGCACCTTTCCCCGGCCACGCGGCCTCTCCTCGGCCAGAGCCAGTGCCAGCAGAGCCACTGAGTGTCAGGCACGCTGCCCTGCCCTGCAGGCTTCCCCGCTGGCATGCTGCTGGGTGGGCGCTACGAGGTCGTCGAGCGGTGGGGCCAAGGCGGCAGCGGCGTGGCCTACCGCTGCAGGGACACTGCCGGGGGGCGGGACGTCGTCGTCAAGTGCCTCTCACTGCGCAGGTGAGCAGGCAGGCTTGGGTGAAGGCATCCGCGCTGCCCACGGTGCACTTGTGTGATGATCGGCATAAACCGCCGCAGGCTGCTGCTCCACCCGCAGTCTCGACCATGCGCATAGCAGGCGTGCTCAGCCGGGGGCCGAAGCCCGCGACGAGGACACCTCAAACCTCGACCATGCGCATGCAGCGGAGCAGGTCCGCTCCTCTTTCTGTAGCCATCCTGCCTGGGAGCTGCCTCTGATCCCACTCCCCTCCCCCTGTGCCTGCAGCCTCAGTGGCTCCGGCGGCTGGAAGCAGCTGCAGCCGTTTGAGCGGGAGGCCAGGAAGCTGCAGGCGCTGCAGTACCCCGGCATCCCACGCTACCTGACCTGCTTTGAGCAGGACACGGAGCGGGACCGTGCCTTCTTCTGGGAGCAGGTGGGGCGGCGCGGCAGGGGCGGCTGGGAGGTTGCTCCCTGTGCGCGGCACGGGAGGCAGCCAGAGGTCTCAGACTTGGCAGGGGCAGCAGCAGCCATGCCATGCACAGCGGGTTGAGGCTGGTTCGCATGCAGCTGGGGTTCACCCTGCCTGAATGTCAGCCCCCCCCCCCCCCCAAAAAAAAAATAAAAAAATAAAAAAATGGCCAACCATGCAGGAGGCCGTCAAGGGTTCCTCGCTGGCGGCCATGGTGCGCTCCGGCTGGCGGCCCGACGAAGCGGAGGTTGAGCGCATCGCCACTGAGCTGCTGGGCACGCTGCGCTCCCTGGGCAGCTGCCAGCCGCCCGTGGTGCACGGGCAAGTGCTTGCTGCCGCTGGGTGCGCTCCGATGACAGCACCAGCATGCAAGGTGTCACAAGCACGTTTGCCACCTCCCTTGCCTTCTGTTTGTCGTCTACAGGAAAGGGGCATTCTGCACGTGCACAGAGGCAGCTGCCTGTGTGCACTCCAACAACGCCACTGGATGCAAGGCCTGCCTTGCTCTGCAGAGACGTGAAGCCCGAGAGCATTGTGGTGGAGGGCGGCAGGAGTGGCGGCAAGGTGTATCTGGTGGACTTTGGCAGCGTGCAGGTGGGGTGGAGGGGTGTTCAGTTGAAGCGCAGGTGCAGCGCGTGGCGTGTGGCAGGGGTGGCGCCGCGCTGGCTTATCCCGGGAGACTGCAGTGGTGAGCGGCAGCCCTGCACGGCACCCCTTCCCGCCTACAAGGCACTGCCGCTTCTCCTGCTTTACCCGCGCTGCCTGTCTGCCCAACAGGCTGCTGCAGCAGCCAGTGACGGCTCCACCAGCGGTGCCACAGTGGTGGGCACTTTTGGCTTCATGGCGCCGGAGCAGCTCCCCATGGCGGCCTCCCCGGCCAGTGACCTGTACAGCCTGGGCGCCACCCTGCTCTCCCTGGTGTCGGGGCGCCCGCCCAGCTCCTTCCCTGCCGATCACCTGCGCATCGACTTCAGCTCAGGTGCGGAAACATGATGAGCATGGCTGCGGTGCCTGCTTAGCAGACTGCAGGGTGAGAGCGCTTCTTGACTGCAAGTGGGAGCAGCTGAGAGGTGTGCGCGGGGCCCGGGCCTGCCCCTGGTCGCCCGAGTGCGCACCCTCTGGCCCCACCCCCCACCCCACCCCACCCCACACCCACCCCACACCCCCCACCCCTTCCCCTGCAGTGGAGATGGGCGCGCGCCTGAGGGCGGTGCTTGAGGGCCTGCTGGAGCCGGCCCCCGAGGAGCGCATGGGGGCTGAGGAGGCGCTGGAGGTGCTGGCCGGGAAGAGCGCGCCTGGCCGGTGAGGAGCAGCGAGTTGAGGCCCAGGGTTGGCCAGCTTTCAGCAGCCTGTGGGCCTGAGCCAGCTGGGGTGGCGCGTCGGGAGACCGCTCTGAGCTGCCTGGCTGGCAGCGCCTCCAGCAGGCGCGCACCCGCCCAGCCCGTCCCTGCACCAGCACATCCATGCAGGGCCGCGAGCGGCGCCGGCCCCGAGTCTGTCGCTCTCATCAAGAAAAGCGCCGAGCCTGACGCTGTCATCGAGAAGCGGCCGCCGTACATCAGCAGGCTGGTGGCCAGGCAGGCCGGCTCCCGCCTGGAGATTGTCATCCCGCCCACGCGCTGGAAGTAGTGAGCCGGGGCCCGGACCCTGCCTGGGTGCTGCTTGGTTGGCCGGTTGCTGCGCCGGGTCGCTGGGTGCGCACACGCCAGGCAGCCACGCGATGCCAACAGACGGGAGCGCCCCATGCCAGGGCTGGGGGGGCAGTTAGCGCGTGCTCGTGCCGCTGCGCTCGAGCCACCACGGCGCTGCTTGCTTGAGCCCCTGGCCTGGCCTGCGGGCGGCGCGGGCGCCCCGTCCAACTGCCCGCTGCCGCTACGTGCCCACTGCAGCTTTGCCAGCAACGGGCTTACAACGGGCGCGCTGTTGGGCGCTGTCGTATACGTGCTTGCGGTGCCTTTGTCACTTCTCGGACCGACGGCGGCTTCAGGGCCCTTCTGGGCTGGCTGGTGGGGGACCGAGGGGGTCATGTTGGGTCGAAGGCACTTTGTGCGGTGAGCTTTGAAGCAGGGGCTTCCGCTGTCGCAAGCTTGCACGAGGGCCGACCCGGGAGCATGTGGCAAGCAGAAGCACAGGCAGGCATGCAGGCGGCAAGAAAGACAGCGTCGCTTTCCACCCGCAGCCATGAATTGTCATATGAGTCGAGTTCGGCCCATCCCCGCAGGGAGCGCATTACCATCGACCGCGCCACCTGGAAGGTCGAGCGGCAGCTGGCACTGCCTGGCCAGCTCGCTGCCAGGTGGGGGCAGTACGGCCCCCTGGCACCCCTGGTCACGTGCAACGCGTCGGGTGCGCTCAGCAGCAGGGCAGGAGCGGGGTGGGGGTTGGGGGCTTTGCGCGTGTATTTTTGTGGGTGCATGTGCCTGTGCATGTGTGTTTGACACATCCCATGCACACGCGCCATGTGTGTGCACCGTGCACCGACTTCTGTGTACGTGTGTGTGTTTGCACGGGTGCTGGGGGGAGGCTGCGGTGGCGGAGGGCGCAGACTGGAGCATAGCCCCGCACTGTGTGCCTGTGCAGCAGGCAGCCCCTGCGCTCCCAAGAATGTTGCCACTGCCGCCGCCGCCGCCTCTGCGACCTCGGCTGATGCAGGTCCCACTGCTGAGCTGCTGTACACTTACGTAGACACGCCTCGAGACACTGGAAAGTTTTCTCGGGTGGTGCTGCAGGTTGGAAGGGAGGGAGGCCAGGGGGCGTGGGGTGCAGCCCAGCGGTGCACAGCATGGGCAGGGTGGGTGGCATTGGCATTGCGGGGCAGGGCGGACAGGGGCCCTGACGGTAGACTGGTTGGCAGACGGTCGCACATCCAACCAGTGTTGCCAGGTGGGCAGCCGTTTCTGTGGTTTGAAGTGCTGTGCGCAGCTGAGGATGAGTGCACAAGGCGGCGCGCCCCTCAGGCACCGGGCCGTGCAGACACCGCGTGTTGCTTAGTGTCGCGCCCCCTTGCAGGACCGGGACGGCAATGACTGCTCCTTTGGCGAGTCTCTGGAGGCTGCCCATGAAGAGGACCACAAATGGCTGAAGGGTGTGATCGACAGGCACCTGGGTGAGCAGCGCCTGCACAACTTTCTGAGCCGCCAGCGTGCACGCTCGCTCAGCTCGCACACTCTCCGCCGTCGGTGGCATGGCTGGCCTGTGCGAGCGTGCGCCATGCGATGCGACGCACCCCGTCCTGCCTTCTGCCTTGCTGCAGGCGACATCCGGGATGGAAAGGTCTGACAGGCAGGTCCTGGTCTTCAGCCACCTGGAGTCAGTTCTTGCATGGCTTCCCTGCTCACGTCATGCCAGGCCCGTGGCGTGACGTACATAGCACTCAGCAGCAGCAGAAGAGGAGAATACCAGTGCAGCCAGGTTGGCTGTGCTATCGTGCAGCATGCATGATTGGGTATTTGCCAGCTAGCCCGCATCAACACTCATGAAGGCTGCATGCGGGCATTCGCTGGTGTAACAAGACTGCTGGAAGCATGTTGAAGCGTGGCAGCCTGCTGACATAGCCAGAGTATACAGGGATGAAGCAGACAGGACGGCAGCAGATCTAGAGAGAGCAGGCAACAGCGAGAATCGCAGTGCTGTATTAAACAGAATGCATGCGTTTATTACGTGTGGCAATGGAGAGCAGCAGAAGCCGCGGCCAAGCCGATGCGGCATCCCATTCACAGCGGCAAGTCGCCCTCCATGAGGCGCATGTGCCGCCAACATTTTTGTTCCGCCAGCTGGCATGATGCCTGCGTGCACCTGTCACCAGCTGTGCCTTTGTATTCAAGCCCTCCCTTTGTTCAAACCCTTTCCTTTTGTGCCCACTGGGTACACTACCACACTTTCCTCCCCTGTGGGGACAAGCTATATAAGCACCTGCCCAGCCTGTATGTCACCTTTTCCCCCTTGCACGCGTGTGTGCCTGCCTGTGGCGTTGCCAGAGTGCACATTCTGACTGACAGGCTCTTTACACCGGGTGTAAGAGAAGCGCTGTTCACAGAGCCCCAGGGCAGAGAAGGGAAGGTCCTGCCGTCTGACAGGCGCGGCAGTAGTCACAAGGGAGCAGACGGACTTGCTCGCTTGCAAAGCCTCCTGAACAACTCACAGTCGACAGCACGCTCTCAGCCGACGCTGTAAAACCCAAACACCTCTTCTTCCGGGCCGGAACCAACTTTGGCCCCGGACGAAAGCGCTAGCGGCACATGTGAGCAAAGGCTGCAGGGGCTTGTCGTGCGGGGGCGCACTTTCAATTGTCAACGCACTGGTTTTGTGAATTGGAGGGGAGCGTGGTGACGCACAGCAGCAGCAGCAGCTTGATTGGGAGCGACGAGGCCGAGCCGGGGGCGGGGCAGCGGGGCACGCAGCCCGATGCCGCGCAGGAGGAGGGGCACCAGCAGGCGCTTGAGCAGGTGGCGCAGCTGTCGCAGAGCATACGGCGTGGCTGCCAGCTGGTAGAGCTGCCTTGACGCTGCTGAAAGCCGCCCACTCACTGGGAAGGCAGTGGGCGCTGCGTGCCGCAGCGCGCCACGTCAGCACCTGCATGGAGGGCAGAAGATTTCCTGCGTCGCTGCCTGTTCGCCGCCTGCTATTGACTGCACTCTCAGCCCAAGCATGCTTGCTGGCATGGCGACTCCGCTGCGGGCGGGTGCCGGCCCCCAAGCCGCCGCGTCCCAGCGCTGGCCAGGCGCGTTGGCTCGGTTCAAGCATCGCCGGCCGTGCGCTCCGATGCAGCTCCGACTCCTGCGACAGGCGCGGGAGCGGCTGCCTGGCGGCGCCGGCGACGCTAGGGTTGTCGGGGCGGCAGCAGCTGAACCCAGCCCGGAGCAGCAGACGATTGTTTCCCTGCCTGGGCAACTGGGTGAGTGCTGCTGTGGCTGGTGCACGCAGGGTGAGGGGCTGCATGTCTGCGTTTGCAGTATGTGCATGTTTAGTCACGGCGGTGGGCAGTGCAGTCCTCCGGGCAAGCGGCCTCTCCTCGGTGAGAGCCACGCCAGTGCCAGCAGATTGTCAGGCACGCTGCCCTGCCCTGCAGACTTCCCTGCTGGCACGCTGCTGGGCGGGCGCTACGAGGTCGTCGAGTTGCTGGGCCATGGCAGCAGTGGTGTGACCTATCGCTGCAAGGACACTGACGGCGGGCAGGACGTTGCCGTCAAGTGCCTCTCGCTACGCAGGCGAGTGGGCGGGCTGGGCCTGCTGGGCATCTCTGGCCTGGATCTACCCTCAAGCAATCAGTGCACGGACAGTGTTCAGCCACGCGTGCAGCGCGCTTTGCAGGCCTCGTCACAAGGCAATTTGCCTCAAGCAAGTGCAACGCTGGGGCGCTGGGCATTTGGCCTCCTCTGACTCCGCTTCCTGCCCTGCAGCCTCAGTGGCGGCTGGAAGCAGCTGGAGTTGTTTGAGCGGGAGGCCAGGGTGCTGCAGGGTCTGGAGTACCCTGGCATCCCGCGCTACCTGGCCTGCTTTGAGCAGGACACGGAGCGGGACCGCGCCTTCTTCCTGGTGCAGGTGGGGCGGAGCTGCAAGGGCTGCCTCGAGGAGGGGCTCCTTTTGTGCGGTTCGGGCGGCCGGCCGTGGCAGGGCCGTGGTCTTGGCATGAGCATCAGGGAACTGCCATGTCCAGACTGGTAGGGCTGGTGTAAGCTGGTGTGCGTGCAGCAGGGTGCATCTTGCTCTACATGCCACCCTGCCTTCCCTTCCCCCCCCACCAACGCAGGAGGCAGTCCAGGGCACCTCGCTGGCAGCCATGGTGCGCTCCGGCTGGCGGCCCGACGAGGCAGAGGTTGAGCGCATCGCCACCGAGCTGCTGGGCACGCTGCGCTACCTGGGCAGCCGCCAGCCGCCCGTGGTCCACAGGCAAGGTGTATTCTGCCTCTGGCTGCACTCTGAATGCAACCCAACGCGTGGTCCACAGGCAAGGTGTATTCTGCCTCTGGCTGCACTCTGAATGCAACCCAACGAAGGCGCCAGCATGCAAGGTGTCACACACACATCCGTCTCCCTTGCTCTGCAGAGACGTGAAGCCCGAGAACATTGTGGTGGAGGGCGGCACGAGTGGCGGCAAGGTGTATCTGGTGGACTTTGGCAGCGTGCAGGTGGGGGGAGGGGCACTCAGTGCTGCGCCTTGGGGGTTTGGTAGTGCTGGCCCACACCCGGGGTGCTGGCGTTGCTAGGTAGTAAGTGTGCCACGCAGCAGACCCGCGTGGTCCCTCCTCTCACACCCAGCCCCGCAGCTCCTCCTGCTCTACCCTCGCTGCCTTGCCTTCCCGGCAGGCTGCTGCTGCAGCAGCCATTGACGACCCCGCCAGTGGCGCCACAATGGTGGGCACTTTTGGCTTCATGGCGCCTGAGCAGATGCGCGGGGCGGCCTCCCCGGCCAGTGACCTGTACAGCCTGGGCGCCACCCTGCTCTCCCTGGTGTCAGGGCGCCCGCCCAGCTCCTTTCCTGCCGATCACCTGCGCATCGACTTTTCTTCAGGTCAGGAGAGGTGATGTTTCTGCCTGCGATGCGTGCTTGCGCACCAGTTCCCGCTTTATAGACTGCAGGGTGAGAGGCTCCTCACGCTCCTCCACAGCAAGCTAAGAGGTGTGCACA
>KQ482030.1:457920-471781 GCA_001430745.1 Auxenochlorella pyrenoidosa
GGATGTGCACAGGGACGACGGTGCACGTGCATGCACACCACACCCAGTACCACTCTCCCCCCACCCCCCACGCACCCCCACCCTCTTGCACACCCTCACCGTTGATCCACACAGTGTCCACATCGCACAGGCACAGGTCCAGGCCAAAGTCTGTGAAGGTGCGGGCCAGGTCCACCTGCAGGCCGGGCGCCCCATGGGCGGCCAAATCTTGAGGGCTGCCAACCAGTCAAACGGGCAGCACCATCGCGGCTGCGGCAGCAGGCCCGCCCCATGCTGGCAGCAGCGCTGACATACAGCCGGCAGCGAGCTGGCGCGGCCGCACCTTTTGCCGCCCCATCTTGTGGAACGCCTCTGTGCCCCAGCCAAAGTCGGCCGTGCCCAGCCCTGTGTCGGCCGACCCGGTGTCGTACATGGCAAACACATTCAGGCCGCGGTCGGCCAGGGCCTGAAGAGCAGACCAAGAGCAAAGGGGTGGGGGTGGTGTGTGGGGGTGGGTGGGGATGGGGGTGTGAGGGTGTGGGGGGAGGGGGGGGCAGGGGGGTAAAGTGGGGCACGTGTTTCCCAGATAAAGTCTCGACAGTCAGCAACCAGGCAGCTCAAAATGCAGGGCCGGCGTATGCTCTGCTGCCTGCTGCCGAGTTCGCACCCGCTGGCAGGCCGCGCTGCCGGGCTGCCGGCTGCAGCACCCACCTGGCCAGTCTCCTTGTCCATTGCTCCCACCAGATAGTTTGTGATGCCGTGCACCTGCGCGGCAGGTCGGCGACAGCACCCATCTGCTGGTTGACCACTTGCCCGCTCAGGAGGTTGCGCCTCTGCTGCCACAATTGGCATGCAGCTGGGCGTGCGGCATGCATGTGTTGCTAGCATTAGCGCCCGGTGCAGCACCCACCTGCATGTGGTGCACCCAGTTGAGCGTGAAGTCGAGGAAGTGGAAGTTGGCCCAGGTCACGATGATGATGCCGTCACGGGCGTAGCCGTGCGCTAGTTCGCGGCTGAGCCGCGGCACGACGCCCTTCTTCACCGCCACGCCGCCGCTCTTCGTGGCCCCGCCTGCCTGCGCCTTACTGGTGCTGCCGGCACTGCTGCCGGCGCTGGTGTCGGCGCTGCTGCTGCTGACGCTGCTGCTCACGCCCGCCATGAGCCCGGCCTTCTGGAGTTTGACCGAGAACTCGGCGGCATCCCCCGAGGCTTTCGCCAGCTGGAACAGCTGTGCAGCAGTGGCGGCGTCATCCACCACTGTTGTGCGGCTGACCGAGGCCACAAGTGGGCCCTGCAGCAGCTCGGATGGCAATGAGTCCCGCATTTGAAGCAGCGTGCTTGGTGGGCAAGTTGAGAGCACTGGGCCAAGCGGCGACGCACACATGAAACATGGCTGGGACTCCAGTGTTTTTGCCCTCCTAAAGCTACTGCCCCTCTCACACCACTCACCCTGCGGCCCAGCACCACCACGCCAATGATGGCCAGCGCCAGGAGCAGCACCGCCCGCCTTCCGCCCGCCGCCGCTGGTCGCCGCGGCGCCCTGGCCACCGCCATCCCTTCTGGCGTTGGCTGGCTGCGATCCCAGTCTCACAGGGGCCTCCCTGGAGAGCCAGCCGGCCCTGCGGGCCGCTGAGAACGCTTGGCCGTCCAGCGATGGGCGCGAGAGCAGCTGTGTGCGCACGAAAGGTGATCCCGATCCCAGGGCAGGCCAGGAGAGCTCACAGGCCGCGTGGGCAGCAAAAGGCACTTCTGCTGCGCCTGTCGTGCGGCCCTGCCAATTTTGATCAGCTCGCGCCTTGGTGCATTCCAGCAGCACCTCTGAATCTGCGCAACCTCTTGCTGCTTCAGTTGGCTGCCTACTACCTGCTGTTTGCCCTAGTATGAGCGGTGCTTGGGACACGCTCTTGAAGACGTTTGGCATCAAATACGAGGACTCCTCCGTTGTCCGCGAGCACGACGGTGCGGGAAATGCCAGCGTTTTATAAACGGTTTGTGAAACTGACAATGACAGCCTTGTTGCGTGGTCTCTCGCCGCCCGGGCTGTTCATCAGTCGAGATGCACCGGTTTCCAGACGCTGCACGGTCTCCTTGCGCTGGCTGTCACCAGCACCGGCCGCCGCTGCCGTCGTCACCCGCAGCCTGCCTGCCACCCGCCGTTCTCCCCCGCCATTACTCATTTCTCCATCGCCTCATGGACCTCCCCAACACACAACACCCCTGCAGTCAAGCGCCAGGCTAGTGCCGTCAAGGACGCGACCGCAGAGGGCCTGGTGGGCGCGGTGGTCGCGCTGGCCTGCTCCTCTGCCACCGTGCTGGGCGCCTGCAAGCTGTTCCCGGCCTTCAACCGCAGCCTGAGCGTCTCGGGCAAGACAGCGCTCATCGTGAGTTGGGCGGCTGTGCTGCTGTCTGCCTGCCGCCCCTGTGCGTACGCCTGCGTGTCGATTGTTTTTGGCTTGCTGTCTGGCCGCCCTGGCGGCCGCCGAGTTCGGCGACTGCCTGGGAGCAGCTACCTGGCTGCTGCTGGCTGCTTCCAAGGGAGGGCTCATGGTACAGACAACCCCCCCCCACCACCACCACCACTAGCTTGTCCGGCCCGCTGGGCATGGCAGGGGGCTGGTTTGATCGCGCCACGCGCCCTCCGTTGCGACCGCCGCCTGCGCGCTGCCCCACACACACAATAGGTGACCCCGGCCTTTGGCACCTTCTTCCTGCTCGCCGAGCTGAGGATGAACGAGCACAAGCGGCTGCGCCGCGGGCCCAGCGCCTGATCTACGCGCATACCCCGATCCCGCCATGGGTGCCCGGCCAAACGCCATGCCGGCCCCGCCCAAGAAATGAGCGCTCTGCCATGCATGCTGCCAAGGCCCGTTGAGCCCGGCGCCGCGCCAAGCTTCTTCCCCACCTCCTCTTCGCCATGTACCCTCAGCACTGCGATGCTACGCCCTTGCATGCTACACACGATATGCCAATGCTCTACGCCCCTGCTTGCCCCGTGCGGTGCACGCCTGCCGCACACAATCTGCTGCGCCTTCCTGCTCACATGACTAGTGATGCTGCAAAAGAATGCCCCTCCGACTAGCTTTGTAAAGGTAGCTAGCCCCCCCACCACCCACCCACCCACTCCTATTGCGCACTCATGAAGAATTTTTTGTGCACTTGCAGGAACATCCTTTGCCTTGGGCTCCTTCAGCAACCCATTGACTGAGCCCTGTGGCCTGCTGCATGCATGCAGGCCTGAGCGCTGCCACCACCGCCTAGGACGATAGACGCAGGAGCAGCCGCTCGCTTGAGCTTGGTGCAGTTTAGCATAGGCCTAGGTAGCTGCTGCACCGCCTGCCGTGCCGTGTCCTGAGCCGGCGTCCGCTTGCCGAGGCCCCCAGGCAGCAGCTCCCGGCAGCCATGGGCAGCGCCACCTTTCCTGTGGAGCGCATCCACCGCGTGGCGGCAGCCTCCTGCCTCACATGGTGCGCACGCCGCCCCTGCTGCTCCGGTCTGCGTTATGAGCTGCGCTGCATGCCGCGCCTTTGCGCCTTTGCCGGAAAGGTGCCAGTTCTGCTGTGCTGCCCTTTTCTGGTATGTGCCGTGGCTGCATGCCGCGGCTGTGACTGGCCACCCTGGGGCTAAGCACTGCTGCCCTGCGTGCGCGCAACACCTGGTGCAGGGGCCTGGTCAGCCTGGCAGTGCACCTGTGCAGCCGCGCGCTGTGGCGGGGATATACCAAGACGCTGCGCCCGGTTGAGCGGCGGCAGTGGTGCAATAAGATTGCCTGCGGCCTGCACGTGAGCGGGCGGCGGCGCTCATAGCTGTGCTGCGCTGGGCGGCTGGGCTTTGGGCTCGCTGCCTCTGGGCAGGGCTATGATGCACATGGCTTCTGGCCGCGCCTCCTTACGCCCGGCATGCAAACCCCGACGGCTGCATGCGGCGTGCCGTCCCCGGTCCTCTCCTGCAGGCTGCTGTGCTGGCCTACCACCAGGCCTGGAACCTGTTTGACCCAGTCCTGAATGCTGACCCGCTGCATGGCGTGACGGGTGCGGCTGGCCGCGCTGGGCAGCATGGGCCGCGCATCCCTTGCTGCACCCGGGTTGCTTGCGATGCCGTGGCCAAGGCTCGCGTACGCCGCCTGCTCGTGCCTGCCATTGCTGGCCCCCCTCCCAATGAGCCTGGCGCCCCGCATCCCTGGTCGCCGCCTGCGCGCGCCCGCCGTCGCTGGGCCCCTTCCTAATCAGCCTGGCGCCCCGCCCCCCGCCGTCTGCAGACGGCCACTTCTTCTGGGGCTCCGTGCTGCTGGGCTACCTGGCCTACGACACCGCCTACTCCCTGGCCTGCTTCCCCCTGCGCAGCGGCGCCGTCATGCTGGCGCACCACCTCGTGGGCATCGCCGGCTGCGTCATCGGTGGGCCGCCGCCCCCTGCCTGCCTGACTTCCCCCTCCCGCTCGCCGCCCCGCCGTCTGGCTGCCCCCTGGAGTGCCCTGCGCGTGGCGCCCGCCCGCCGTGAACCTACGCCCGCCCGCCACCCAGTGCCAGTGCCACAGCCACGCTCCTCAGCGAGCCCCTGCTTTGCTGGCCTTGCTGATGTATGCACTGGTCCCCGCACCGATCACTGCCCACCGGCTCCTGCAGGCGTGTACTTCAACAAGCTGGCGCTGTTTGGCATGGCCATCGAGGTGTTCTTCGAGTCGTGCAACCCGCTGCTGCATGTGAGCCGCGCGCCGCGGGCCCGTCAGGGCCTGTGGGCTGGATGCCTGGCTGTGTGCACATCCTGGCACAGCGCAGCTTGATTGTAGCCTCACCCTTGCTGACCCTCGGCACTGCCTCGGCACTGCCTGCTCTCGGCATGCATGCACGTGCAATGTTGCATCACCACCGGTCAGCCCTGCCCTGCCTCTTCCAGGTGCTTGGCTGCATGCGCATCGCCGGCCAGGCGCACGGCCGCGTCTACGCCGCAGTCAGCAAGCTGTTCGTGGCGCAGTTCTTCCTGTTCAGGTGGGCGGCTGCATCTTGCGCCTGAGCTGGGTCGCAGAAACACGACGGGGTGTGCCCGATTGCTACTTGCTGCCGCCGTGTGCCGAGCACCGGGGCCCGCGCCTGGCTACCCTACCCGCCCTTCTGCCAGCGCCCTGACCCGGCCCCGCTGCGTGTGCTTTGCCTCGGGCAGGGTGGTGATCAGCAACGGCTACTTCCTGTGGATGCTGCGCATCGTGCTGCGCCTGGAGGAGCAGCCCTGGTGGGCGTGGGCAGGTGAGCCGGGCGAGAGCCGCACGTTGGCGGTGGAGGGGGCCTGTGGCGAGCGTTTGGCGGGCTGGTGGAGCATCAGAGCACCACGAACCCCCCGCGCAGCGCGTGCTGCCACTGCCTGTCCCACCGCGGTTCATGCCCTCGGCTGGCCGCCCTATGCCTGCAGGCGTCGCAGTGTTTGCGCTGCTCAACACGCTCAACCTGCTGTGGCTGGTCAAGCTGGTGGCCATGGCCCGTGCTGGAGACCAGCAGCAGGGTAAACAGCAGCAGCGGCAGAATGGAGGGGGGTGGCAGCCCGCTGCGGGGGCTGCAGGCAAGCCGGCGCCGCAGCCGGGCGTGGCCATCACCGCATTCGCTGGCAGCGTCCCCAAGCAGGACTAAGAGGGCGTGCCCCTGCTGTGTGGCTGTGACCCACCTGTGCTCTGCATGTATGTTATCCAACACCAATTCTGCGACCAACCTGCAGCAGCTGCTGCCACGTTGGCAGGCCCCTTTTCCTGACGTACATTCTGGCCCCTTGACCTTTGTATACATTTGGCCCCTTGACCTCTGGATACTGCTACATTTGTTTTGGCAATCGTTTGGACGACAGCCCTGCAGCACAGAGCAGGCACCATGCACGCAGGGGCGCTTGGGCGACTGCACAGGGAATTATTACAGGGAAGCAGAGCTGCAGTGTGGTCATGGGTCTGGGGGCAGTTATGGCTGCGCAGCAGTCAGGTGAGAACGAAAGCGGGATCACGGCACAGCGAATGGGCGTGCCCAAGATGGTGAGGTCCAGGAGTAGTTTGCAAAGGGAAGTTGGCCAGCTTTGAGCATCCTCTGAGGCCGGTCGGAATGGGATGCATGGGGAGGGGCAGTCTGGCAACAGCGTTCAGCTGACAGCTATGGTGTCACGAACAGATGTACATCCACGGGTCTGTACACATGGGCAGTGCCTTTCGGCTTAGGGAAGAGAATTGGCTGTTGCTGTTGGGCGGGTGAACGGTCGTGTAGCAAGGTCGGCTGGAGCGTCACCAAAAAGTGCAGTACAACTACTAGTAGTAGCATGTGGCAAGCGCACGTTCTGTGCGGCGAGAGCGGTCCAGACGGGGCGGCCTGGGGCATCGAGGAATTATGCATGGGGGCTTTGGTGGCCTGCAGTCAGGCCCCTCGGCGTGTGCCCCCCGACAGCGGTGCAGCACAGCCCCGCTTGTTCAGGCTGCGGCATGCTGCCTGCGCCAGCTGCAGCGGCGAGGGGTTGCCCTGCAAGCAGAGACATGGCTGTTGCTTGTTGGTAACGCAAGCTTTCAGGGCTGCTGACAGCACCATGCTGACAAAAGTTGACGCACAGCATGCCTGTCTCCCATTTCCCGCCGCAACAGCTGGCTGGGCAGCGCAGTGCAAGCGCGTGTGCCCATTGTGGCTGCTCAGCACGCCCGCAAACCAAGCATGCTGGCGCCACACGCGCATCAGTGGTCGCCCCCTCACCGGCTTTGTGAGGGACCAGAGCATGAGGCCGCCTGCACCGCGGTGGGCAACCCAGTTCCCCAGGTCTTGTGCCTCCGGCACGGTCATGCGCGCCTGGCCCCAGCTCTGCAGTTGAAGGGTTTAGACGGGGATGGCGAGGAGCACTGGTCAGCCATGTGTCTTGCAGCATGTTGCAGCTCTCACTGCCTGCTTGGGCATGAGCATCTACCTGCATTCCTAGCATCAGCGCCGCGAGGCAGCACTGGCATGGCAAGTGAGGCCATGTCGGACACTTGAGCTACGCATGAGCCGCAACAGCATAAGCAGCCATTGGCTGGCACACACCTCGGGGGGCACTTGCATGCCTGCCAGCACCCGGTTGCAGGGGAAATAGGTGCAGTAGGCGCTGATGGCCTCCTGCGACAGGGAGGGGCGGTTGGGGGGTTGGTGTGGTGCGTCAGGCAGGGTTGCAGCCCAGAATGCCTTGACGTTCACCCTATGCAGTTCATCGCAAGACATGCATGGCAATACCACAGCATGGTATTGGACGGCACGTGCTTGCGCTGCATCCATCTCATGGCCAGCCATGTCGCTGGCTGCTGGCCACCGGCCGCCCTCGCCTTGGCGTCGTAGCCTGTGGGGGCGCCCGGCGGTGACCGCTTGTCTCCCGCGTCATACGACATGACAAAGAGGTAGTCCAGCAGCTTGCCAGCGGCGCGCAGCACGTTGAGGGCCATGCCCGTGTGGCTGCCCTGGGGCAGCGAGTTGGCAAAGCGCCTGCGGGTGGGGCGGCGCGACGAGCGGGGCAAGCGTTGCAAGGCAGCTGGGTTGGCCTGGAGAGAGTGGAAAGGCAGCAGCGCGGTGCAGCCATGGGGGCAGGGTGCCGCGGTTGCGAGGGGCGGGCAGGAGCCGGGCTGCCTCGCACCCTTCGCCATAGGCGCCGATAGACCAGGCCGCCGTGGTCAGCAGGTAGCGCGGCCGCGGCAGGGCGGCCCGCAGCCTCTGCGCCAAGTGCGGTGGGGTTGGCATGGTACGCACATGTCAGCTCAGCTGATTGTGCCGACAGCGTACACGTCAGTGGCGTCGCTGCTGACACGCGCCTGCCCTGTGCCTTTCTGGTGGAACGATTCTGCAGTGACACGCGTATTCACGGTCCAGCTCCTGCACTACTGCCCGCACCTGCACCGCTCGTGTGTAGCCCTTGTCGGTGGTGCACGCCATCTTGTCTCGCTCGCGCCAGCAAGCTGCAGTGGAGGGGGCCGACGGACACAGCATTGCAGGCCTGGTCTGTAGAGACCATGCCCAGGCCATGCGCTTACATTGCTGAGCCGCCTTATGCTACACTGCGGTCTCCTCCCTGAGCCTGCCCAGGCCGCTGTCCATTCCACGCTGCAGCAGACAGAGCCGCAGGCACACAGCCAGAGGCGCCCATCCAGGGCTCACAGCCATCCCCTTCGTAGTCCACATCCACGCCGTCCAGCCCAAACTGCCGCACGAAGGCGGAGATGGCGGTGGCGTTCAGCCGGTCCCAGGCGGTGTAGGTGGCGCCCCCGACCGACACCAGCACCCGCGTGCGCGGGTTGCGCCGCTTCAGCAACGCAATGGCGCCCTTGACCACCGCTGGCTCGGAGCTGCGGGCGGCGGGGAGTGCAGCAGGGGGCCACGGCTGGGGCGCGGGCAGCCGCGCTGCAGTGTGTACCTGGTGCCGAGGGCGGCATAGGAGGCAGGCAGGCAGGCAGGCAGGCCTCCGGCTGCTGGGCAGTGCCCACATGCTCTCCCTGAACGACTTCTGGGCGATCCTTGCGCAGCTGTCCTGCCCTGCCCGGCCTCCCGGGGACTCTTCCTGCAGCCCTGCTGCTCACCTGAAGCTCAGGCCAGTGCCCTCAAAGGTCAGGCCCCCGCCATAGGTGGCCTCGGGCCACATGAAGGCCAGGCCTGCAGCGCAGGAGCAGGGGACGGGACCACGGCCCTGAGCCTGTACACCTGCTAGACCTGTCGCGTCTGGCAGGCCTGAACCGGGCCTCTGGGTGCGCCCCGCTGGCAGGCTCGGCCCTGCAGGCTCGGCGCCGCCCTCGTGTGCGGATGCACTCACACACAATGTCCACGTATCCAGGCAGCTGCGACAGGCGGCTGGCCGCGGCGCTGCTGGCCCAGGGGTCGGCCCAGCTCTCCAAGTAGCCCGCAAAGTGGAAGCGCGAGCCCGGAGGGGCGGGGGCGGGGAGGGGGTGCGGGGGGGTGCGGCGGGCGCGGCGGCTGCGGAGGGCGCGGCCGCGGTGAGGGCGGTGGGCGTGGTGGCCGCGGCGGGTGCGGCGGCAGCGGCGGTGACGGCTTGGCCGCGCAGGGCGGCATGTTGTAGGGCCAGTCGCACACTTGTATGGCCTCGTTGAAGCGCAACCCCGCCAGGCAGTTGTAGAGCGCAGGGCAGCCCAGCTGGCAGCCGCAGCGGTAGAAGCAGCTGCCGCAGGTTTGACGCTCCGCGTAGAATCGGTCCACGCTGGGCTTCCCTGTACAGGCCGCAGCTGCCGCCTCCTTGGTGCAGGGCGCGGGGGAGCGTGCGATCTGCACCACCCCTCCTCCGGGGGCGTGGGTGGCGATGCCGCCGGTGTTGGCCTCTGCCGCCAGAGCAGCCTTTGCTAGCTCATATAGTATGCCATTCGTCTGTGTACATGGAGGGACAGGTGGCAGTAGAATGGTGGGTCAATGGGCATCTAGCTGCGTTTGCAGCAGAGGTGGAACAAGGTGCAGCGCAAAGGTTGTGGGCGGTACGGCCGCTTTGGGTAGTGCATGGTTTGGCAGCTGGGGAGCACCGCGCTGGATGTCTGGTGGGCATTGCAAATGGCTAAATAGCAGATTTCAGATGCCTAGCCCTTGTTGCTATGCCGGACTTCTTCACAGGGCCAGCTTGCTGGAACCAGCAGGCATTATGCAAGCAACGCGTGGCGCAGGCGCCGACAGGTGCTGCAGTCCTCTCACAGGTGCGGAGCTAGCCCGGCAGGACACGCCATTGATGCTAAACACAGCGATTGTAGCGACAACCAGGAGGGTGGCTGGCTTATAGCCAGCCATGGTTGAGCGTGAGCTCAACCACCTGCCCTGCGTGGAGCAGATGTTGCTGGATCCTGCTCCGATCGAAAGTTCAGCACACAGGAAAGGTTGGGCGAGGCCAGGAAGGTGCGTTCGTCGTCTTCCAACGGGGTTCCAAGCTGGCAGACGAGTGCCTGGGCGCGGGGCGGCAGGCCTTCCCGTGCGCCAGAAGCAGTCTTCAATTACCTCCGCGAGGATCGATTACATCCACGATAATTTGTTGCCAGCGCCTCCTTTCACAATGGCCTGTTCCGCTGCGGCCTCTTGCACCACCGCCCGGTCTTGTGTGCGGCCAAACTCAGCTCCAGCTGCGGCGATCCGATCATCGGCGCGGCCTAAGCATCCCCAGCTAGCAGCGGCAAGCAACCGGTGGCAGTGGCGGCACTGCTCACGGCTGCCGCCTGCGCAAGCGGTGGCAGGCAGCGGGGGCAGCGGCGCAGAGGAGGTGGAGTACAAGGACAGCCCCACCGACCTGCTCTTCATCGCGCTGTGCCGCGTGGCGTACGGCCGGCTGGCCGGCTGGCAGTCGCCGCGCAGGTGAGCGGGCAGTCCCTCTGCACACCCGAAGCGGCGACCTGCCTCACCTGCAAGGATGCGCTCGTGCAGCCTGCGCTGTGTTTGACCCTGTAACCAGACGTTCTGGACCCTGCACCCTGCCATGCACAGCTGGACTGACGGCCCGGAGACCTTCAAGGGCATGGTTGAGGTGTCGCGTGCGCTGATGCGGGGCCGGGGGGCGGAGCAGCAGCGGGACGCAGTCATCCAAGGCTTCCCAGAGGTGCGGGCCGGGTCGAACAATCAATCAACTACATTCAAAGTTGTAATTGCATCAAAAGTCCGTCTGCCTGCGTACCTGCCTGCGTGTGGTGTCGCAGCCCTCCTGACCGCGACAGCGCCTCGCAGCGCCGACCTGCAGCCCCGGTTGAGGGGTTGCTCCAGGCACCGAGCGACCGGCCGGTGCTGGCCGTGGGAGCAACCACTGTTTTCACGAGGAGGCAGGTCGACTGCTTGATCGGCGGGGCCAGCCTTCGTGCCCCGCTGCTCCGCGGCTCGCTGCAGCCCGGCTTGCTGAAGCCCCGCCTCCCCGCTCGCGCCGCGGCCGCAGGTCCCTGACTGGTTCCGACGCCTCTTCCCCTACTCCAAGTGGGGGGCGGAGCTCAACGCCCGGATCACGCCGGCCTTCTTCACCTGGCTGGTGGGCTGCACAGCACCGGGCCCGGCGGTGCTGCCCAGGCACCGGGCGGGCTGTGGGTGGCCAGGCAACATTGCAACATGCTTGGTCCGTGCATGCCCTCCACGCAAACCCGTCCGGGGTTTGGTGGTAACGGTAACAGCCCTGCCCTGCCCGCGCCCCCCTCCCCCCCGGGGGCGCAGGTGGGGCCCATGGCCACCGCGGCGGCCGAGGTGGACGGCGGGGTGGTGCAGCAGAGCGCTGTGAAGATCCAGCGCTGCCGCTACCTGGCGGAGAGCGGCTGCACCGCGATGTGTGTCAACCTCTGCAAGGTGCCTGCTTGGGTGCCTGCTGGCGCGCACGGCGGGCTGGGCACGCGCCGCCGGGGGCGCCCTGCTCTGCGCGGGCTGGGGGCGCAGTTGCGCCTGCGAGTGCAGGGTGTGCAGGTGGCAGAGCTGCGATCCGGGCCGCGCTGCCATGCATGGGGGCTGCACAGGGTCAGCTCCCGAATGTTGTTGGGAGCCGTGGTGTCTGGCAGGGACGGCTTGCAGCAGGGGGCGCGTGCGCATGCCCGCACGCACGGCAGCACGCACGCGGACCTCTCTGCAGGCCTGGCCTGGGAATGTGCCCCACCAAAGGAGCGCAGCAGCAGGAGCGCAAGCGGCGCGCACGGCGGGGCTGCTGCGTGCACAGGCCATGATCGTAGCGCCCCCGGGCCTGCTCCCCCGTCGCAGGCGCCCACCCAGACCTTCTTCACCGAGCAGCTGGGCATGCCGCTGACCATGACACCCAACTTTGATGACTACAGCTGCGAGGTGGGCACAGCAATGCGCGCCTGCACGTCACCCTCTGTGCTGTCGCTGACTGGGTGCCACGGCTGGGCAGAACGCCGCTGCCGTTGGGCGCCATGGGCGCCAATGTTGCTGCCGCTAGCTGGCTGGTGTTTGTGTGGAGGTGGTGGTGGGCATGAGTGCGCTGCGGGGCGGCCCGCCAGGCGACCCTGCTCCCGCACAACTGGGCGGCGCATCGTTGTGTTGGAACACCCATTCAGCCTGCTTCAACTGTCTTTCATAAGAACGACGGCAGCGCCTCTAAGCTGTCGTGCTGCATTTTGCGGCTGGTGCGTGGCAAGGGAGCGCCTCCTTGGCGAGCATCCCCCGATTGTGGCCCCTGGCCCCTCACAGCACGCGCCCTTGCTTCCTCTCCCCGCCTCTTCTCCTTTTCTGAGCTGCAGATGGTGTTTGGCAAGCGGCCGCCGCCACTCAGCGAGGACCCTGTGGCAACGCAGCCCTGCCTGGCGGCCTGCTCCACCGCTGTGGCTAGCGGCGGGCGCTGCCACAAGCTTGACTGACTCCGTCTCTGCCCTGTGTCTTTTCTTGCGTGCCTACCGTGATGCTTATCACGGTAAATTGCCTGCATGGGGGGGGACGTGATACCAGCAAGCCAGCACCTGGGCGGCGAGTTCCTTGGCTTCAGGAGGCTGGAGTAGGGCGCCGGCGCCCCCTCTACTTTTGGCTAGTTCGCCGGCCGCACGCCCACGATTCCAGGTCCGGAGGGGCGCCAGATGGCTTGTGCATGGTTGCATGGCGCGCATGCCGGAGGATGCATGCTGCCAGGTGGAGACCCCCATCCGCTGCCCCTTCTTGAACCGCTCTGATACCGTTCTGTACATTGCTCACGCGACATATACACTAGATCCCTTCTCCGGCAGCGCCAACGGGCGCGGGAGCAGCTCGGCAGTCAAGGGAGCACGCCTGAAGCACCCAACCTCGGAGGGGCAGCGGCCCCCATTGCTGAAATCATGTCCCGGAACTTCCTCCACATTCTACTTGCTTTAATTCTCGCCCTGGGGTGCAGCACCAGCCACTTGGTCGCCGGCGCGCCGCGCCCCCGGAAGCGATGCGCCCCCACTTTTGCCGTTCTTCGCACAAAATCGACCTCTAGGAGGGTTCGGCTGCCCATGTGCGCAGCTGCGCCTTCCCAGCCATTGGCGCAGGCAGTGGTCACTAGTGCCGTCGCAGGTGCGGCGGGAAGCCGCCCCTGCTTTGCAGCTTTCTACCAGCAGATCTATGCATGCCCTCCCTGCGTTCCCTGGCCGGCAGCAGCCCGAGAAGGTGGTGTGGTGGCAATCTTCCAGGGTACCTGGCTGCTTACCGCTGCCCTCCGGCTTGCACCTCCGCCCGCCTTGTGTCCCGTCCTTGCAGCTGCCGTGTCGACTGCCTACCCTTGCTCTGTTGGGGACGCGGCCTGCTACTGCGCCTGGCGTGGCACCCTTGGCTACTATGCCGACAACGACCCCACCGTGGGCTGCAAGTGGGTGTTCGCCACTGATTGGCCAACAGCCCGATTGTGCCGGGACAAGTGATGGGCATGGCGTGCCAGCTCTGCCAGGGGGCACCAAGGCGCAGAAGCAGCGCATTCCAGCCAGTCGGAGCGCGCACCTGCCTTGAACCTTGCCGCAGGGCCTTCTACTGGTGCTATGCCTCGGGTTCCAGCTACCTGAAATGCCAGACTGGCTTGCTGTTCAACGAAAAGGTCACCGCCTGCGACTGGCCGGCAAACACAGGTGAGCACTTTGAGGGAGGGTGCAGCGCTGGTGGGCAGTGTGCGGTGCGGGCAGGAGGTGCGGTGCCGGGCCCAGAGCCGCCTGAGAGGGCCGCAGGGAGCGTGTGAGCTGGCATGGCGTGCCCTCTGCCAGCTGGCAGGTTCGACCATGAGTGAACAGCTCTGCAGAGCGTGCTGTGTTGAGGCCAGGCATGCCCCTTGCCCGTCCCTGCTGCAGTTTGCCCAACTGCTGGACCGCTGCCCCCAGCTGCTGCCGCCAGCCCGCCGCCTCCAGCTCGGAGCCCTCCGCTGCCAAAGCCACCCAGCCCGCGCCCGCCCCCACCCGCCCCCAAGCCTCCCAGCCCCCCGCCGCCGCCTCCGCGGCCCTCGCCCCGGCC
>KQ482030.1:527215-543889 GCA_001430745.1 Auxenochlorella pyrenoidosa
TGGTGGTGGTGGGTGGGTGGGTGGGTGGGGGGGGGCAGGGGGGATGGGTGGCCGGGGCGGGCCTCTGCTGAGGCATGCAAGGCTTGCGCACAGGGCGGGGTGGCTCCCGCCCACAGGGGCGCTTGCCAACCGAAGCCATGCCATGCCACGCCGCCCAACACCTCACGTCCTGCCAGCGCACTCACTGCGTATGGCGCTGCGCTGCCGGCTGCCGCGTAGTTGGAGCGTGTGTGGTTGCCTGGAGCCCACAGCCCTTGGCCGGCTGTGCCGTTGTGTGTCTGCGGGCCGGGAAGGGGCAAGTGGTACCGTGGGCAGTCTGCAGATCCCAGATCGTTTTGAGCAGGCGGTCACGGCGCTGCTGCCTGACCAGTGCTGACCAGTCACAATTGCGAGCAAAAACCAGAGGCCCCGCAGCCTCACCATGCACACGGCATCCACCACCCCCACACCATCCTTTGGGAATCCCAGCAGGAAGGGCCAGACAGTCTGCGGGGGCGCCAGAGCAGCGGGGGCGGGGGCTGGCTTGCCGTCAGCAAATGAATCGCCACTAGCATCCTTGAGACAGGAGCCTGTGCCTGCGCCGGAGCGAAGGAGGAACGAAGGCGGCTGCGTGCCGGCCAGCAGGCTGAAAGGGGCTCGGGGCTGTGGCTTTGCAGTGGAAAGAGAGCATGCTGCACCGCATGCCGGGGCGGCGGCGGGCACGGCGTGCAGGCGACGACGCAGCGCGGGCTCACATCCAGGCCCCATCCTGTGAAGGAGTGCACCAGGGTGGGGCGCACCACCGCCTGGAAGAAGGAGAAGTCAAAGGCTGCAGGGGCACAAAAGGGTGGGAGCCCAGGGAGAAGGCGGCGGCATCGCCAAAGCCAAGCCAGCAGCCTTGCAGGCAGTCAGGCCCGTTCCCCGTGTGCTACTGTTGCGTGCGTGCCGGCTTGCCTGGCGCCATGATCTCCACAAAGGGTGTGAAGCGCAGGGCGATGCCGGGCCGCTGGAAGAGGGTGGGCCAGAACACCCTGCAGCAGCAGCAGCAGCAGCAGCAGCAGCAGGTCAACAGTGCGCAGCAGGCTCAAGGCAAGTCGCCAGCAGGCCGCTTCAGAAGGACCCGCCCTTCAAAGTAGCAAGAAGGTGGGGTGGATAGCCGACTCTCAGGCAGGAGCTTCTGCCGGCGCCAGCGGGGCACCCACCATGTGCCGCCCACACGGCACACTGACATCTGCGGGGCGAGAGAGCTGGAGAGGGGCTCAGGCCAGGCGCCACCTGCTATACCCAAGTGTGCCACATGGGGTGGCTGCCTTGCTCAGCATGCAACCCGCAAGAGGGCAGAACCTGCCCCATCCACCTCGACGCTAGCACAACCAAGATGCATGTGCCGAAGCTTGCAGTTTGCAGTGCCTGTGCTGGTGCTCGTGCCTGCCCCATTCACACCTGCGCCACCTGCAGCCCCGCCGCATCCATGGCCCAGAACAGCCCGGCAATGTCGCAGGCAGAGGCGACCACGTCGTCGTCGGGCAGCCAGAGGCGGGACCAGGGGCCCCGGGCAGCCACCAGCTGTGCCCACTCCTCACTGAACAGGGCATCCGCCAGCAGCTGGTATCTGCAGAGGGCAGTGCAGAAGGGTGTGGAGATGGGCTTCCAGGCAACAAGCACTGACATCAGTCTTGTAAGCTAAGCACGTGCATTGCCTTTGCTGCCGCGCCGCTGCAGCTGCGGCCCGACAGCCCTCACTTGGTGGCGCGGGGGCGGCGGAAGACGTGCAGGCACTGCGGGCAGGCGAAGCCGCTGCTGTTGCCAAAATAGACCACTACCAGGTCAAAGCTGGCAGCCAGAGCCGGGTCGTCCATCCACCTGCAGGGGAAAATGTTTCGCAGCAGGCTTGCTGCCGAATAGGATGGCGGGCAACCAACATGGCTTGGGCTGCGTAACACGCAGGTGGGCAGGGGCAGCAGACCGGCAGGTGCGCAATCTTGCCTGTTCCTCGAGGCGTCAGGCCCCCAGCCATCTCCAACCGTGGCAAGGATCATGTGCCGCCGGGGCTCCTGGCCATGCCCTGTCTGTTCTGCTTGCGGCACCCTCGGCCATCCCTGCTCTCTGCCTGCTGCTGCGGCTGCCTGTAGCTCTGCGCAGCTGGGCAGGCCCAGGGCTGACGGCCACGCTGGCGGCTCTGCTGCCCGCCCCCGCCGCTGCTCATGGTAGCTGGCCAACCAGGCACAAAAGGCGCCCTGAGCGCCTTGTCGCTGCCAACTTGCTCCTGGGCAGGCTGTTCGGCGCTGCTGGCAGCGCCGGCAAAAGCCGCTGCCAGGGCTATCGCCAGGAATGCAGGGCCAAAGGTCTGGAGCAGCATTGTGCGTGCCTGCCCGGCGAGGCGCCTGCAAGCCCAGAGTTGCAGGCTGAGGGGGAGATAGGCGGGCACCCCGTCCCGCTCCTGCCGCAGATAGTGCCTGCTGCCCCAATGCCACTTGCCCCCAGCTTGCGGCTGCCTGGCATCCAGTTGGAGTGCGCTGCTCGGCTGGGTGCGCCTCAGCAGCGACCAAGGGGCCGCACCAGCCGTCCTCAACAGCGCCTTGCAACGCTCTGTCGAACAGACAGCTCACCTTCTAGCTTAGTAAGCTTGGGTTGTGCATGAAAGGCACGCACTGCGAAAGAGACCCCTCTGCTGAGGTCCACCTCACGCCATATCATGGCTCCTGGCTGCTGTTTGGGGAATCCAGCCAGACTTGTGAAGCAACCAGCCTTGTATGCCCACAGCTCTCATCAGGTCTCAGAAAAAAGTCTGGTGTCGCTAGTCAGGCCAAAAGTGCCAAAGTGGACTAAATGCAGATGGATGGTGTGGTGGCAGAGTTTCATTGGGAGTGCAGGTGGGGTTTGAGTCAATAAGAGCATCCGAATACATAGCAGGTGGACTAAATAATCAACGGCATGTCAGGGCAGGGGAGCAGCGTGAAGAGACCGAGCTGACTGCATGTCAGACAAGAGCATGATGACAGCCTGCTGGCTTCTTGGCCGCTGCCCGCCTGCGGCGCCCCGTCAGCATCGCGGCCATTGCCAGGGCCATTGCTGCCAGGATTAGCGCTGCAGAGCCACCGCCCGCCCGCCGGGTCAGACACGGACGGATGGGGCGCTGAGCGGTCGGCAGGGAACTGCCGTCTGGCAACCGCACGGTGGCTGCTGCAGCTGATGCGGTGGCAGGAGCTCGCAGCCTGTCTCCCAATGGCAGCGCTTTTGCTGACTGACACCACCGGCCCAGGCAGCTACGCGCCTGCCGCCGCCCGCCGCCCGTGTCGCACGGGCAACCGCTGTGCGAGCCGACTGTGCAGTTGCTGCCGCTCAGCTGCCGTGCGTTGCGGGGCGGGTCCCAGGCCTGCCGCGCCGCTGGCGCCAAGGGCACATTCCACCACTCGTGCATGATCCTGTTGCAGGGCAGGACAAGCGATTTGAGCCAGATTTGCAGGCGGCAGCTGCCTCGTTCCCACGCCCCCACCTGGCTGCACCCTTGCAGCTTACCCACGCTGCAAGGAACAGCCTGCCTCCCCCACCTGGTGATGGTGTCTGAGGGCGCCCCCGTGTTCCACAGGTCGTCCCTGCTGATGTTCCACAGCTGGTGCACCACGTACCGCTCCTCCTGCTGCCCGCTCTGCAGGCGGGGCAGGGAAAAGTGGGAAAGAGGAATCTGTACACAGGGTAAGCCCGGTGCAGAGGCCCTTGCGCCGCTCACTCTGCGAAGCGTCAGCTAGCGGATGCCAGCCCTGCATCAGCTCCCGCAAGCCATGCACCCCTGCCCCTGCTTGCCTCGTAAGGCGAGGCCTTGGCAACAGCGGCATAGTTGGAGCGGCTTGCCTCGCCACTGCTGGCCTGCAGCCCCTTCCCTGCAGTGCCGTTGTGCGTCTGCGGGGTGGGGCATCAAGTGCGAGCAGGAGCAACCATACTTGGTGTGCAACCGGCTTCTAACATCAGCCAGACGGCGCATATTCTACAGCCAGGCTCTGCCCATCAGAAGCAACCGTGTCCCCAGGCTTGGTGGCACCGCGCTCCACAACCCGGTGGGCTGCACCGCCAGCTCACCATGCACACGGCATCCACCACCCCAATCCTGTCTCTTGGGAAGCCCAGCAGGTAGGGCCAGATGGTCTGCGGGGCAGCGGGCAGAGCGTGCACAGCTCGAGCAGGCGGCACGGTGTGCCTTTTCCATGTCAACCGCGCTGTCTGCATGCGCACCGAGCCCGTGCAGCACCGCATGCCAGGGCTGCAGCGCGGCCTCACGTCCAGGCCCCAGCCGGTGAAAGAGTAGACCAGGGTGGGCCGCACGACTGCTTGGAAGAAGGAGAAGTCAAAGGCTGCAGGTAGGGGCGGGCAGCAGGGCGGACTCAGATGCAGCGGGGAGGGCTCGATTCATGCAAGCAGGCCGCATCACCAGGGCAGGGGCTACGCCGTCCCCCACTCCCAGCCCCTGCCCCACCGGGCGCCATGATCTCCACAAAGGGGGTGAAGCGCAGCGCGATGCCGGGCCGCTGGAAGAGGGTGGGCCAGAACACCCAGGTGCCGCCCACGCGGCACACAGACATCTGCGGCCAGCGGGCGGAGCGTGGGCACGCCCTTTTGTGCCAGGGTGCATCGGTTGCCATGCGGCGTGCCCGCTGCAGCGGCCGACCACCTCGCCCCCGGGCCCTGCCTCCCCACCCGCACACCTGCGCCAGCTGCAGCTGGGCGGCGTCCATCATGGCAAACAGCTGCGCGACATCGCAGGCAGACGCGTGCACATCGTCATCGGGCATCCAAACATACTTCCAGGGCCCGTGCCGGGCCACCAGGTGGAGCCACTCGCTGCTGAGCAGCACGCGCCGCAGCAGCTGCCACCTGCGAATGACATTTGGGGGGCGCAGGTGCGGGGCGAGCCTGAGAGCAAGAGCCGGCCCAGCGCCACAAGAGCGCCAGTCAGGGGGGAAGTGCCTACAGTAGTGCCCGCTCTGACCCAGTCGGCCGCAGCAGCGTGCAGCCTCAGCCCCGGGACGCGGCTCACTTGACGGTGCGGGCGCGGCGGAAGACGTGCAGGCACTGCGGGCAGGAGAAGCTGTGGTTGCTGCCGTAATAAATGACCACAAGGTCAAAGCCGCTGGCCAGCCGAGGGTCGTCCATCCACCTGTGCGCAAGAATGACAGCAACCATTATCACGATATGGGTGGGGCCGAGAGATCGGGGCTCACAGAAGCGCGGCAGGGGCCGGGAGGCAACAGGGTAGCCGAGCGTGCGCGTGAGCCTGGCAGGAAGCACCTGTTTTTTGATGCATCTGCACCCCAAGCATCCGACACTGTCGCCAGGATCAAGTGCCGTGTGGGGGCCTGCTGCCCTTCTTGGCCCTGGCCGTGCCTGCCCTGAGCCAACTGCCGCGGCTGCCCTGCAAGCAGCTGATGGCTCAGCTCGAGGCAGCTGGGCAAGCTGAGGGATGCGGGCCACGCAGGCGGCGCCTGCGCCCTTTGCTGCCGCTCCTCCTGGTGCGCAGCCAGCCAGGCGCGCGCCTCCTCGGCTCCCGGCACGTCGGGCACAAATGGCAGCCGGGCAGTGAGAGGCTGCTCGGGCTCAGGCGCCGCTGGGTAGGCAGCGCTGACAACTCCCGCGAGCAGCCAGGCAGCCAGCCAGGCGGCTCTATTAGCGCAGTATTGGGGCATTATGACGGCTGCCCTGCTGAAGGGCCTGCAAGCGAACAGGCAGCGAGGTGCAAGGCAACGATCTGAGTGTCTCAACTGATTGCCCTAACAGTCGCCCACCCTCCTAGCTGTCCATGATCTGCAACCACCAACCTTTGCGACGTCAGACGAAGCCTGAGAACTAGTAAGAACGCCCAGAGGTTGCTGCAAGCGGTACTCCTGCAGAAAGGGTGCGTGTGCAGAACTGGACAGACATCTGATAATCTTGCCGGGTCGAATTCAGCTCTAGCCGTGCAGCCAAGAGCTTTCCTGTTGGCACCAGTCCTGGGCATGCAAGGCCTGCTGTGCATGGCCTGCGACCTATCCGAGAACAGTGACTGTAAAAGTGTGGTGCTTCATTGTGTGTTTGTGAATAGCGACGAGCCAAGGGCCGACCAGGAGCCGAGCAGGAGTCGAGCAGGCACCTCCCGCCGCCAGCCAGCCGCCAGCTGCGCTGCTTCCAAAGACCGACTTTGCAAAGTCTTTTTCTGACTGTGCTTCCTCTATTACTAGGTAGAAGAAGATCAAGGTAGATGATCAATGGAGCATTTGAGGTTAGCAGGCGTTGTCGGGGGTGCAGGCGGCACTGCTTGCTGTTCAGAGGCAGAGAAGGAGATAGAGAAGCAGGCAGAATCATGAGGAATGTAATGGCATTGAGCGAGATACTGAGAACAAAATAAGCTAAAGAACTGATATAAGGATTGAAGAAGGCCAGGAGGGGACACGGAGAGCAGTGCGGCCAGTTTTCAGGAGGCACGCGCACCCGCGTGTGCCAGCGCAGCGCTCAGCCTCCCGGGCGAGACACGGGCACCGAGAAGCTCTTGTTGGAGCGGTGCACAGCACTCCCAGCCGCGGCAGCCTGTAGGTCGGCGGTGCTGGGGTGCGGCGACGCCGAGGCGGGCCCACCAAAGCGCGGCTGCATGACGCCCTCGTCAAAGCGCTTCCACCAGCGGTTGATGCGCGCCATGACCGCGCGGCTGTCCGGCGCGTACTCGAGGCCGCCGCTGTCTGTGCGCCCCGCACCCACCCCCGGCGCCGCCTGCGCCTGCGCCTGCGCCATACCAGCGGTGCTGTTTCCACGGGCAGCATGCTGCGGCACCGGTGCGCGGCTGTCAACTGTGAGCTGTATGGAGGGCCGGCTGCCCACTGCCGGCAGCTTGCCCTCATCTGCCATGCCAGCACGCGGGCTGGGTGTCCCGGATGGCACGATGGCCACCTCTGCCAGCCCGCTGCTGCTCATGCGCGCCGGGGCCGCGCCGGCCATGGGCCCAAACTCATCCTCAAAGGGCGCATGGGAGGGGCCAGCGTGCTGCTGGCCTGCAGCCTGCCGCTCGCTCCAGTGCGGGTCTGCCAAGGCCAGGGCGAGCGGGAGGGGGCGCGGCTGTTTGGCATGGGCGTGAGCGTGTTCCCACATGCAAGCATGCAGCAGATTGGGCCCAAGGCACGAACAACACATCACACTCCCATTGCCGGACCCAGCGCGGCAGCTCTGGCACCCTGCTCACCGTCGCTGTAGATGGCGCCCTCGCCGTGCTCCCCCAGCGACAGCGGCGCGTACTCCTGGCGCTCGCCCTTGGTCATCTCCACTGCCCCGCCTGCAGCGCCGCCAGCGCATGGAGGGGCTGGGTTTTGCAGGCGAATCGACGGCGCCCCTGCCGCGCCTGTTGAACACACAAAGCATCCGCAGGCTTACAGGTGGTGGGCAGGCTTGCTGACGCCGCGCCAGCTTGGTTTCGAGAGCGCCGCGTGCCTGTGCCCGCACCCCCGCTCAGCCCACCTCCCTCCCTCCCTGTGCATTCCCCTGCACCCCCCACCCACCCACCCACCCACCGTGCTGCGCGGCGCCGCCCTCGGTGCCCATGAGGTAGGCCAGCAGCGGCTTGGTGGCGGCGCCAAAGATGAGGATGGAGATGAGGACCACGACCAGGGTGGTGGTGATCACAGTGGACAGGTGGGGGTCGTTGGTGATGCCGTGCGGGTCGAAGAAGTAGTAGACCAGGGCGACTGCGGGCGGGGAGGCAGGGGGGGTTGGGGGGGGTAGCACAGAGGCAGGGGCGGAGCGGGGCGTGGTGAGGGTGGCGAGCAGAGTGCCGCTGGCTGCATGGAGCGGGGCAAGCGCTTGCTCTCCCGCTCGGCCTGACTGCCGCAACTGCGCCAGTCTGCAACCTGTGGTGCTCGGGGCGCTTGCTGCCTGCCAAAATCAGAAGGAGCCCAACAGCCAAGCGGGCATGCCACGCCCTGCGTGCTGCACCCACCTGACACGGCGCCGCGCATGAGGCCCGCCCACCAAATGGTGCCCATCTCGCGCATGCTCAGCTTGTTGTCGGAGTAGCGGTTGTGCGCAAAGGTCACGGGCAGCACAAACGCAGCACGCGACACGACCAGCAGCAGCAGCAATATCCAAAACATCCACGCCACCTCGCGCTTGTCCGTGTGCTGCGGGGCCGGCAGGGCGGGGATGCAGTGTGTAACACGCCGGCCGTATGGCGGCGGCAGCGCCTGCTGCTACACAGCCGCTCCCGCCTTTTAACTCTGTGCTCAAAGGAAAGGGTGCAGCCTCTGCTCTCCAAATCCCTGAGCCTCCTCCCCAGCTTCTGCCTGCCACAGGCGGCGGGCCCCATCCCGCCGCCCCACCTGCCACTTGAGCGGGTCGAGCGCGTCCAGGCCGCAGTACACAAAGATGATGCCCTCGGAGATGTAGGACAGGGTGTGGAAGGCGTAGATCGTGGTGGTGCGCGACTCGGCTGCGGGGCAGGCGAGCAAAGGAGAGACTGCATCGCCACGGGATTCGCCCCGGTGGAACTGCTCGGTGCACCTGCTACTGAAAGGACCATGCCTGTTTGATTGGGGCTCTGCCCTGCTGTGCCTCCATGCCGGGCTGATGCAGCCCCTGCCGCTACCTGAGATGTTGTGCAGCGCGTAGTGCGAGATGGCGACAGCGCACACAAAGATGGCCAGGATGCCGCTGAGGCCAAACACGTCGCCCGCCAGGTAGGCCAGGTAGGCGGTCATGCCAATCAGGGCCACCTCCTGCAGGCCAGCGTGGGCAGCAGCACCGGCCCGGCGTTACATAATGGTGCAGCCGAGGCATGGCGCACCAAGCAGGCGCAACCAGGCCGGAAGCTCGGCACCAGCGCTCGGTCCCCTGCTGCAACAGGTCTCCCCGCCGGCTGCGCTGCCATGTCCGCCTGCCTGCCCGCCCGGCCCGCGCCTGGGAGACGTGGTCAAAGTGGAAGGTGCGCAGGCAGTAGGCGCAGACCAGGCCAAACACCATGCCCAGCAGCGCCGAGGCGAGGAAGAGGTACAGGAAGTCGAGCAGCATGATGCACACCAGCCCAAAGGTCAGCTCCTCGGAGCTGTCCAGCCCAAACTTCTGCAGCAGCCGATGAGCAGGCCGGCGCGCAGCAGGGCGGGCAATGTGTGTGTCGGGGAGGCGCCGAGAGGGCGCGCCTGCTCAGTGGGGCTGCATGCAGGGCGACGGCAGCGCGTGAGCAGCAGCGACCTGTCGCGCCCAACCATGCCAGGTCCCTGCAGAACCCCGCTGCCCCGTGCACCTGGATGGTGCCCAGGATCACGATGGAGGTGGCGTCATTGATCACGCCCTCGCCGAACACCATGGAGTAGAGCAGGGGGAAGCGGTCCTGGTGGATGACCTGCAGCGCCGCCACCGAGTCGGTGGCCGCCAGGATTGCGCCCAGGGCCAGGCAGTCCTGCATGTGGGAGCAGCCAACGGATTGGGCCATTGACATCCAACTGCAGCACCGTGCGGCAGGAATGTCTGCAGTGCGCAGCACCACAAGCCCGTGCCCAGGTAAGATGCGGCAGCACCCAGCCGTGGCCCACATGCAGCAGCGAAGCGCACGCGCCCAGGAGCATGCAGGCTGGCCCGCTGCCCGCAGGCAGCACTCACACCAAAGCTGAGGTAGCTGCGCAGGAAGAGGTAGAGACCCATGGAGATGATGGCAAAGCACACGTACGTGCCCACGATGCCGTAGCCCGCAATCGTAAAGAAGTTGCGGAAGAAGTGCTTCTTCTTGACGCTCAGCCCCGCGTAGAAGATTATGGGCGGCAGCAGAAAGCTGCGTGGGCATGGAATTTTGATACGCCTGTCGAGCCGTATGCAGCAAGCTATGCGCGCACGGCACGCATTCCGCACAGCGGCACAGCTTGCCTGTCAAGAGTGGAGCGGCAGCACCCACGTGCCATCTGCCCCTGTTCACGCGCCCCCATTTATGGCAGCCACCCGGTGGATGCCCATCCACACAGCACACTGACGCCCACTCACACAAAGAAGCTGGAAGGGTCAAACGACAGCATGCTCTGCAGGACCTCTGGGTGGAACAGCTTGCGCGCCACCACCAGCACCAGGCCGACCAAGAGGCCCAGCAGGCACGCGGCGCTGCCCTCGCCCGCAAACCGCGTGGAGGCCGCAAAGCGGTGGCCCAGGGTGGACCACACAATCATCAGCGCCACCATCAGGGCTGCAGGAAGGGTGGGCACGCCAAGTGGGCGGGGCGCTGGCGGCAGTGGCGACTCGAGGCGCCGGCGCCGCGCAGGTTGACTGGTGGCCTGCCAGTCTTGCGCGCGGGCTACATAGATCCCAAACACGCACCTGTGCTGAGCGTCGCAGTGTGCTTGGCATCGGGTCCCTCGGCGCCGCTCATGGCGCCGCTCTATAACGCCCTGTTCCCTCGCCCGGTGGCTTTCTATGGGTGTTGAGTGCAGCTCTCCTGATGGTCCAGGTGACGCGCAATAGGTGATCCAAGGCCCGGCCAAAGTTACCCAGAGTGCTGCGGCTTGAGGGGCGGCAAACAGTGCAGCAAACTTTAAATCGATCAGCCTAAGAAATATATATACTACATGCGTCTATGCGAGTCGCAGCGGTGCTGCTCTGCCCTGCCGCCGGCGCAAAGCCACAGCGCGCAGCATTCTGCCGCCATTTGCATTACTGCCGCTACCGAAGTCGGCCGCTGTCATCGCACATGTGCGTCCGCCCACCCTTAAATTTCATCAAACATGTGTGCCTCCTGGGCCGGCATGTGCTGTGGGCCCCGCCTGCATTCCTCTGTAGCCGTCATTTCCCGGCAGAGGTGACGCGCCCGCTGACGGCCTCGTGAATCCCGCTTCCTTGGTAAATGAACTGCTCCTTTTGACCCTCTGTCGGCGTCCTGCGCTGCACTGATTTGCTGTGGACGTGCTGGCCCTCCTGTTGCATCGATTAACCTGCGCCTCGAGCTGCGGCCGCATAACCTGCGTCCTTGCAGCCTGGCACTTGGGGCGGCTGGGTGGGTTTTGGCCTTTCCCATGGAACGTCTGCTTTTTTAATCAACCACTCTTCTCGCAGCTTGAGCCCACCAAACCTCAGAGGCCGCTTCAGCCCGGCCATGACCGGCTGGCGAGCATCTTTTGGTTGAGGGCCGCTGGCTGCCTTGCAAGGGGCCTGTCGTGCAGAACCAAAGAACTTCGGTCTTTTTACACCGGCGTGGGGCGCTGCAGCGACAGTTTGGAGGGTTGCGCAGAGCGCAGGCGGCGGCAGGGCAACAGGAGAAGCTATGCCCGGGCCCTGAGCACGCTCCAGAGACCTTTTAGGCGACCATGGTGTACGCAGGTGCCGAGGCCCGGGGCGCGTGACCCCTCTCTCGTTGTTCCTGCAATTTTCCGCCGCTGCGCCCCGCTTGGGTCTGCTGCGTTCTTACAAGACGTGTCTCATCAAGCCTCGTCGGTTGCCCAACCCAGCCCGCTGTCCCGGACGACCTCCCGCCGCCGCCGCCGCCGCGAGTGGTTGTGAGCGGCAGTCCCCTTTCCCGCTCGTTTGGCTGCTGAATGCAGAGATCACCTGGATTTTTGTGGTGGCCACCATTGGGGCAGTGTTTGTGGCCTTTGGCATTGGCGCAAACGATGTAGCAAACAGGTGAGGTTTGGAGCGCTGTGAATGAACCCCGTGGCTGTGGCGCCGCAGCTTGCCCGTCTAGCAGTGGCTGCCCTGTCCCTCACCCGCCTCTTGGTCGTTGGCTTTCATGCAGCTTTGGCACATCCGTCGGAGCCGGGGCGCTCTCAAGTAAGTGCTGCAACCACGGGCTGGGAACTGGGGCCGGCGCATGTTCATGCTGCCCAAGCGCACAGCTGGAGCCCCCGCCCCCGGGCTGCCTGTGCGGTGCGCTGTTGGTTCCATGGGCCAAAACCCTGCTGATTGCAGTGCCGTCGCTTCCTTGCTGGTGCAGTGAAAAAGGCGCTGGCGCTGGCATCGATTTGCGAGTTTGGTGGAGCCGTGCTGATGGGCGCGGGAGGTGAGCACGTGCAGCAGCAGCCCGCGCTGCTTCCCCGCCCGAGGTGTGCGGTCAGTGGGTTGCTGGCCTCACCCCAGCTGTGTATTGCAGCATCTCATCACAGGTGGGCAGCCTGGCAGCCTGCGACGGCGCACCCCGTGCTGCATCCGTGGCCCGTACCCCCGCCTGACCGTGCCCAGCCCCCCCCCCCCCCCCTGCCCAGTCACGGACACCATCCGGGGCCAGATTGCGGATGTCAACGCGTTTGTGGAGAAGCCGGACGTGCTGGCGTACGGGTGCCTGTGCTCGGTGGGTGAACGCTCTGTCTGGTGCTGTTCGTTGGAGGGTGGCACTTGCGGTCGTGGGTGCTGCCGCCAGCGGCAGCGTGCTGTCAAGGGCGCACCAAGCAGGGCGCAGTTGGAACGCTCGAACTGACAGGTGTGGCACAGATGCAAGACCACATTGCTTCAGCTTTCTGAAAGCGCCAGCTCCCGGAAGGCGTGACTTCAGGTCGTTCTCTGCTTGCCTTGTTTCCTAGGGTTCCGTCCTGGGATGCCTGCTGCTGCTGGGCTCGCTGTGACGCGCCGCTTCTAGCTGCTGGCCGGTGCTAGCTGTGGTTTTGTCCGCCTTGGCATTTGTCTTTATCGGCTTGCCGCTGGCGCGCCCGCCGCCGCTGCCTGAACACCGCCCAGGTCGCACTGATCGGCGCAGCGCTGCCCTGCTGCTCTATCTCCCACCGCTTGCACTGCGCCCCCTCCCCCCCCTCTTTTTGCAGATGATGGCAAGCGGCACCTGGCTGGTGAGCGGCCTGCAGAGCATGCATGCATGGCAGGGCAGAGGCCACGCCACGCACCAACTAGCTGCCGCCTGCCCTGCAGCTCGCTGGGGCTTGTGTGACCCGCTGCTCGCGTCCTTGACGGCCATCCCCCCACACAGCCACACACACCCCCACATACCGACCCCTTTCAGATCATGGCCACCTACTGGGAAATCCCCATCAGCACCACGCACTCGATCGTGGGCGCGCTGGTGGGCATGAGCATGGTGGCGGCGGGGCCCGGCGCCGTCAACTGGAGCCAGCGCACCGGCAGCTTCCCGTTCCTGGGGGTGAGCCCGCCTGCTGTGCTCCTGAAGCCCTGCACGGCAGTCCGGCAGAGGACGACAGCTTGGCCTTCTTCAAATGTTTCCTTGGTTGATCGGCACGAGGTTGGCCGATGGCCGGGGCCCAGGCTGCGGCCTCAGCTTGCATGCCGCGCCAGGGGCGGCACTGCCGAAGAGCATGCGGGGCCCCGAAGAGCCGGCCTGCGCGCCATCATGCTCCCAGCCGGCAGTCGGGAGCGCCGGTTGGGGCGAGCTCACGGCGGCCCTGCCCCCGGCCCTCACCCCGCTGCAGGGCGTGTCCTCCATTGCCCTCTCCTGGGTCTTCTCGCCCGTCCTCACCGGCCTGCTGGCCCTCAGTCTGTTTGTCGTGCTGCGCGCGCTGGTGCTGCGCTCGCCGCACGCGTACAAGCGCGCCTACTTTGTGCTCCCGGTGTTCATCTTCATCACCTTCTTCATGTGAGGCGGCGGCCGCACTGCTCGTGTGTGCAGCGTCCGTGTGCATCATGTGCACCCGTCCGCCGGTCGCCCTTGGCTGCCCTGGCCTTCCGCATGGGCCGTGCGCGCGCACCCGTGACGCAGCCCGGGCCCCCTGGTGGCAGCGGCACGGCTGCGCAGCCCACGGCGCTCACGCATACGCGCCCTCCTTGCCCGCAGGATCTCTCCATGCTCTTCATCCAACGCCTCGGCCTGCTGCCCCACACCCTCTTCCCCCCCTCCCCCTGCCCCCCCCCCACTCCCGCAGGATCTCCATGTTCATCATCCAGCAGGGCGGCACGCGCTTCCACTGGGACCACACCCCCCTGGGCACCGCCGCGTGGATCTCCGCCTGTGTGGGCGCCTGCGCCACCGCCGTGGGCGTGGCCGTCCAGTACCTGGTCATCCACAAAAGGGTGGCCGCCGACCTGAAGCGCGAGGAGGAGGCGGCGGCGGCGCGCGCGCTGGCGGCGGCTGCACTCGCCGAGGTGGAGCTGGGCAACCCCAACCCGGGGGCGCGGCTGGAGGGTGCGCTGGGGGGGCGGCGTGTGTGGGTGTGGGTGGGTGGGTGGGTGGGTGGGTGGGGGTGGGGGGCGGGCATGCGGGAAGCGCGGGTGGCGCTGGTGCAGCAGGCGGCGGGCCTAATTGCGCGCGCCCCACGGCGTGGTGCCCGCGCAGCTGCGGTGCCGCCCCCCTCCTGCGCGCCGCTGGCCCCCTCAACGCGCGCCGCCTCCCCGCTGCCTGCAGGCTGCGCCGATGACCTGATCAGCGACGTCATCGGCGGCTGCGATCCCCTCTCCTTTGGCTTCACGGCGCAGACCGACCTGGCCAGTTCAGACCCCGGCAGCTGCAGCAACGTGGCCACCCTCAGTCTTGGGCCCTGCCTCAGCGGCTTTTCTGGCGGCATGTCTGGCGGCCTGGCAGCCTCGGCAGCGACAGCAACAGCAGCAACAGCAGCAGCAGCAGCAGCAGCAGGGCCGGCGGCAGCAGCAGTAAAGGGCGGCGGCGTGGGCAGCTCGCCGCGCGTGGGCAGCGGCACACTACCAGAGCTGCGGCCGGGGCCGAATGACGGCGCCGCGGCCGTCGGCCCTTCGGCGCACCTGCGGCGGTTCCAGGAGTCGCACCTCTGGAGCGTGCTGACGTACGGGGCCAACTTTGATGTGCACGAGGCGAGTGGTCTGGCGGGAGGCTGCAAGGGCAGGCTAGCTGGCGGTGCTCGATCTGCGCCGCGCTGCAGGGCAGGCGTCGGGGGCGCCCTGCTGCGAAGGCCGGCAGCCCCTGCCCCTGCCGCTGACCGAGCGCACGCTGCGCCTGCTGTGCAGGTGGTCGACACGGACGAGAGGATTGGCGCGATCCACTACCACTCGGAGCGCTTTGACTGGAAGGCCGAGAGTGAGCTTCGGGCTGTTTGGGACAGCTCTGCAGTTGCTGGGTGGCAGACGGAAGGCGTGCACGATTCCTGAAGGCCCAGTCTGTAGGGCAGGGCCAGTTGGCACGCAGCAGCGCGCCGCAGTGGCTCTGGGTGCAGGCGCCGGCGGCGCTGGCCGCCGGCTGCACGTCCCCACGCTGCGTGACACATCTGCGTCAACCTGCCCCCCCAAAAAACCAAAATAAAACACACACACACACACACGCACACGCACCAACCTGCCCCACCACCACCCCCCACTCCCCACCCCCCACCACCCCCCTTGCTGCAGGCGTGTTCAAGTACCTGCAGGTGTTCACCGGCATGACCAACTCCTTTGCGCACGGCTCCAACGACGTGTCCAACGCGGTGGGGCCCTACGCCGCCATCTACTTCATGTGAGCGCCCCGCCGCCGGCCGGCTCGCTGCCAGCCCCCCCGATTCAGAGCGCCCTCCTTCATGGTGCGCCCACCATGAGCGTCGGCGTGAGCGCACGCCAGCGGCCCTGGCGCGCCCACAGCTGAGCCGCAGTCCGGTGCCCATCCACCCGTCCACACCTCCTTGCCTTGCACGGCTGGCTGCGTGCTGTCTCGCAAATGCGCGCGAGGCTGCCGGTGCCAGTTGTGCCTCACGTGGCTGCTGGTGCCATCCCTTGGTTCCGCCTCACGCGCGCACCTGTCCCGCACCTGCCTCCCGAGCGCAGCTGGCGGACAAGCTCTGTGCAGTCAACTGCCGCTGTGCCGGTGTGGATTCTGGTCATTGGCGGCGCCGGCATCGTGCTGGGTGCGCTGCGCCGCGCTTGCACTTGGGGGGGAAGGACCCGGTCACGACGCGCCGGCGCCTGAGGGGCAGCATGCGCAGGGCACGTTTGCCACTGGATGGGGCGCCCCGTCGTGATGCCGGCCCGTCGGCGTACACTTTACCCATCCATGTGCTTGCCCTGCTGCGCAGGCCTGCTGACCTATGGGTACAAGATCATGCGGATACTGGGCGTGAAGATGTGCCGCCTGTCACACTCGCGAGGTGCGGCGGCAGGGCACGGGCGCGCCGCGCTGCCACGTCGCTGCCTGCCGCCGCCACAACCGAGCCGCTCCGACCGCAGCCGCTCGCGCGTGGCAGGCGGGGACGGTCGGGCGCGCAGTGTGGCGTGCCACGCGCGCCTTGCCCACACCCATCCTTGGGCATCCCCACCCCCTGCCCCCACCCTCCCGCAGGCTTTGTGGTGGAGATCAGCTCCGCCATGATTGTGTTCCTCGGCTCGCGCTTCAGCCTGCCCATCTCCACCACGCACTGCCTGGTCGGCGCGGTGTCGGGCATCGGTGAGGCCAGCAGGGCACGCATGCGCCGAGTGTCCAGGGGCGGCGGGCCCTGCAGCGCGCGCGGATCAGCCGGTCGGCGCGCGGCTTGCGACACCATGGCTTGGCCCCCAGGGCGGGTAGCGCCCCCCCTGCACAGCCACGCCCGGCCCGGACCTGACCCCCCACCGCCACCCCGCCCGCCCCCGGCGTCCTGCCTTGCCCTGCAGGCCTGCTGGAGGGTCGGCGCGGCTTCAACTGGCTGCTCCTGCTGCGCTTTGTGCTGGGCTGGGTGGCCACCCTGGTGGTGGCTGGCCTCACCTCAGGTGACACCAGGGCAGGCCAGGAGTCGTGGGCGCCCCGCCGCGCCTCGTGCCTGAGCGGGCAGAGCGGGCCGCCAGCGAGCGCGCCAGCCTGGGCTGCCGGTTGCGGCCCAGCGCCTGCGCGCCTTGTCG
>KQ482031.1:0-13504 GCA_001430745.1 Auxenochlorella pyrenoidosa
CACCTGCGCCGCACTTTCCACACCTCGCCGTCGGCGGGGATCAGCCCCTGCCCCATCACAAAGTCCAGGATCTCCGACAGGATGCCCTTGGAGTAGTTGGAGGCGTTGTGCAGCAGGATCTGCGGCGCGGGGGGAGGGTACGTAGCCGCCACGAGGTGGGGAAAGAAATCACTCTGCTGCTGCCTGCTGTGCACACAATTTCTCTTGAGCATGGCTTGCCCCGCAGGGCCGCATCCAACAGGAGCACTGGCTCTGGTACACAGCCAACTTGGCGCCGCCAGGCGCACAGAGAGATGGCCAGCGCGTGCCGGCTGCGCACAGCACACCCAGGTGTGGGTCTAGGCTTGGCGGCGGCTGGTGGGGAGGGAGCAGGCGCTACTCACCCGCTTGGCAATCTCCGGGTCGGACACAATCACAAACTGCTTGGGCCCGAAGGACAGCTTGAAGATCTTGCCGTAGATCTGGTAGAGCTTGAACAGCGGCACAAACACGGGCTGCCCTACAATTTCGCGGATGTCGCCCGTGGCGGTGGGCATGCGCGCCGCCGCGCTCCGCTGCCACTGCTTGCCGATCTTGGCCAGCTGCATCGCCAGCGCGCGACCTGGGCAGGAGGAAGAAGCGGTTGGCACGGCGGCATGTGAGCGGGACGAGGGATGCGAGCTGGGTGGGTGGGCGGGTGTGCCGCACGTGCGCGGTTGCGCCAACACCAGCGTGCGCAGCCCTCCCATGCGGCAGATGCAACCCGACCACTCAAGCCACCGCTGCTTCACGTCAGCACCCAGCAGGTGCAACACAAGGTGAAGAGCATTGAAGAGAGCGTAGGCAGGCCACACCTGGGCCAACCGGGTCCTTCGCAAGCGCGCGGCGGATGGGGCGCGTGAGGCGCTCCTTGGTGCTGCCGGCATCCGTGAACTCGCCGCTGGCTATGCGCTCCTCGAGACTGCCCTTTTTCACGGCCTTCTTCTCGTCACTGCCCTGCGCTGACACCAGCAGCTGCTGACGCCGGCCGCCTGCCTGCGCCCTGCGGGAGGGTGCCCAGCCGGGCAGCTGCCTGCCCGCAAAAGAGCTGGTGCTAGCCTGCAGGGCCGCCATGGGGCCCGCTGGGTGGCTGTGGCTGGCGAGGGGTTCCTGCTGCTTCCTCCGCCGCCGCTCCCCTGCTCCGTGCGATCGCAGGACACGAGCGCGAGCGTGCAATGTGCGTTCAACGTGGGCTGATTCGGCCGATGGCACAGTCACAACACTTCCTGGCGGCATGTGTGGAGTGCAGGCGCAGCACGGCCGACAAGAGCCTTCTCAACGCCAATTCAATGTCGGAAGTGCATCAAAGCGCAGTCGAAGCGCTGCCGAGCCTTGAGACACACAGGGTGCTTCGTTCCGCTCCCGCAGTTCCTTCCCTGCACCCGCCTGCTCCTTGCAGGGGCCTGCAACGCTCCCTGGCAGGTTCCTCGATGCATGCAGTGTACTGCTGAACAGGACGACCCAACTGTTTTGAAGTTGCAACTGGCGGCAGCAGCGGCGGCTCAGCAGCAGCCCTGGCGCCATGGACTGCCATATGAACGATTTGGCCCACCCGCCGGCTGACCGGCTGTGGCATCTCATCTGCGTGTTCCGGCAGCGAGGCCCCGCGCCTGCTGTGGTCGGCCTGGCTCGCGCCCTGACAAGCGAAGGCGTGCTTGGGCTCGCGGGCCAGCAGGCGCTGCTCAGCGCCTGCCTGCTGAGCCCAGCAGCAGCGATGCTGCCCATCGATGCAGAGTACAAGAGGTGAGATCGACCTGTTTCGTGGGAGGGCCAGCGAGGCCTCCGGCAGGTTGAGGCGGCAAAATTCAAGAAGGGCAGCTGGCGACAGCCCTGCACCCGCCTGCATGTCCTGCCCTGCCCTGCCGACCCGGCCCCGCACCCGCGCCGACCCCCGTCCTGCAGGCGCGTGCTGCGGGCGGCAGTCCTGGCTGCCGAGGAGGATGGGCAGGAGGTGTGTGAGGAGCTGATGGAGCAGTACAGCGCCTGCCTGCTGGGCCCAGCAGCAGCCGGGGCTGAGGGCGGCAGCACCGCGGGCGCCTGCTGGCCGTCGGCGCCGCAGCCGGGCTGGTGCTACAAGCTGTTTGCGTACGCACCAGCCGGCGAGGCGGCTGCCGAAACAATGCTGCGCCTGTCGGCGCTGGAGCGGCGGGCTGCCCAGCTGCGTTGCGGCGGTGGAGAGCACGCAGCGCAGCAGGCCTGCTGGCAGCAGGAGCAGCAGCAGCAGCAGAGTGCAGAGCAGCGGCAGCAGCAGCGTGCAGAGCAGCAGGGGCAGCAGCAGGCGGAGCGGGAAGGGCGGGGCGCTGCGCCCCCGCCGCTGCCCGCTGCCGCGGCGCTGGGCGGCAGGCGGCACGGCCTGCTGGCGCTGCACGTGTCGCTCAACCTGCTGGAGGGTGGCACTGGCTGCCACGAGTGGGAGGCCGGCTTCTTCCTGGCCGAGTGGGTGCTGAGCCACCCCGAGCTCGTGGCAGGTGGGCTGGCTGCGTTGCGCTGCATGTGCAGCATGGGAGGCACTCATCGGGCGCCCGTGCGCCGGGCGGCAGCTCGCCCCTGCACATGCTGGGTATGTTTGAGAGTAGGCAAACCGCCCCTGGTGCAGTGGAGCACGGTCTGCAGTGCAGCTTCCTGTGCATCGGGTGATGTCGCAGGCAGGGCGGCCGGCGCGCCAGTCGATCTGCCCTGCGTTGGCTGCTGCGCGCCGCGCAGGCCGCTGCTGCCTGGAGGTGGGCTGCGGCGCCGGCATGGTGGGCGTGGCGCTGCACCGCGCCTGTGCACGCCACATCATCCTGACAGACGGCAACCCAGAGGCCGTGGCCAACTGCCGGCGCAACCTGGCCCTGAACGGGGTGCCGCTCCTGCCCGAGGCAGCGGGCAGTGCAGGCGCTGGCGGCTGGCGTGGCGGCTCGCCGCAGCAGGGACACACGCCGCTGCAGGACGAGCAGCGCTGGGTGCAGTGCCGCACGCTGTGCTGGGAGGACGGCTGGCACGGCGGGGGCGACACGCAGCAGGCACAGCAGGCGCAGCATCCGACCGTAGTGCTCGGCGCCGACCTGCTGTACGATCCCACAGTCATCCCCGTGCTGCTGGGCCTGGTGAAGCAAGTGCTGCTTGCTGCGGCAGCAGCGGCACGAGCGGCCGCTGACGAGCAGGCAGGCGGGCGCGCCGCCGCCGCCGGCGCGCAGGAGCAGCAGCAGCAGCAGCAGGCGGCCCCGGGGCAGCACCCGCCGGCTGTCTACCTGGCCACTACTCTGCGGAATGAGGCCACGCTGCAGCAGTTCTTGGCAGCCGCAGAGGCGGACCCTGACATCTCGATCCAACAGCTGGTCCCACAGCCAGCGGCGACAGGTGGCAGCCCCTGCGGCAGCAGTAGCGGCGGCAGCCCGCCACCTGCAGCAGCGGCGGCGCCGCCGGCCGGCAGCGAGCGCCTCGCCCGCTCGCTGGTGGAACCTGCGGCGGCTGCTACGGACGGAGCAGGCAGGCAGGCGGTGCGGCTTCAGCACCTGCCTGAGCTTGACGCTGCCCGTGCCCGCATCTTCCTGCACCGCCTCGTGCTGTCGGCCCCAACATGCTGAGCTGGCTAGTGCAGTGACGCGGCCCTCGTTGCGACATGTCATCCGTCATCACAGGCTTGCGAATTGCTCAGGGCATGCACAGCCGACAGGCACATGGAAAGGGTACAGGGGCCAGCCGTGGGTAGGCATGTTGAGGTGCAGGCTGCTGGCTTGGGAAAAAGCAGTACAAGGGCTGCGTGCAAAGCGCCTCGATGTGGTAGAAGAGAGAGGAATTCTTGAGAAAGGGTAATGAAAGACAAGGCAGAAAATGAAGGTGGGCAGGGCCGTTGTTGGCGCCAAGAGGGCCGCGTCCGCTGGGCGGTCAGTCTGTCATCTCCGCGTGCTGCTCGTGCTGCGTCTGGCCAGCGCCAAACACAAACGCGCCGCCCGACGGCATCCCCGCAAAGTTGAGCACGGGGGCCTGCCCCGGCTGCAGCGGCCCTGCGACCAGTGGCGCCCCGCCACCGCCCCAGCCGCCCCCAAGGGCGGGCCAGCCAAAGGGCGCGGCGCCCGGCGCGCCGCCGACGGGGACGGCGGCCGGCTGCTGCCCCACAGGCACCTTGAAGCCAGAGGCATTGGGCCCCATGAGCTCCACCTCTGCCGCCTGCAACCTCTGTGCGTCATCCTGCAGCCGCGGGTGCGGGGCCAAGGGGGCACGTGCCAGGGCGCATCGCCATTGTGAGGACCGAGGTCACCGGCAGCCGGGGGCGGTGGGGCCGCCGCCCGGCTGGCCAGCGCGTTGTGGCGCACAGCTTTCGCCACCGCAATGCACAGCTGCTGCCACCCACATTTGGGTGCCCAGCATGGGGGCGGCAGGGGACCAGGCGGAAACTTTATTCTAGATGTTCTATAAAGTTATACTTGAAGAAAGTGGCCTCTGACCTGCGTGATGGCAATCACGGGCCGCCGGTCCTTGACCCAGCGGTACGCCTCGCTGCAGCAGGTGGGGAGGGGGGGCACAGGGGCAGGGGCGGCAAGCTGCTGGGCAGGCAAGAAGGGGCCCACGACCGGCGGGGGCGCCAGAACAACCGCCCGGCTGGCTGGCAGTGTGGCAAGGGCGGCGCGCAGCGGCCGCACGGCGCATGCCCGGGGCCGCCCGGGGCCGCACAGCGCTTTGCAGAGGACGGCGGGCTCGCTGCACGGCAGGCCCCCTGCGCAGTCCGCGCCGCCTGCGTGCCTGAGCCGCCAGGAGTTGCGTCGCATGAGGTAGTAGATGACCACGGCGGGGGAGCGCGACAGCCCGCTCATGCAGTGCACCAGGACCTTGCCGCCGCCCTTGCGCTGCACCTCCTCTGCAGCCCGCCAGGAGCAGGGGAGTGGAGGGGTGGGGGTAAGGGCGTGGGGGTGGGTGGGGTGGGGGGGGCTGAGCATGGGTGATGCAGCCCCTGCTCCTCACCAGCAGCCGTGGTCAAGGGAGCAGCAGGCACATGGAGGGCGGCGAAGAAGTGGGGCCGGGGCAGGGCTTGCGCGGGCTGCGCAGCAGTGGTTCACGAGAGCAGACAGCTGCCCGGAGGCGGGCCCGCATCCCGATGACAGGCAGCGCGGCTGCGCTCCGCCGCCCCGCCCCCCACCACGCCTCACCCAGGAAGGCGTAGCACTCGTCAAAGGGCGGCGGGCTGGCCGACACGGTGTGGTAGTGGAAGCTGTTTTTGTACAGCGGCTGGCAGCTGGGCACGGTCTGCAGCGGGCATGAGGCCAGGGGCAATGCGGGCGGCATGAGGGGCAATGCGAGGGCATGAGGGGCAGGGTTTGAAACGGCATGCAGGCAGCCAGGCCTTGAGGGGGAGCCTGGGACGCAGAGCCCTACTTGGGCACCCACGTTGAGTATGTGAGCCACGCCCAGCGTCTTGAGAATCTCCTGCCGCGAGGCGTGGTCGTAGCTGCCCAGAAACCTGCGCAGTGGGGGCCCAGCAGCGGGGGTGGGGGCCCCGACCCAGAAAACAGGCAGCACTACGGCGGGTCCGGCCCGCACTGCTGGACACAAATGCAAGCAGAAGAACCACGCCTCCTGCCAGGCACGCAGGACGGGGGCAGAGCCTTACAGGAAGCCAGGGACGACCTCTGAGGGGAAGGCCGAGGGCGGCTTAGGAGGCGCCGCCGCCGCTGCCGCCTGGGCGGTGCTGGTCTCCAGCCGGTGGCCACATATGGAGCACGGCTCCCCTCCGTGGTACTGCAAGGTCAGCAGAGCATATGGTGATCTTTGCAAGGGCCATGTGACCTTTGCGAGGGCTATGGAGGATAGGGCCAGGGGCCGACAGCAGTAGCGAGACGGCCCCTGCGGTGACACGCGCCAGCAGGCGCAGATGGGGCCTCAACTCCGCCTCACATCATGGTAGTGCCCGCATACATCGCATGGCTCCTCCCGCTCCCGTTTCTGCTTCATGCTGCCGCTGCCGTGCCGCCTCCAGCGCCCAGGCTGCTAGCGAAACTCGCACTGGGAGCGTCACTGCCGCTGCCCGCCACCGCCGCCGCCGGGGCCCCCTGCTTGCTGCTGCTGAAGCTGTCGGCTGGACTGGAGCTCTCTGGTCTTCCAAAACTTTGAGCAGCGGCGCTCGAGGTTCCAGGAACGCCCGAGCAGGTTTGACAGAGGAGTTGCTGGCTTTGCGAAGTTGATCGGCTGGCCAAGCGATCGGCGCGGTGTTCAGAGGGCAGGAATCGATGCTGGAGTTGCCTGCTTGGGTAGCGCTTCTACCTGCCTGCCAGCTTGGAACTCGCTTCTAAGTTGCATTTCCAATGCATCGTCCTTTCAATCGGCGATCGTGATGGCTTCCCAGGCATCCCAGCCACCTCTGCGAGCCGTTCTGCGCAAACAGCCAGCCGCTCCTCAACAGACCGACACCCCGGGAGCTTCAGAAGGGCTGCAGGCCCCGCAGGATGGTCTGCAGGTGCGCTGGGTATGTTTGATCATGACAACACGGGGCCCGCTAGCTGGCTGCCCCTGCAGGACAACACCCCCGCCGACGCCTCCCCGCCTTCATGACCGTCGTCGTCCGTGCCTGTCTGCAGGCGCAGCCGCACACCCCGCTCCCTGGAGCCGACCCACACAGCTTGCTTGATGCAGACAGCTGGACGATGCTTCCTGCAGCGGTGGCCTGGCAGCTGTCAGGCAGCAACCCAGATTTTGCCGTCACCGGTGTGCTGGGTGCTCAGGGCCTGGGCAAGTCTGCCCTGCTCAATCGGCTCCTCGGTGAGGAGGGCTGTGCCGGCAGGGCGCACTGGAGTAAATCTGTTCGTGCTCCAATCGCTGAGGCACATGAGGCGCGTACAAGGCAGCAGAGGCAGGGCTGTCAACACAAAAGATTCGTGCCGTTTCCAACGTGGCAGCACAGCAGCCCAGCTCCTTGGATGAGCAGCGTGCAAACATCGTGCGCCCATCCCTGCAGGACTCGACAGCGGCGGCGAGGCACGCTGTCCGGCAGGGTCGGCGCCAGCCTCGCGCTTCCCAGTGGCGTCCCCGCCCGCAGCCCTCCTGCCGCCCCTGCAGCACTGCACGCGAGGCATCCAGCTCCGCGCCAGCCCCGAACACCTGATCGGACTGGACACCCAGCCCCTCTTTTCTGCCTCCGTCCTCGAAGAGATGAGTGGCGGTGGCTGGCAGCAGGCGCCGCCGGCGCTGGCAGCGCTGGCGCTGGCCGCTGCGGGCGATGCCAAGGCGCCCGCTGTGCCCTTTGAGGGCGTGCAGGCGCTCGCAGAGCTGCAGCTGGCAGTGTTCCTGCTCTCGGCCTGCCACCGACTGCTGGTGCTGTGTGATGGGGAGGAGGACTGGCGCACCTGGGAGCTGATGCTTGCGGCAGAGATGCTGGCCAGAGGGGTGCCAGACCCCAGCTCGCTGCCGCAGGGCGCAGCGGCGGCAACGCACGCAGGCGTAGCGCCAGGCAGCGGCAGCGCCGGCGGGCAGCATACGCGCCAGCAGCAGGCGGCGGCGCCGGCATCAGCGCAGCAGCAGGCAGCAGGCGCGGCGGCGCGGCCGCGGCAGGCGGCCGCCGCGACCGAGCACCTTGCAGAGGTGGTCTTTGTGCATGTGCAGCGACCTGGCGGCATCAGCAGCGGCTGTGCCCCCACTGCTGCGCAGCTCGAGGGGTTGGAGGCGCGGCTTGCGGCCTTTCTGGGCTCCTCCCGCCTCTGCCAGCCACGTGAGCTGCGAGCTAGCGCACCCTGGGGTGTTCCCGGGGACGAACCACAGCGATGCAGGCTCATGCAGCCTGGCTGTCCATGCTGAGAGTGCTCCCGCATGGCGGTTTCTGCAGGCAGCCATGCTGGCAACCTTATTTTATATCCGCACAACTTGAACGGCGTTGCAGAGAGCGCACCCACGTGGCGGTTTCTGCGGGTAGCCATGCTGGCAACTTTATTTTGTAGGTGCACAACTGAAACGCCGCTGCCTTCCGCCCCATGTGCGTCCCCGCGTGCAGGCCCACTCCGCATGCGCGACCATCTGCCAGCCGGCAGCAGCGAGAGCATCAGCGCGGGCAGCGCTGGCGGCCGGGGTCCGTCAGAGGGCGTCCTTGGCAGTGCCACCTTGCAAGCAGGTGTCAGCTACTGGGTGCTCCCGGCGCCGTGCAGCGGCCCTGCTTGGGACCGCCAGGCAGACGAGCTTGTGGCAGCCCTGCTGGCCCGCCCGTGCCCGCCACTTGCACGGCGCTGCTCCGAGCTGGGCTGGCTGCGCGGCGCGGCAGGCGACGTGTGGCGGGCGGTGCAGAGGAGCGCAGACATTGCGACTTTCTACTCCCGCTTGGCTCGCACGCAGCTCAAGGGTGCGGGGGGCTGGGGCCTGGCACGCTGATGCTGCCGTGCACAACCTTCCTGTGCTGCCGATGCTTTCATTGTGGCCTGGATGTAAGTCCCATTTACTGTATTCTGCTGCCATTTGCGATCCCGTCTGCCATTAGGGACACCGTTGCAAGCACAAGACTGGCACATTGCAAGTAGCAGGCAACCCAGCGACAAATGTGTCTCTGAAACAAGGAGCAGGGTGCAGCACAGGCTGAGGAAAGCCTGGTATTTATCCCACTAGCTGCGCCAGCAGGATGGGCAGTGATTTTCAAGGGGCAGAGTATGCCAGGTTGGGGCTGTGCGACCCTCCCGCCACCACCTCGCGAACGGGATTGATGAGGCCCCAGGTGCATGGGCAGCAAGTGGGACTCCCTTCGGATGGCCATAATCATCTGCAATTTCTGGTGGGTGAGGGGCTGGCTGGGCGTCTAGGACTTGCTGGCTGGGCATCCAGGACTCGACGCCAGAGGCAAGCCATCAGGGCACTTCACTGAGGGGAGCATGGGCGCACAACCAGCTCAAGCTCGCATGCGCACGGCAGAGGGCCTGCACAAGCGCCTGCGCCTCCAGCTGGCACATGCACCCTATCCCACTGTGCCGGCTCTTGGGTTTGAGCTGCTCTTTTCCTGCTGATCAGCCGTCTATCACTGCTGGGGTAGCAGGGGGGCACCCTCCTACCACAAAGCTCCGCACCGAGGAGGGCTTAGGGCTTTGGCTTGGTGTGCGGGGCGACGGGGCCCTCCCCCGGGCCCTGCTCGGCGCATGCACGAGGGTGCGCAGAAACCAGGAGCATCGTTTCGGTCAGATTTTTTCGCGATTGTGTATCTCCCTGCTGCGTGCTACCCCGCAGGGCGGGAATGCGAATGCAGCGCCCCTGCGCCTTCCCTGCAAGCGCATTCCCCTCCAAAGCATCGGCACCAGCACCCACGCACTCTGCAAGGTGCCCCGCCCCTCTGATCAGCCCCACTCAAAAGGAGCAGCCGCCACACCGGGCCCCGCAGCCATGGCGCTCCCCCAGCCCGAGGGCGCCTGGCGCGACTTCGTGGATCACGCCTTCTTTGCGCCTTGCACCCGGCACGCGGCAGCCTGCAGCGCTCGCGACTCCACAACGAATTGGTGGAGCTTCACGTCCCACCAGCCCGCTTGCAGCGTGTGTGTGGCCGGCTCCCCGCTGGAGACGTACATTCAGGCAAGGAGGGGGCTGGGCAGGGGCCCCGGGCAGGCCGGGGAGCCCGATCGCCGCCCTGCTCCACTGGGGCCGGGTCTCCACGCGGCCCGCCCCAGCTATCTGTGGTCCATGCTCCCACTGGGGCTCAGAGGAGCACGCAATGGGCCGGGTGCGAGCCGCCGCGAGGGCCAGCGCCGGCGCCCGGGGCTGCACGACGCCGCTCTTGCGCCCGCGCCTACCGGCGGCAAATCTGCCAACCCGGCCCATTTGCAGGTCCGCCGCTCCAGCTACCACGATGTGGTGAAGATGGCCGACATCTCGCGCTTTGCAGACATCGCCGGCATCCAGGGTGAGCTGGAGGCACCGGGCCTGGCGGCGCTGCGCCGCTGATTGCGGGCCGGCCAGAGGTGCCCTTGCAGCTGCCCGGCAGCGGGACTGTGGCAGGACAACCAGGCCATGGCACCAGCAGCTGGCCAACGCGCCCAGCAAGAGGCCTCAAGGCCGCATTGTGGTCAAAGTGCTGGCTGGCCTGGCGAGACCGCATTATCCTGCCCAGATTCTGCGGCGCTGCGCAGCTGCCGCCTCCGCTGCCACACAGCCAGCATGCTCGGCAGCACCCACCAGCCAGCGTCGCCCCTGCCCAGCCTCCCTGCCATTCTGCCTCGTCACTCCCCCGGCCGCCCCTCATCCGCCCTGCTGCAGGCTACACCATCAACAGCTCCAAGGTCATCTTCCTGCGACGCCGTCCGCAGCCGCGGCCGCCCAAGGGCGCCGTCGGCGCCTCGCTCTGCTCGGTGTGCAGCCGGCACTTGCAGGACGTGTCGCAGTTCTGCTCGCTGCAGTGCAAGCTGGACAGCATGGCGGGCGTGAAGCACGTGTCGCTGCGGCCAGTGGACACGGCTTCTGTGCTGCCCGCCGAGGCGCTCAGCACGGGCAGCACCGGCGCATGCAGCGCGCGCAGCGGCGGCCCGGACACGCCGCTGCACCCAGCCTCGCTTCGGGCGCTGGAGGCCGCGACCACATCTGACAGCGAGTGCATGTGAGTTGGGGCCATGGCGCATGTTGGGTGGCTTGTTGAGGGCCTCGCTTGCACCGGGCGATGGGTTGTTCTGGAGGGGCCTGCCAGCACCTTGCTTTGCTTGGCGGAGGAAAGGAGGAAAGGCGCCAGCATGTGACCAAGTCAGCTTTCTGCGCACGCACGCCTGGTCGAACCCCCGCGTGCGCCCTGCTCCCCTTGTGCAGGGCCGAGTTCCACGGCCCCCCCGCCAAGCGGCGCAAGGGCTGCCCGCTGCGCGCCCCGTCGCAGTAGGCTGCCCACCCGCCGCGCGGCTAGAGCGCCGCTGACACCAGCGGCCCGTGATCCCCCAGGCAGGCCAGGCCCTGAAAGGGAGGCCCTGGGCAACCCTCCCCTGCGGCCCTGCTCGCCATTAGCGCCCGCACTATGTCGGTATTTGTGTGACCCACAGCGCTCAGCGCCTGGGCGGCCGTGAGGCAGTCTTTTTCGCCTGCCCGCTGGCCGCCGCCCCTGTATCTCCCCCCTCCTTGCTTGTCCCTGCCCTCTGGGCTCCTACTCTCCTCGCCTTTTTGTCGGGCTGCCAGCAGGCCCTCCCAAACCTTCGCGGCATTCAATCGATTCGCGGTGGCGGGGGCACCGGCGCGGGAGGGCACCCACGCCGAGCGTGTGCACCGCCGCTGCCCGGCGCTGGCCGTCGCACAGCTGCATTTGATGCTGTCAGAGCTCGCCCACAGCGAGATCTCATCCTTCCCTTTTACCAGGAGCCCTGCAAGATCGGCCCTCGCCAAATTCCTCATCCCTCAACACTCCCGACCCCTGCTCTCGCTCCCTCTGCCCTCGCCCCCGCTCCTCCAGGCGGCGCGACTGCTCCAATGTCTGTCCCTTAAAATCGCTTTGCGGTCTGCCACACACGGCACCGCCCTATGTCCTTGTTGGCCCCAGAGCTGCAGGGCCGCCGAGCCAAGCACAGCTTGCCTCTGTACTGTAGCGCACGGCACTTGTCCTGTACTCGGCTACATACCCCTCTGCCCTCCTGTCCTCCCTCCCGCTAATGTTCGACCCTGCGCCCTCTGTACCTGTGCTGTTTCCCCTCCCACCACCGAGAAGACCAACCCCGAACCCGCTGAAATACAAGCCGGGCCCTGCCCCGCTTGATGCTCTGCCATGTGTGTACCCCGATCCATCCGCCACACAGCCGCTGTTGCCCCCTCCCCTTGACATCCCTGTCTCTGACTCTGGCACTGTCACCTAACGTCTGCTCCTTAGCTCACTAGCGCCCAGCTCCCTGCCCGTGGAGCCTCCATAGATCTGGTTTTTGCAAGCACTGTGTGACTTGAAGTCCCTTCAACGAACGTTCTCCCTTCAGTAAACGCTTTGCCGCCCGCTCCAACCCTGCTCCCAACCCCGCCTCATCCCATGCTCTATACCTAACAAACGTGTAAGTGACGTGAAGTAAGAGGCCAGAGACCATGGTTGAAGGCGAGTCCCGATGCATCAAATCCGACGTGACCCAGCCACCGTACCACTTGGCACTGCCTGCCCAGCTGACGTTGCTGCGGCTGTGGTGTCTGCATGCTTTCATTGATTGTGTGTGCACATCCCCGCCACGTGTAGCTGGCGCAGCCTGTGTAACCCCCCAAAGCAAAGCCAGAGACCCTCAGGTCTTTGTGCTGCGGACCAGGCGCCCCTGGCGCGCCAGCCTGTTGGCAGCAGCAAGAATGGAACTTGTGGCATGTGATCCGACACTTTCGTGCATGCTTTCAAGCCCTTTTTAATCACGTCTTCCATCTTCTGGCTGCTGGCTTGCACTGCCTCAAGCTCAGCTGTCGAGGACAGCTATTGCGGGCAGCCCAGGCGACGTCCCAAGAGCTGTTCTCGCCAGTCGCTCTTTCTCCCGGCTCACAGGGCGGTCGAGGGACCGGCACGCCAAGTATGGCGGAGCTGCCGCTGTTCCAGGCCTGCCTGGTGAGCGGGCGGTGCTGCTGCTGTGCAGGAAGCTTGGACGGATGACGCAGCAGCACTGGCACAGTCTTGTCTGCACCGCCGCCCAAGCCGCCGCCCACGCCGCCGCCCACGCAGGAGGCGTACCAGGCTGCGGCTGCTGCACTGGTCGAAGATGCAGAATTCCCTGGGCTGGACTGGGAGGGCTGGGAAGGCATCGCGCGTCGACTGGGCATCACGGGCACCGTGGATGCACCTGTCTTTCGGCAAGCTGTCCTGCCATGTTGCTTTTTGCCCGACCTGCCTGCGCATCCATGCTACCTGTGCCAGACGCATCCATGCTACCTCGAGCCACATGTCACTGCTGCATGGGCATTGAAAGCTGCTCTGCACGTGTCTTTCCTGCCTGCGCTGCGAACCCGTGTGGCGATGCAAGCAGCTGAGGCTGGCGTGCCTGTGCGGCACAACCCACCAACATACAGTGCCTGTTTCCCACTGCGCATGCGCTGCAGCACCCGCGTGGCAGTGAAGACGGCGGTGGCGGCGGACGACGCCAACCTGCGGGGCGAGCGTGTGAAGCTGGCAGCGGTGGAGGGGCGCCTGCTGGAGGTGCTGTCGGGCGGCGCCCCGCTGTCGCAGGTGCCAGACACGGTGAGAAGCGACGGCGCCGGCAGGCACCGGTGCGGCAGATAGAAGCTGGGTTTTGCGCTGTAGGCAGTGAGCAAACGCCTGCATGGACAGGCAAGCGGTCCAGGCGTTTTTTCGGCACCAGCGGCCGGCGGGCAAGCGGCCAGCAGCCGCTTGACACACGCCGCAGCGAGCCCTGGGCCTCCCCAATCATTGCGGTGCAGCAAGCCGAGGAGGCGGCGCTGCGCCCGCCGCGCGCGCGCATCGTGCTGCGCGACCGCCAGCGCCGCGACAGGCGCCACACCGACGACTACTTCCAGGTCGTCCTCACCAACCAGCCAGGGGAGGAGGGGACGTGGTGAGTGTGTGTGTGTGTGTGTGTGTGCGGCGGCGCGAACAGCAGGGGCCCCCCCC
>KQ482031.1:48450-62057 GCA_001430745.1 Auxenochlorella pyrenoidosa
TGGAAGTTTGTTTTTGGTATGAATCAAACATGCAGCTGGGCACGCGGCAGTGGCGGCACGGCACCCTGGGGATCCAGAAGCAGCCTGGATCGCACACGCTGGATAAAATATCCCCTGCCCCCCTGCCCCGCCTGCCTGCATGTTGCTGGCCCCGGAGGTGCGGTCTGGGAACAGCCCAGCGGCCCGCAGGATGGCAGGCCTGCAATGCAGGGCAGGTGACAACAGGGGGCCGCGTGGAGGGAGTGGGCATGCCGGATGTGCACCAGCTATGATTGGCCTGCAGGGGGCTGCGCGACGTGCATGTGGATGGCAGAATGCGCTGCTGGCAATCGGTGCGCTGGAGCGCAGAAGCAAGCCTGTGCCATGCGCGCATGGCCCACCTCAGCAGGCGGTAGCCCATCGTCTGCTGGGCGCTGGGCACGCTGACTTTGCCCGGGTTGAAGCTGAACAGGCGGGCGGCGGGGTCGTTGGCGGCGGCGCTGCTGGCGTTGGCCGCGGGCTGTGCCAGGTAGGAGCGCAGTAGGACGTCCCCAACCCAGCGCTGCCAGGCTGCAGATTGGGCAGGTGAAATGGCAGGAAGGAGCAATGCACTGCTGTCAGCTTGGGCGAGTGGGGTGGCGGGGGGTGCGCACAGATGATGGTCGGCGCGCTTGCCCAGGGTTGCGTGCGCGCCCCTGCCCGCTGCCCCGTGCCCAAAGCAGCCTGACACGGTTCCGCCAGACTGGCAACCCACTGCAAAGCCTCCACTGCTGCAGAGGTGCTCACCAACCCCTGTGCAGTCCCTGCCACCCCACCCAGTCAGCTGGCTCCACCGCCTCACTTGAGTAGCACTTGGGCAGAAGGCGGGCCATTTTGTACATGTAGGGCAGCGCCGCGGCCCACGGCTCGTACTCCTGGGGGGCACGGCTGGGGAGCGCACTGCAGAGCCAGGAGGGCATTGCGACGGCAGGGCATGGGAGGCGGCGCCGGCGAGGACGCAGCGCACAAATGTGTGCGCTGCCAGTGGCGGCATGTATGGCGGCGCCCCCTGACGCTCAGCGCAGCGCAGCGCCTTGCAAGTGGCGTGCCGGCAGACTGAGGCGGCGGCAGCGCCGCACTCACAGCAGCAGGTCGAGGAAGCGCGTGATGTTGCCCTGCCCCGCCTCTGCCAGGCTGAAGCTGTCCTCCAGCAGGCCTGCTAGGTCGGTGCCTGGCAGCAGGGGAGCGCCGCCCTTGGTGGTAGCGTTGGACCTGCAGCGCAGGGCAGGGAAGGGTTTTGCATGCCAGGGGCTTGCTGGATGGCAGGCACATCCAGAGAAAAGGCACTTCCGGCTGCACATGCCCACATACACATGTCCAAGGCATGCAGGCACTTCATCCTCGCTTGCCCCAGCGGGCTGCTGGGAGTGAGCTGCTTCAGTGAGCTTGGGCTACTACAAGCACAAAACAGCACTCAAACTCCATTTTGCCTCCCCTGGCAGCAGGCACGGCAACTTCCTGCCGGACAGCTGCCCGACAGGAGGCACTGTGCCATCGCCGCAGCCTTGATGCCCACCTGGCTGCCTCGGCCAGCAGGCGCCACCCCTCCTCGCTGTACTGCACCCGGTAGAAGCCCAGCTGCCCGGCATTGAACTTGATCCAGGTGGGTTGCTTCGGGCTGCGTCACGGAAGCAAAGGGCAGAGGCAGGAGGTCCGGGTTCGGAAGGCGCGCGCTTGGAAGCAAGCTGGACAGCAGCCTCCATGTAGAGCTGGCGAGGGTTGCCTGCTGACCTCCAAAGCAGCCCTCGCTGGCCTGCATGCGCAGACATCAACCCCCCGCCCGTATTCCTAATCCCCCTCATTGGTCGGACGGGCCTCACTTGAGTTTGAGCAGGGGCTCGCTGCTCTGGCAGCCGCGCAACTCAGTCCACTGCAGCTTGCCGGGCGCTGCCCCAGTGGTGTAGCTGCACAGGGGACAGGGCTTGGCAGTTTGAAGCAGGAAGTGCATCTGCGCCTACTAACCCGGCGCGTCGGTTGAATCACAATGCAGCTGGACGGTTGGGCACCTGTATGCCCAGGGCTGGCAAACAGCCTGGCAAGGCGACCAGCACGTGACGTGCGGCTCAGCGCCAGCGGCAGCCACACGCTCAGCTTGGTCGACAGCCGCCCAGGCTCTTCCCCAAACGGTGCTGCCAAGCGTGCCTCTGCATCTCCCCGCCTCTGCAGCCCGCGCACAGCCCTGCGAGGCTGACCTCACGGGGATCCACCAGGCAGCGTCGGGGCTGCAGGGCTGCACGCCCGCCAGGCCAAAGGGCGCCTGGTGCAGCCAGACCCTGCCATGGGAGTCCATGGACACATTCACCAGCGGATACCCCTGCTGGTATGTCCACTGCTGCATGTCGGCAGGCAGCTCAGGGCCCAGGGTGCCTGCAGGCATCAGGAGCCAGGGCAGGTCGGAGGTTCTGCAGCCTCGTGGGCTGCAGCTGGCGGCCTAATGCACACCAATCAGCGTGAAACGCTCGCCGTGGCGCTGCCCGTCTTCCCTTGATGGCAGGCCCCCGCTGAAGCGTCCGACAAGCTGCGCTGCTCAACCTCCCGCACATCCCCACCAAGCGGCTGCTCACCCCCCACAGAGGCCCACAGGTCTGCTGCCCGCGTGCTGTTGTAGGCGTGGCCCTGCAGGTAGCTGTGCAGGCCCGCCAGGAATGGGTCCTGCAGCCGGGGTGTGCGGCGAGGCAAACAGCTTGTAGCACCAGAATTGCATGTTGGCTGGGACAGGAAGGCACGGCACGGTCCACGGGCGGGGGCTGCGGCCAGGGGGTGCCGCTGCCTGCCGGTGCAAGGACGTCAGACGCAATGAAGCACCCCCTGGCTGCGCATCTAGTGCGGTTCTGCCCAATCCCTCTGCCCCTTTTTGTACCTGCGCGGGCGTGGCTCCAGGTATGGTCTCATAGGTCGGCAGAGGAAGCTCCCGGTTGTCACGATTGGCCCACGCCCGCAGCATGCGCAGCACGGCAGCGCCTGCAGTCGACCCCAGTTGGATTGCCCGTGATGGCCAGTGATGCATTACTTCAGTGGCGCTGCACACGCGTCTCCCCTTCCTTGCGCATGTGGTCACGCGTCTGTCGGCCGGGTTGAAGCGGCTGTGGGTGTGAGGTGCACAACACTGGGCCTTACCCTTGTCGTACATCACGGCATCGAACACCGACTCAATCTTGTCGGTGCTGTTCATGGCGGCTGCAAGGGGTTGCCAGGAAGAGGCAGCGAGTGGGGGAGGAAACAATGTGAGAATACCGTGCTGGCCGCGCCTGAAGGGCGCCGCCGGCCTCCCAACAGGCGGATGCCGGCAGAGGCGCCCCGCCGGCGGCGCATGAGACGCACCCGGGTCCATGCTGAGCGGGTGGCTGCTTTGCTTGGAGTCAAAGTAGAGGGCGTTGGGCAAGTAGGAGGTGTAGAAGGTGGAGAAGAACTCGTCTTGGGGCTCGGCTGCAGGGCAGGGGCAATAGGACAGCACTTCGGTGCAGAGGTGGAGGGCACATGGCGGGCAGGAGCCCGCACTGGAGCTCTGTTCCAGACAGTGCTCACTCAGGCGCAGTCGCACACATCAGGCGCGGGCGCACAGTGCATCGCAGCTCGGTCGGAGATCCTGCGCCGCCGTGCCCCCCTTTCAATTTCACATCTTCCTCAAGGTTGTGAACGCTCACCCGCGGTGGCGCCCACATACTCGAAGTAGGAGGCGAAGCCTTCGTTGAGCCACAGCTCGCCCCAGTAGTCCTGCAGGGGTGGGGTGGGGGGCGCTGGCCGGCGTCTGCGCCAGTGCAACATGCCGTCTCGTGCATGGCGGTCTGCATATTCTCACCCCCTGCACCTCGCCAAGGGCAAACAGCCTCCCACGTGCCTCCATCCATGCCTGAAGGCACGTCCAACCGACAGCTCCACAGGCATGCCCCACAGCAGCCCTCCCCACAGGCCCCGCCCCCCAGCAGCCCGGCCCGCCCCACCAGGGTGACCAGGTTGCCAAACCACTGGTGCGCCATCTCGTGCGCCACCACCAGCGCCACGTAGCGCCGGTCCAGCAGCGACGAGTCGTTGGACACCAGCAGGGCGGTCTCGCGGTACGTGATCAGGCCTGCGTGCGCAGCGCGGCAGGGGGGGGTGGGGGAGGCGGGCGGCCGGTGGATGCAGTAACTGGGACGTGATGGGAAAGCATTTGGCCAAGCAGGCCTGCACACGCTGGCGACAGGCAGAGCCGTGTCCGGCTTCCTCGAGGAGCTGGCAGCCCCGGTAGGAGTGCCAGGGCAGCGGGGCCGGGCGATAGGTGCACGGTGCAACACAAGGAGGGCGTCGCCTGCTGCTTGGAGTGCACTGCCCTCCCCCCCCCGGCTCACCCCAGTTCTCCATCGCTCCCGCAGAGAAATCCGGGATGGCCTGAGTGGAGGAGGGCGCAGCGCCGGCAGTGTGAACCCAGACCAAGGCAACAGAGCTGGCAAGACCTGGCACACCAGCGTCACGTGCGGATCGGCCAGGTGGGGATGCGTCCGCGCAGCACGGCGGCACACATGGCGGCGCGGCAGGAGCGCCCTCACGATCAGGTCCAACTTCTCCAGCGGGAAGGGCAGGCCTAGCGCCTGTTCATAGGCCGGCAGAATGGCGGCCGCGGCGTCCAAGGCATACTGCAGGTGGCCCACCCTGCAGCCAAGCAGACAGAGGGCATTCAAGGCAGTGAGCCACCGGCACGGCACGCCCACCGCTCCGGCCCGCCCGGCTGCGATGTCCACAAGCCGGGACGCGCGGCGCCGCACCACACGAGCCGCGTCACCCACCGCTCGGGCGTGCCCCACACGCTGACGTTGACGCCGCCGCCCACGCCCGCCCCCGCCACGGCCCGGCTCTTGCTCACAAACTCGCCGACGATGATGCACACTGCATGGGAGGCATGGCCAAGGACGAGAGTGAGGCAGCAGCAGGTGCGGCAGGGCACACATGCCAGGGGTCTGCAGTGAGGCAGGCGTTTGCTGCCGAGCGTGCGCACCGAGGTACGTGCTCATGGGCGGGGTGGGCTGGAAGTGCCAGGTGGCGGTGCCCTCCTCCTCGTTGTGGGCGTGCTGCAGGACGGGAGGGCGGGGCGGGTGGCGCGTGTGGTGGGGTAGGCTTCGGGGGGCGCATCGCAGGCTGTGGCAAGCAACACGTGCAAGCAGGCAGCCGCAAAGTACGCTGGTGTACGGCAAGACGGCCAGGCAGCCTTGCTCATGCGGCCAGGCACAGAGGGCAGCAGGCACAGGGGGCAGCAAGGCGCAGGGGCCCCCACATGGTGAACGGCGCGGGGGGCGGTGTTGGACAGCACTTGCAGGCCCACGGGCGCAATCACTTCTGTGCTGAACACCGCCTGCAAGGCACACGTGGGGAAGGGCGCAGAGCAAACCGGCAACGGCATTCTTTGAAGGGGCAGAAAGCCCAGGAAACAAGGAGGGGGTGTCTGCTCAGCTGCCAGCCCACTCTCAACAACGCCCAGTGCATGCTGGGGGCCACTGGGCAGCAGCTCTGGGAGGCGCACGCAGGCTGGACGGCTGCGGCCGGGCGGTTGGCATCGGACCTTGAAGGCGGGCTCATCAAAGCAGGGGAAGGCGGTGCGGGCGGAGTTTGCCTCAAACTGGGTGGTGGCCAGGCTGTGCTGCGTGCCGTCGGACAGGTTGTACGTGCTCCTGCAGGCAGGGCCAGGGCAGCAACAGCACATGGGGGCCCCAGAGGACACGCAGGCCGCGCGACGGACCGGGCAGCAGCGTATCAAAATCACGCCCTCTTTCGCAGCGTTGCGGGGATGCCCGCCTGGGACCTGCGCCCCACTGGGGCTAGCTGCTGGGCTGGGCTGCAGGCTCCCTCGTTCGGCGGCCGTTCTCGCATGCGGGCCTGCACGCTGTGAATTCAAACTAGAAGCTCTCTCCCTGTCCCCACCAGCCACCCACTTGTAAAAGCCGCTGAGCCCGGCGCGCAGCTGATAGCTGAAGCTGATCCATATCTCCGCAGTGGGTTGGGGCAGCGAGTGATCAAACTGCAGAATGAGCTGCTCCTCGGCGTCCCGCTTGGTCCAGTGGCCTGCAGGAGGAATGGAAAGAAAGGATAGGAGGCGGGTGCCGCAGGAGTGACAGCTGCGCGAATGTGCCTGGAAGCACCGCGCCCCCTGCTGCAGGGCTGCAGAACGCATCCACCATGCAGCCCGTGTGCGCCACCCCCCTGCCCACAAATGGTCAAGCACGCGGCAATGCCACGCAAAACACACATGCGCGGTGCCGTGCGCACCTGGCTGGCCTTCGGGCCCCCCCAGCCGGACCTCGGCTATGTCCATGTCAGATGCGTGCAGCACCACGCAGCGCGTGGCCTGCAGCGGGCTGGCAGCACCAGTGCGCGCGCATTATTAGCCGGCGGAGCACAGGGCTGCATGAGGTCGGCAGCGCCTGGCAGCGTGCATGGCGGAGCGGCGGCGGGGGCAGGCAGGCTTGCCCACCTGGAGCACAGTCACATTGATGCCCACAGACCCCTGCACCAGGGGCCGGTCATCTGCTGCCCCGCTGCTGTTCAGCGGCACCTCCAGCATTAGCTCATAGTGGCTAGGCACCACGCTGCTGGGCAGCCGCCAGTGCTGCCAGTCGCACAGCTCCAGCTCCCCAGCAGCGGCGGCGGCTTCGCCGCCGCCGCCGCCGGCTTCGCCGCCCTGGCGGCCCGTCAGTGGGCTGCCGCTGCGCAGCGCAGCCGCTACCACCAGGGCTACTAGCGCAATGAGCAGCGCTGCCATGCAGGCGGCGGCGCCCAGGATGCAGCGCCGCTGCCGCTTGGGGTAAGTGTACCTGCTTTGCACCAGTGCGGGGCAGGGGGCGCAAGGGTCGGCGAGAAGAGGGGCAGGCAGGTGGGAAAGGGGGCGCACAAGCTGCGTACGAAGGTGCACGCCCCGGGAAGTTTCTCCCGATAGCTGCCCAGCTGCCCAGCACTGCCTCCCAGCTCACCACCACTGCGGCGGCCGCAGGCAGCGCGCGACGCTGGAGCAGTCCAGGCCGCAGCAGCGCACGCGGTTCATGCCTGCAGCGTGGGCCCAGAGCAGATCCAGGCGTCCCCGTGCTCTCAAGCACGGAACAGGCTCACTGCGACTCTGGGCCAGCCCACAGCATCACCGTCACCCACCAACTCCCCAGGCACATCCCCGGGCAGCAGGGGTGCCCAGTCCCAGTCCGACAGCAGCCACCTGCATACTGCTCCCAGTCCAGCAGCGCATCGTCGTCGCTGTAGTCCAGGTCCAAGTTGAATACAGCCTGGGGAGGGGCAGAGGAAGGGGTAGCACAGGAGGATGGCGCTCGCAGGAGGCAGCCTGCTGTGCTTGCCATAGGGAGCGGCGCACATCGACCAGCACTGGCCGGCGCCGAAGCATTGCATGCGACAGGCTGAAGCACACAGAATGATACTCGCAGTGTGCATTCAATAGATTCCATGAAACAAAGGGTGCAAACCTGCACATCTTGTACTGCACACGCAGGAGGGAGCGCCAGTGCTGGTGGCAGCAGCTCGCAGGCGGCAGCTGCCCATGCCAACCGCTGCCTAACCCCGCGCACCTGCGTAGGCCTGTGGCTCCCATTGCCTTGATCATTGAGCAGCGCATGCTCTCCAAGCTCTTGGTGCTCCAGAGCGTGCTCCTCCTCCTCGCTTAGAGTGAACGCGGGGCGCGCCTCCATTTGGGCTAGTTTTCAAGGTGATCGCCAAATCTCAAGTGCTATGATAGTCCAGCCAGCCCCCGCCAATCGAATGGCGGAGCCCGACGACTAGGCGCGCTCTTGGCGCTGCTGGTGGCCAGGGCTTCTCTCGATGAGAGCGCCGTCGGTGCTCAGAATTCACCAAAGCGGCATTGGGGGGAGGCGAGCAGCAGCCGCTCGCCAGCGCTGCGCCCGCTGAATGCTATACATTGGCCGTTTGCCAGAGAGCCCAGCAGAGAAAGGTGGTGTCACATTTGCTCACCAGGACTGACAAGTGTATACTGGTGATTGCAGTCTGTACATAAGTGCTGGGCTGGCTGCGCTTGCCACGCCCCTCCTGGGTCCGCCATTCCCCATGCCAAGGCCGGTGCCCCCCTGGAGTGTCATCCTTCAGCCAATGAGCTGAGCATTCTTTGGTGTAAGCAGTCTTCACAAAAACAATCCGAGTTAAAAAGAATCAACAAGTCAAAACGGGGGCAAGGGGCATCGGGCACAGAGTGGCGCGGGACCGCAGGGAGGGCAAAAATTGCGCCGTGGGGCAAAGAACCAAGGGGTGCGCTCGTCCCCCAGGGCTGCTTTGCTGATTGCTATACTGTTCAGGGCAGCGCATAGCCCAGCAGGAAGAGGACGAAGAAGAAGCCGAGGGAGCCGAAAATCAACAAGCTCTTCTGCTCCTCCGTCATGGCGTTGGTGCCCAGGCCGTATCCCTGCACCAAACGAACAGGTCAGCAGGTCAGAAGAAGTTTCGGTTGATTGAAGCTTTCCCTGTCGTCCCCTCTCTCATCCTGTGCCAATCTCTGCAATGCGAGCGCCAGCGCACCAGCATGCCCGGCCGCGTGCATTCGTCGTGCCGGGCATGCTAATCGGCTCAGCCCTGCGCTCCTGCCCGCCGAGCAACCCACCTGGTTCTCAGCAAAGCCCGCCACCTGCCGCTGCTTGGAGACAAACAGCTTCTTGTCCGCGCCGCAGGTGGGGCACTGCCAGTCCTCGGGCAGTTTCTGCGGGGCGGGCGGCGGACACAACATGCATCATGTGTGGCACAACAGCATGCCGCATGAGCAGCGATACGTGCACGCATCCAACCCTGCATCCAAGGCTGACTGGCAGAACTACTGGGTGGCAATAAAAAAGGAGCGTGGGCACGGGTACGCAATATCTAGCTGTGCGGGCGCTGTTGTGCAGGCAGAGCACAATCGGACAGGATGACACAGAGGACTCTCCGTGACAAAAGCACTGCACTGCACGTGCAGGCTGACCTGGAACATGGTGCCGGGGGCCACAGGGTACTCGGGGTCGCCGCGGGACGGCGAGTACTCATATCCGCATCCCTGCAGCATTGCGCAAGGCAGGGACGGGCGTGGCGTTCACGTCGGCAGGCAGCGAGGCAGCCCATGCCGATATAGCGGTGTGACAGGCAGGGCCGTGTCCGCATGGGCTGGACCACAGCTGGCGTTGGAGGGCATGGGCGGCAGAGGACGGCGAGCGGTGACCGCACCCTGCATGGCACCTGCATGGACCACAACCACAGCAACCCAGCGCCATGCACCATGCAGGTGTGATCACCATGTGCGCATGCCGCGCGCCCCCCCCCCCTCCCCTACACAGCTGGCTTGTGGCAGCTTGCGATTGGCCTTCGATCTGGACAGATGGCGGCAGTCCCCCCAGCACCCACCTTGCAAGTCGCCTCGCCCGTGCCCACCACCATGAACTTCTCGGCGGCACGCAGGCGGTCTGCCTCGGCCTTCTTGCGCGCCGCCTCCGACTCGGGGTTCTCCATCTCATCGCCGCCTGCTGCCGCCTTGTCCACCTCTGCCTCGGCCCGCACAACCGCCAGCTGCGCCCGGCGCAGCACCCGCTGCTGCACCTGCGGGCACGAGTGAAAGGGCTGACGGAGCGGTGGGGGCGGGAGTGAGCGGCAGCCGTGGCGGCAGGGAGCGTGCATCCATCCGCGCCACACAGGCGCCGACCAGTCGGCCCGTGATCGCCATTGGACCAGGACAGCTGGGAATGCGCCAGTGGTGGAGAGGCAGGCTTGAGTAGGTTCACAAGGCGTGGCTGCAACGCTCCGGCACGCTTGCAGGGGCTCACCCGCCGCGCACTAAAGGCAGAGCATGCTCCCGAGCCCCGCGCAAGGCTGCTCTGTGACAGGACAGCGACCGGAGCCATAGCGACGGGCAGTGGCGCTGGGACGGGCGGCGGCACTGAAAACTTGCGGAAGAGCAAGCAATGAAGGGCACGAAAGATCCTGGTCGCTGGGGCTGTCACTTCACTGGCGGCAGCCCCAGTGGCGGTCGCGCGGCACGCAAGGCAGGCCTTTCGCTCTCTTGGCCCCCATTCCATTTCCCTGCTTTTCAGATGTCCTGCGTACCAGTATAGAATGCACGGGACGTGGACAGTGTTCTGGAGCACCTGAGCATGTCTTATGTCAAGGCTGCCATGGCCTGATGATGCAGGGCTGACAGGGAGGAGGACGTGCCAGCTGAACGACAGCATGTCTTGCCGCACCGACATCGAGAACCAGTTGTCGATGGGCAGAGTTGCGCAGCCGCAAGCAAAAAAACAGGCGTCTTCCTCCTTGACAGGCAGCAGCCCCTTGCCCAGCAGTGTAGATGGCAGGTGGCCGACCAGAGACCACAGCCTGGTTTGTGGGGGGGATCGTCTGGGATGGTTGGCCAGTTGGCTGGCTCGGGCACCAGCATAAAGGCTGGGCAGCACTTGGAAGCGCCCCTGGATGGCGGCGACGAAGCAGGTGCCTGCCCGCATTCTCCAGGTACCTCAAAGGGGTTTGTCAACTGTGGGAGGCAAGCTCGTGCACTGAGCAGTGGGTGGGCAATGGCGCCGGGAACCAGGTGCAAGCATGAGCCGTGAGCAGCGCCGTGCTGATTCCCAGCAGAATTGGCAGCAGGAAGGCCAGCACTAGCAGCGGCAACTGATGCATTCGACCATGGCAGGCAGCTTCAAACGAATCTTAGTTGGCACAACTAGACAATGGTGTGCAGGGCATCCTGGTGCCAGCATGCTTGCGTTGGCTGCAGCGGGCCAAGGATGTGTAACTGCTTGTGTGATGTGGTTTCATGCCTCCCTTGCAGAACAGCATCACAGCATGTCCCTCTTCCTCGGTCTAAACATATGTCTGAATGCTCTGTGGTTTGCTCATGACATGACAGACACAGCCAACTGGTGAGGCCAATCAGTAAATATCCTCCCCAACTCCTGAGCTGACATTTTGCCAGTCCCCAACAAGTCAGCCCGGCTGGCGGTGGCGCGTGTGTCGAGGCGGTGCTGGCATGGCGCGGCAGCAATGCTCGCATCCAGGGCAGGTCTTAAAATACTGTCTCGACAATAGGCTGCATGATCTGATGTGCATTGACGGGAAGGAGGGAAAGCGGTAGAGACTTCACTTGCGCTTCTCGTCTGTGGTGTCGCCAGCACGCTGCAAGCCCATTAAAGCAATTTGCATTCGAGCAGCAATTCGGTAAGATTTGGATCGAACTAGCGGGCTGACTTGTACCCTGCTTGCACTCTGTTGGGTCTCTGCTCTGCTTCATCCCCAATTGCACCCTGGCTTTGAACAGGTTGAGCCAGACGTCGGGCAGCGGTGCTCAAGGCGCAGGCTCTCCATGAGCTTATGCACCCGCCGCTTTCGCTGCCGCCGCTGTTGCAGATGGCTGCCCCCACTTGGGTGGAAGTCGCGAGCCTTGCGGTCTGTGTGGAACATCAGCTGCGGCAACCCCTGGACGATGAAATTGTCCTGGACACTGTGCTGCCAGCGGGCACCTTCCACAATCTGTGCCAACAGCTGCACCACACCGGCGCTGGCCGCGCCCCTGCACCAGTGTCAAGGTGGGGGCCGTGTCCTCTTGAGTACTGCCCATCCATGGCTCGGCACGTGGCAGCCATCTTGCTGCAGCAGACGATGATCGTGGTGCTGTGTACCGGCAGTCCTTTTGCGTGCCCCAGCTGCACTGACAACCCCCCGCTGGCACCCTCCCTCGGCTCAGGGCTCTCCAGGCCCAGGCCCTGCGGCTGAGCGACTATGCCGCCGCCGATGCGCAGCACCCGCGTCCCCTGAGCATGATTTCTGTGCACGCCTGCATCGTCGGATGCTTCGTGTATGCCGGCCTGCTGCACCTGGTGTGCAACGCGGAGCTGACGCTGCAGGAAGCAGACTGGCTGCGGCTCATCACGGCCACAGGTGGGCTGGCTGGTCGAGCGCAGGGCAGGTTGCATCTCAGCCTGCAGCGCTGCTGCCGTTGATCCCTTGCAAGCTGCTCGCGCGCGCTCATACCCCCAGCAACCCGCCCTGGGCTGCAGGGCTGGTGCTGCAGAAGGCGCCGCCGCTCCTGGCGTGGCACCGCGCGCCACGATGACGACAGCTTCGCCATCAGCGCGCCGCGCGAGCTGGTGCAGCTGACCTCAGAGGCGCTGCACCTGCTGCTCTCCCTGCTGGAGACGTCCAGCCGGGGCGGGTTCTGCCCGCTGCCGCCACGGGCGGCGCGCCTGCTGCGCTCGACGCACCTGCGCCCGCCGCAGGTGCTGGAGTGGGCGTGCGCGGCCGCGCGGGCGATGCTGGCGGTCATGCAAGCGCCAGGTGCGGCGCCGGCCTTGCTGGGCGCCCGCCGTGGGCTGCATGCCAGGCCAGCTGCCCGGCTGGAGCAAGCTCGCTGAGCAACTCGTTGTGAGGCCTCCGCCTGCATGCCTGCCCTGGGCTCGCGAACAGCGTGCACATCCCCAGCCGGGTGCCGCCCCGTGCGTGCGCAGGCAACGGCCGCCGGGAGCCCATCCCCTATCTGGCCGCCTCGCTGCGCGGCCTCTTTGCCACCGACGCCGTCCCCGGCCTGCGGGTGCTGCTCCACCAGCAGCCAGAGCAGCAGCAGCCGCTGGCGGAGCTGGCGGCGCATGCGCTGAGCCTGCCGGAAGCGGAGCGGGCAGCTCTGGCCGCCGACGCAGAGGCCAGCGGGACGGCTCGCGACCTCGCCCAGATGCTGGCTGCCGACTGCTTCACGCCCGCCAGGCGCAGGCACCAGGCAGCAGCGCCAGCCCCCTGCCTGGCGGAGGCGGTTGCCAGCCTGGCGGCGCAGCCACAGCTGTGGGAGCGGCGCGGGCAGACCGAGCAGGCCGAGCTGCTAACTGCCTGCCTGGAGCTGCTCTTTGCCCTGGCAGCAGACCCTCTGCTGGCTGCGCAGCAGGCGGGCCGGCAGGCGCGAGCGTCGCCGCGCCTGCTGCTGGCGTTGGGTGGCCCCGGCGGCCTGCCGCTGCTCTGCAGGTTGGCGGCCGAGGTGGCCGCTGCGGCGCCTGCGGCCAGCAGCGGCCCGGCGAGGGCAGGCTCGGCAGCTGGGCGGCAAGGGGGGCCAGCGGGGGTGGCGGGTGCTGATGCCGACTTTGGGCGGCTGTGCTGGGAGCCCAGCGGCGATGTGGGCGGCGAGTGGGCTACCACGCAGCACAGGGTGGTCATTTTGGTTGGCCAGGTGGGCTAGAGAAGGGGCTAGCGTGGTGGCGGCTTCGACCTTCTGCCTGCCCTTCCCAGCCTGCTCAGCCTCCTTGTCAGCGGTGTGCTGTAATCGCCCCTTACCCCAATGGTCTCCCTGCACTGCAATGGCTCGCGCTGCCTGCCTTCTGATCCCACGTTCCTTGCAATCTGGCTCCTGCCTCCTGCCGCAGCTGATCAAGGAGGGTGCGTGGCCAAAGCAGCTGCCCGCCGAGGCGTGCGCCGCGGCGTGGCGGTGCGCCGAGGCCGCGCTGCGCCTGCTGCCCCTGCTCCCGGGCCAGCCCGACAAGGGGGCCCTCGACGGCGGCAACTGGCGCACCGCCGGGCAGCTGGTGGCGGCTCACGGCGGGCATGCTGTGGCCCTGGCAGGCACGCCACCGGGCCAGCAGATCGATGCCCTCATGCTGGCAAAAGGCATTTTCTAC
>KQ482031.1:76355-89737 GCA_001430745.1 Auxenochlorella pyrenoidosa
CCAGGGACTGCAAGCAGCAACGGCAGCATGCGGCCAGAATCGCCAATCCTGGACTGTCAACCGTGGCTTCGCTTTGGTCTAGCGATTCACACAGGGATCCGACTTGTGCTCTGTGCGCAGTTCGCGCAGATGCCCGAGTGGTTTTAAGGGGTCAGCCTGCTAAGTTGATGGGGAAACCCGCCCAGGTTCGAATCCTGGTCTGCGCGATGCATGTCCTCCTTTTCGCGCGTCTTCCTTCAAACCCACATCCAGCCAATACAGGGTGCATCGACATGCTGCTGTGCATAGTGTTGCCGCCTGGTTTGCCTTTGAGTGCCAGTTGAGCAGCTGGAGGCTGCCAAAGGTGGGCAGGGTTGGCACAGATGCTGACGCCAACTGCGTGGGAGTAGGTGGGATAAAGGGGCAGGCTGGACATGGAGAAATTGGCAGCTCGCATGGGACCTAGTCTACACTGCCTGCCCAGCTTCTGACAGGTAATGGTGGATGTGACTTTACATGAACCTGTGATCATGGCTTTACATCTGCCTGCTCTACAGTAACAACGGATCGTAGTGATCGATCAGTACAGGTTGAACAAGTCTTCAAGGCCGCGCCGCGCCGTCTCCACATCCATGCCCAGAGCCTCCTGCTCTGCCGCCGCTGCCGCTGGCAACTCAGGCGGCAATGGCGTCTGCATGGCAATGTTGATGCCCAGCTCCGCTGCCATGCTTTGCAACGCCGGCAGCTGCTCATCCGTCACCAGCGTTGTGACCACGCCTGCAGGCATCCGCGCAGTGAGGGCGGTTAGAGGCAGAGACGCTTGGCGCGGCTGATGTTCCGGCCCACCGGTGCAACACCGAATCACGCAGGGTCCTGGCAGGCTCACCCTGGATGGCAGAGCCGATGCGCCCCGACCGCCCGGCACGGTGCAGATACTCGGTGGCGCTGCTGGGGGGCTCCACATTATACACGTGGCTGCACGCATGGGGTGCACTACGAGAGGCGTTGTTGGCATACGGGAAGGTGCCTGGTGGCGCTGCATGAGTCTTCCAACGCTGGAAAGGCAGTGGAGACCCACACCGGCGACAAACAACCAGGCGGGGGCTGCTCCCGCCTGTGCGCAAGCGCAGGGGGGCGGGGGGCCGGCCCACCCTGCATCACGCTGGGCAATCGCTGGCTTGCAGGCGCCACCGTCGCTGCCACAAACACACCAAAAGCTCTCCGACACCACATGCCTTCCACAAAGAGATGCCGCAACGCGACGAGCCAGCAGAGCTGCCTTCACCTGACAGCCGGCAGGTCCAGGCCGCGCGCCGCGGCGGGCGTGCACAGCAGCAGCGTGGTCTTGTTGTCACGGAAGCTGTGCAGGGCCTTGATGGGCTCCGTCCCCTCTGGCAGCAGCACTGCGGTTGTCCAGGAGGGGGCAAACAGGGCGAGCGGTGCAAGGGGGCAGGATCAGCAGGCAGATTTGGTGGGGCGGTTGTGCAGCGGGTATGCGAATAGAAGGGGACGGCTGGAAGGACAGCGCACAATACAGCCATTCCAAACTGAACTGCGAGCAACGCTCACACCACGACGAGCAGCGGCCCTGCCAGCACGACACCACACTTTCTCACTGCGACATGCTGAGCATACTACTCGAGCTCCGTGCTCCAGCAGAAGCACAGCGTGCACCAAGCCTTGCAACTCATCGCAGCAGGCCCAGCTGGCCGCGGGGGGGCCAGGCTGGCGGAGGGCAGAGCACCCACCCGAGATCTTGTGGTCGCCCCACAGCACCGTGCGCAGCGGCCCCGCCAGCTGCCGCGCCTGCTCCTCGCTGCCCGCAAACACCATGACGCGGGCGGGCGCCTCGTCGGCGTTCTGCCTGCGGCCCGGCGGTGGCGGGCGGGGCAGGCACAAAGCGATGGGCGCTGGGAGGGTACACAGCTCCGCTCAATCCCTGCCAACAAACACCAGCACGCATATACTGATGACTAAGACTGTTGGCGCGTTTGGGCGGGCAGCACCTGGGGGGGGGCTTGCCCTGAGCCCATTCCTGATGCAGCCCTGCCGTGCCTGCCGCGAGCCAACAGTGCACAACGCCCACCCAGTCGCTGCAGGCTGACCAGGCCCAGCCGCTGCGTGGCGCACGCGCACCTGCGCAGGTCATCTCGGATTTGGCGGCACATGGCCGCCGCCTTGCCCGCAGCGTCCACCACGATTGCACGGTGCTGCAGCCAACACCGAAGCGGGGCACGGAGCGCATGTGCAGGGGGTGAGGCATGGCAGTGCGCAGGCGCATGCGCAGCCTTTGTGCGCGGAGCACAGCCTAGCTGTTGTTTCTCCACATGCAAGGCTCAGTTCACATGCATCGCATGCAGCCAGCCAGGCGGCCCCAGCAGCACACCAGCCTGCCCCCGGCCCACCTGCAGCCCCGAGGGGATGCGCATGCGCGCCCCCACCCGCACCGTCACTGGGTCACGCACCCAGCCCTGCAGGGGGCAGCGCAAGGGGCGGCAGGAGGGTGGGCGCCGGCCTGGGCTGACGGGACCCAAGGCGGGGCAATCACCATCCTTCGCCCGCTGCTGGCCACGCAACAAGGGGGTTGGCAGGGGAAAAGGGGGGGCCCGGTGCGGAGGCAGCGCCGCCCCAGTCCCAGACCAGAGGAAGCGATCCCGACAGCCCACCTGCTGCGCAGCATGCTCCACCAGCGGCTCCTCCAGCGTCGCCCCCACCAGCACCACCACTGGCTTCTGCAGGCCTGCCGGCGGCTGCTGGTCCCACTGCTCATGCGCCCCCTGCTGCTCCCCAGCCTGCTGCGCCTCCTCGCCCTGCTGCCCCTGCTGCTGCTGCGTGCGGCCCTGGCAGGCCGCCTGCATGATGGCCTCCATCTCCTGCGGGTGGCTCTGCAGGCGGGCAGGGGGGACAAGGCGGGCGGGCCGGGGCGCAGTGGCACTCCTCAGCGCCACGGGCCGCGGTGCGGTGCCAGCATGGTGGCAAGCAGTTGCTCGAGCTGGGCACACTTAAGGAGAGCAGGCCTTGCTGGCGCCACAGGCGTGCACAGCTGCCCGACAAGCTGACCACGGAACTCACCTGGAAGCAGGCGTCCACCTCGTCCACCGCCAGCACCGCCGCGTGCTGCACCACCTGCAGGGCCTCGGGCCCCGCCAGCGCCTCGGCAATGAGCTCGGGGGTGCCTGCAGGCAGCGCCGGGAGCCGCTGTTGGTGGCAGGAGCCGGCATGGCGCCGGCGCCGCAGCACGAGCGGCGCTGCAGCACTGCCAGAACGCCAGCGCTCGCCCGCTCCTCAGCTGGCGCCGGCAGCTGCATGACGGGCCTTGCTGTGCCCCCTCCACCCCGCCCAGGCCCCCGGCATGCGGGCCGCCGCAGGCTCAGCAGAGGGGCGGCCCACTTGCCTACCACCACGTGCGCCCCCTTCAGGTAGCCATCCTTCCTGGCAGAGACCACCTCGCTGTCCAGCAGCAGGCCCCGCACCTGCGAGGCATTGCCGGGAAGGGGGGTGTGGGCCGGGCGGCGCCATCTCATGCCTAAGGGACTGCTGGTGACAGAGAAGCTCGGCAGCACAGCAGGCCCCAAGCCCGCGCAGAGCCGGAGCCACAGGCGAGCTGCAAGCGCAGCAGACCGAAATGGGCCGCATGGCACAGCGCCCTGGCAGCGCAGGGGGAAGCGCTGGGATGCCCAGACCAGCGCAGCGCGCAGTGGAGAGCCCAGCAGATGAGCGGCCCCGGGCACAGCAAGCGCGGCGGGCGCAGAGCCGCGGCCCAGACAACCCTGCACGCCCCCGCCTGCGCGCCTTGAGGCCGCGGGGCCCATGGTAGTCAAACATGTTGCCGCCCTGGCCGGGCACGCCCTGGTTGACGCTGCCGCCAAACAGGCGGTAGATGAGCATCACAACCTGAAGGCGGGGCAGGCTGGTCTGGGCATGACTGACGGCCTGCTGAGCGTAACCACCTGCAGGCCCAGCCACGGGCACCGCCGCGGGATCTCCCACTTGTTCGAGAATTCAACATGGCATGGCCGCTGCCTCACTACCTATGTGGGCATGTGACGAACAGCAGCTGCCAAGGGCCAGGGTGTGGGCGGCAGCGCGCCCGGCGGCCCACCTGCACACCCAGCTCCCGCGTGGGCACCACGATCACCGCCTGGGGCCCCTGCAGCAGCCAAGGGGCAGGGCCGGGGCGCCGCAGGTAGGGCGGGGGGCCGCCAGGCAGCGAACGGCACACTCCCTTGTCTCAACTTTCCATTTCCAAATTGGCGGCTGCGCTGGCACCCGGCAGAGCTCCCGCTGCACCGGCCCCTGCCCTGGAGCACGAGTTGTGGCCAGAGGGGGCCGCCTGCTTGCCTTGAGGTCATCGGGGTACAGGGCAGGCGGGTAGCCCAGCCGGCACAGCGCGGGCAGCAGGAAGGCGAGCGTCTTGCCGGAGCCTGTCTCCGACTGGATGATGCAGTCGTCGCCGTCCAGGATCACGGGGGCCGCGCGCTTCTGCACCTCTGCGGGCGCGGCGAGGGCGGCGGGGCAGCGAGTGGGGCGGCGGTGGGGCGCGGCGGGGCGCATACGGAAGAGGCAGGCGTGGGGGCCCATGATGATGGGGCGCGACCCTGCGAGCTGCGACTGCATGGGCGGTCTGGCGATGGTGGGTGCCGGGCCAGGACCCGGCTCAAGGCAGCACCCAGAAGGCATGCCCCGTGGGCCAGCAGCTTCAAAGGCGGCGTGCGTGGGGCAGCAGGCAGGCACAGCCCCTCCCCACCTGTGGGGAAGGCAAAACCCAGGTTCTCTGCCCGGTCGGCCAGCCAGCCCAACATGCCCAGCGCGCGCCAGTCGGCGGGCAGCGCGCGCCCGCTGCCGCCCCCATCGCCGCTGCCATCCGCCAGCAGGCGCAGCAGGTCCCGGATCTTGGCTGCCAGCTCCCAGTTCTCCGCTGTGATGGCCCGGCCCAGGGCTGTCTGCAGCTGGTTGAGGTCGGCCAGGGCGGCAAGCTTCTCAAGGACCACGTCGGGCTGCTCCCCGCTGCCTGGCGAGCCGCCTCCTTGCTGACGTGGGTCGCTGCCGTCTGCTGCTGCACGGATGCGGGCCAGGCGGCGTGGCAGCGCTTGGTGGCGGGAGTGCGTCGGCGGCGCCGCCCAGGAGGCCTGCTGCTGAGGTGCGGCGGGATGTTGTCGGCCCGGCGGAGGCGTCCATGCGGCCGTGCAGACCGCCCTGCTGGAGCGCGCGGCTTGCCGTCCAGCAGGCAACTTGGAAGTTGCCAGAGGCGCCATCCAGGAGGCTGGTGAGGCGCTCGATGATCACCACGGATATTCCACAGACTGGTTTGGAACAGTGAGCAGGCCAGATCGCTTCTCAGGACAAATTGTAAACCGGGCCTGCCTGGCACAGCACGCTGCTTCCTGGCGCAGGCTCCCGGCTCGAAATGGCAGCCAGAGTAAGCCCTTGCGATTGCAGGAGTTTCTAAGCCCGGGACCTCTGGGGTCTATGCAGCCGAGAGCCCTGCTGAAAGCCCTGGTGCTCCTTGGCCTGCTGGGTGCGCCTAAGCCGGCCTTTGATCGCATGCTGGATGCTTGCACATAGTCTTAGCATCGCTTGATGCCGGAATGCTCACCCTGCAAGTGTGGCCGCTTCGCTTCAAGGTCTGAGCGGCCCCGCTTGTGCTGCCGATGAACCGCCGGTGCCTGCCCGCCGCACTCCTGCCTTCTGCCGCCTGTAGGTCTTGGGCGACTGCAGCCCTATGTCCTGTCTCTAGGCAACAAGACACACGGTTGGTGAGTCCTGTGCATCCCGATGGCAGACGTCGGAGCTGTGGCCCGCCGCAACAAGTCGGCCGCATGAGCAGCCCCTGGCGCCGGCGCTGCCCTGCTTGCAGGGTGGAGCGGCTATCGTTGCAGCCTCGGGCGTTCTTATTCCACGGATTCTTGTCTAATGATGAGGCAGACTACATCATCAAGGCAGGCCATGCTTCTTGTGACATTTCCCGCTCGCCTGCTTCCCCCGACCCAGAGGGTTGTTACTTGGGGGAGGCAAGTCTATGTTTGGCTTGGGGTCTATAAACTCTCAATGCAATTCCTGCACTTCTGGAGGTTAACGCTATCGCTGCCGTTCAGTTGCTGCCCGCCCGCATCATATGTGCCGCTGGGTGTCCCCCTGCAGGCCGCACTGCCGGGATTGCAGAGGAGCCAGGTCGTTGGCCATGATGGCCGTGAGATACTCGACGACATCCGGACAAGGTGCGCTGCTGGGGAGGCCACCTGACTGGGCTGGGCGCCACCCTGCGCGCGAGCCGCCTGTGCCACCGCAGAGCCGTCCTGAGCCACGCTGACCCTACCGCCCTGCATCAGGCAGTGAGTGCTCTGCTGTTCTGCCCGCGCCCTGCCGCCCCGCGCAGCTCCGGCACCTTTCTGCTGAAGGACAGAGACCCAATGCTGAAGGTCAGGCGGCGCCTCCACCCGGGGCAGCACCTGCCAACGCTCTCCAGGGCCAGCCTGCTTTCCCCAGAATGCACCACCATGGGCCTCCCCCCACGCTGATCCTCGCTGCTGCGCCCCTCGTTGGAAGAAGCTGCCCTGCCGGGAGCCAGCAAATGAGCCGGCCGGCCCCTGCCCTTGTGCGCGCCGCAGGTGATAGAGGACCGAGTGGCGGCGGCCACCCACCTGCCCAGGGCCAACCACGAAGACCTGCAGGTGCTGCGGTGAGGCCGCCACGCCTTTTCTGGCCTGCTTGTCTTGCTATGTCGGCTGCTTCTGGACAGGTTTTGGACTGGTTGCGCAAGTGCTGCGGCGAGCTGGCTGCATCGCCGGCCTACCTCCAAGCCAAACCTGGTTGATGGCTGCAGCACGCCTGCCTGAGAGCCTGCAACCGTGGCGGCGAGCCTGCGGAGCCGCTCCCATGCTGTCCCGCCACCACCCTGTCCCCCTGCTCTGCTTCTCTCGAAATCTGCCCACAGGCGGGCAATGCCTCATCTTTCTCCCAAGCCTGTTGCTCGCTTCAACTGGCCCCCTGCAGGTACGAAAAGGACCAGACGTACCGCGACCACTACGACATCAACGACTCGCCCGAGCGCATGGCGCAGATGAAGGCCTCGGGGCAGCTGGGGGGCCTGCGCACAGCCACTCTGCTCATGTACCTTTCAGGCAAGTTTGTGGGGTTCCGGGGGGTTTGGCGTACACAAACCCGTGCTTCTGCCCGTGCGTGTCTCCGGCTTTGCTGGCTGAAGCTGCTGTCCATGTGCTCATACCATACCTAATGACCACCCATCCCAGCTACCCTGTGCTGGCCTGCGTGCGCCCACGGCCCCTTCTGTGCACCCGGCTGCAAGCGGCGCTCCCCCTGTCCCAGCGACGCAACCCCTGCTGCCTTGCTGTCTCAGATGTGGAGGAGGGCGGCGAGACAGCGTTTCCCTATGGCCGCTGGATTGATGCGGAGAGGCAGGCGGCGCCGCCATACACCGAGTGCGCGGCGCGCGGCACTGCCGTCAAGCCCCGCAAAGGCGACGCAGTGCTGTTCTTCTCGCTCAAGCCCGACGGTGGGTGGTGGCCAGGCGGAGAGGGGCGCTGCGGCTGCCCTGCTCACGCTGCCGGAGGGCTGCTGCACTGGTGTGCGCCGTGCGCTAACTGGCTGGGACGCCCAGTCGTTGCAGAGGCAGGCGGGCACTTGGCTGCCATGGCTTGCTCGCTGGGCAATGCAGCAGCCCTTGCAAAGTCAAAGTCAGCAGCTCTATTCACACCATGCTCTGCAATGGCGCGTGCTCCATGCGCACCCCTTGCAGGCAGGAAGAAGGATGTGTACAGCTTCCACGCAGGCTGCCCAGTGGTCCGTGGCGTGAAGTTCAGCGCAACCGTATGGGTGGGTGGCCGCCCCGCTTGCCGCAAGCAACGGCCACCGGGGCCATTCCCAGCTCTTGCCCTCAAGGGGTGGGGATGCGATGCGCTGAGCACGCTGCCAAGCAGTCGCTGCAGCGTGGAGCCAGCACACCAAGCAAGCTCCTTGGCGTGTGATGCTGCAGCGTCCTGCCCAGTGGGCAAGCGCTGGCATGCAGGGAGCGGAGCTTTCACAAGTTGCTGCACAGAGTTCCGGTTGGTTAGGAGGTCCCTGTCGAGCATATGGGTGCCTTTGCTGTCCATCAGCACCAGCCGTGCAAGTCGTACCAAGTCATACCCCTGCTACCTTGGGTGCAGATACATGTCGAGGACTTTGGGCAGGCAGATGTCTCAGATCCGCCGCCAGAGGGCTGCGCCGACTCGAGACCAGAGTGCAAGGACTGGGCGGCAGGTGCGGCGCGGAGAGCCGAGCCCGCAGCAGTGGGGTCCCTCCCTGCTGTTTGCCTCCCTGGCCTAGCTGTGTCGCCCTGCTGTTGCCCCCAGCCAGGCGTGCTGACCAGACCACCAACTGCAAGCAGGCCTGCAGCCATGATCATGTGCAGTCGGCACCCGACTGCGCTGGTCTCCCGCCTCCCAGTCCCTACCTACCTCCATCCATCCGCCCCACAGGCGGCGAGTGCGAGCGAAACAAGGCGTACATGGCCGGCCCGCGGGGGCACTGCCGCCTCTCCTGCGGCGAGTGCAAGCCAGAGCCCTGACGCCAGATGCCGCACGGTGGCGCATGTAACATCATGGGAGCGACACAATGCCAGCAGTGCGACAGGTTGGCACAGCAGCCCGGGCACATGGCAGGCATGCAAGGCCCACCTGTGATAGGCTTTCCAAGGCAGTTCAGCGCTGTAGAGGCAGGCCACCGAGGTGCACGACCTTAAGTTAGCCACAGGCTTGCCAGGCTAAGGCCAACCTTCAGCTTCACATGAAAGTGATGCATTGCCAGTACCTGCGTACTTCAAGGCTGGGTCGGCCGGATGGATGGGCTGCAGGTGCTCGTGCCGTCCAGCTGTCGGCCACTGGGTGCGGAATGCAGCTGAGGGTGTGCCAGTCGGTCCCTCGGATGGCGGCCAGGCTGTGCCTGTAGTTCTGTGCGCAAAGCGCACCGCCGGTCGCATCCGGCAACCCTGCCGCATGCCTCCTCAGTGCCTGTGCCAGGCAGCCTCGTGCACCTGCACCCAGCCAGCCAGCCGCCAGGCCAGGAGCCAGACCCGCGCCCTGCATACGAGCAGACAGGAGAGCCGTGGCACTGGTGGGGCAGGGTCGCTGCCGCAGCTGAGCAAATCAGGGCAGCAGCCCAGCGGCATGGACCATCCCTGAGGGCAGAAGCGGCGAGGAGCTTGGGTGATACCTGACCTCCCTGTCCACCTGTTGCAGAGCGCAGCGCCCCCTCTCACCAGACAGCAAACCCCCCGACCATCAGCGGCGCTCCCAGGATGAGCAGCAGCTTCACCAGCAGGCTGCGGCCCGCCCATGCTGTCGCCTCATCGAGGATGCCGCCAATAGCTGTCTTGCCGAGCTGGGCCATGCCGAGCAGCAGCAGCAGACGGGCGGCAAGACTCAGCAGCCGGGCAGGCGCTCTGCAGGCGTGCTTGGTCGGCTGCGCCATTGCTGCTGGGTCACGCGAGGAGGCACTCCAGCAGGCGCCAACGATACACCTTCTGCAGCTGGTAAACAGAGTTGAATTTGATCAGCAGCAGTCTGGGCGTGATGTGCACACCGGGGTACCCCAGTTGGAAGTCTGGCAGCCACCTCCGCAGCAGACAGTCAGTGGCAGCGGGCGCTGCCACGTTGTGAGGCTTGCTCGAGGCTGCACTGGCGCCCTGCGCAGTCTGCAGCAGACCTGCTGTGATGCTGGAGCACAAGTGCAGGGGTCTCCTAAGGGGTCCAAGGGCGCTCCGAGGCTCTGCAGCACCAGTTGAGAACCCTGAGCTGAGGACATATGCTGCCTGCTGCTGGTGTGCACGACCGTGAGTGTGCATGAAATTGGAATTACAAAAGCAACTGGTGGGCAGAGAGGAGCAGCCTACCTTAGCATGCCCCCCGCCCTGTGGCACAGCGCGCTGCCTTCCAGCGGGCAAAACACGATCGACACATCTGCCTCCCTCTCACGCTTCAAAGTCTTGCACCACTTTAGTACAGCACTGCAATAAAAGGTTCTTGGCTGCTGCTCCTCCTGTTGTCGCCTGCCAGAGCCGCTCCCGGGATGCGCCTGTGCCGCCACGCCGGGCGCAGCGGCCACTCAAGAACATCCCTCCCTTATTTGCAACGAGTTTGGTACGCTCCGATCGCTTTGATCCACCAACCTGCATTGCTGAGGAGCACCTTCTAGGCCTATGGAGGCCGAGGAGGGGGCTTCCCTATCTCTTCCCCGATCAGATGGGCCTGCCGCGGAGGAGGAGCCCCGTCTGCGGTATGGTCCACTGATCGATGACTCGTCCAGGCCAGCAACAGCAGACCCCGCTGCCACCCGGCTTGCCGTCTCGGACAAAGTGCTGGCGGTGGGCCACCAGGGCGGCCAGGTGCATCTACTGAGCCATCAGGGCGATCAGGTGAGGCCGATCACATCGCGGGGCGAGATGGACGCCCCGCTCGGCACTGCAAACCCTGGCCGCCACTGCCGCCGGCGCCGCCGCCGCGACCCCCGTGGCTGCACTTCCCTCGGGGCTTGCCCAGGTGCGCGCCTACCACGAGCATTCGGGGGAGGTCACAGACCTGTGCTTTGACGACTCGGCAGAGTACCTCGCGTCGTCATCCTCTGACGGCAGCGTGGTGGTGAGGTGCAGCGCTTGCCCTGCACGCACCGCTCTCGCCAGCATCCCACGCCTGCCCTGCATGCCGGGCTGCCCTGGCTGCTCTGCCGGGAGCGCGAGCTGCCAGCGTGGTCCACAGTGGCTTGGCAGAGGCACCGCTGCGATAGGTGGCTACTGCACCGCCTGCCCTGGTCTGCGCCCCCCCACCCCCACCCCCCACCCCCCAGGTGTATGGGCTGTACACAGACGAGGTGCAGCGCTTCAAGCTGAATGCGCCCGTCACGGTGCGCCGTACGAGTCACGACGCCTGCGTTGCCAGCTTGCCTGCTGCCGTCTGCTGCTGCCTAGCTGGACCAGCGTGCTGCGCCACCTGAAGGCATGGCTCGCCGTCGCAGCGCAGCTCCAAGCATGCTTACTCCCCACCTCCCCTCACCTCCCCACCAGACTGTGGCGCTGGACCCCCGCTACGCCTCGCGCAAGACCCGGGAGTTTGTGTATGGCACCGCCGCCGGCACCCTGGCCCTCTGCTCCAAGGTGCGCCGGTGGCAGCCGCATGCGTGCCGGCAGTGCGAAGCCGGCAGCCTTTGATGGACATGCCTCGAGCTGTCAGGGCCACAGCCTGCGAACCACCGCCTCTGCTTTGGCCGCCCCTCAGCCTGTCTGCAGGGCGAGCCAATGGCAGGCCCACCCAACATTGCGTTCTGAGAACTAGGGATGCACATGCTGCCAAGCACCTCCTCCCGCCTCCGAAATATTTCTTCCGTGCAGGGCTGGCTGGGCAACAAGGAGACGGCCTTGTTCCAGGGCAAGGGCGCCCTGCGCAGCGCCCGCATGAGCGGCACCCTGCTGGCCTGGGCCAGCGACAGCGGCCTGCGGTGAGGCGCCTGGGCGCATGCCCTTGACAGACCTGCCTTGCTGCACGGGCTGCTGGCCTGGGCCTGGGCTGCTGACCCCTGGCTTCCCGTGGGTACGAGGCAGCGGTTGCAGCCCAGCCCTGAGCGCATCACTGCTGCTGGCGCGGACAGCTGCAGCGGCAGCAGGCTGCCAGCAGGGTGGTAAACGGCATGCACTGGGACAAATGGTGTACGAGCGAGGTGCATTCACCTGCGCCCCGCATGGCCTCCCGCAGGGTGTATGACACCGCGACCCACACCCGCCTGGGCAAGCTCGAGCGCCCCGCCAGCGTCGCCGCCGACCCGGCCGCCCCCTGCTCCCTGCTCTGGCGCGGCGGGCGGGAGCTGTTTGTCTGCTGGGGCCGGCACGTGTGGGTGCTGCGGCTGGTGGGCTCGCTGCTGCCGGCGGCGCCGGGGGGCGCCCCGGGCAGCGCCCCCGGCCAGTCGCTGCAGATCATGGCCAGCTTCGATGCTGGGTGCGCTGTGCTGGGCGCCGCGCCCTTTGGCGCTGACCTGGCGGTCCTCACCTGGGGCGGCCCAGCCAGCGGCGGCATCAGCACTGACGCCGCTGGCGACGGCTTGGGGGGCGCCGGCGCAGCGGGTGCTGCCACTGTTGAAGGGCAGGCAGGGATGGTGCTGCGGGCAGGTGCGACCACGTCGGCAGAGGAGCAGGCTGCTGCCGCAAAACCCCCAGCAGCAGCGGATGCAGCGGGGGCAGGCTCAGTGCCTGGCACAGCAGCAGAGGGCAGCAGCCAGCCACCAGGAGGGATAAACGAAGCGGCGCTGCAAGGACAGGGGCAGCTGCAGCAAACGGGGGCCGAGGCGGCAGCAGCGTCAACGGCTGCGCAGCAGCAGCCGCTGTGCCTGAGCTTCTACTCTCGGGCTGGCAGCCTGCTTGCGTCTGACGTGTTGGGCAGCAGCTGCGCAGCAGCTGAGAGGAGGTGGTACCAGCTGGCGCTGCTCTACCCTGGGGATGCCGACCTGAAGCTGGCAGCTGCCGCCGCGCCTGCCCTGCCTGCCTCCCCCGCGCCAGCGGCCACCCCGCGCCGCACCCCAGCAGGCAGTGCCGCAGGCAGCACGGCAGGAAGCGTGCCCAGTAGCAGCAGAGGCAGCCCGGTGCGAGTGTTATCAGGCAGGCGGGGCGGCAGGGATAGCCCGGGAAGGGCGGCTGATGCCAGCAATGGCCCGGCGGGAGCGGCTGATGGGCAGGCGGCGGTGCCAGATGGGCAGGGCACGCCGCCGCCGCGGCAGCAGCAGGTGCAACAGGGGCCAGCGCCGCAGCATGCGCAGGACAGCGGCCGAGGCGGCCCGGCGGCGGCGGCGGCGGTTCAGCAGTACAAGTGGTGGCGGGACGGCGAGGAGCCTCTGTACCTCGTGTCCGGCCCAGGGGTAAGCCACTTTTCTTGCGGCTTACGTTTGCATGCATCGACATGCGTCTTGTGCCGCTCTCTGCTCGCATCCAGCCCTGCAACTGCAGACAGAGCTGCTGGGGGGTGGGGCGCCAGGGGCACGCAGGGGAGGCCAGCATTTGTATGTGTATGGGGTGGGTAAGCCAGCAGAGGAGGCGCCCAGCAGTTGTCTCTCTGACCCTGCCCGGCACCGCAGGGCATCACCGTGGGCCGGCCAAGGGACGGCAACGACCGTGTGGCCTGGCTCGCGCAGCGCGGCCGCTATGCCGAGGCTCTGTCGGTGGCTGAGGAGGACAGCACAGGTGGGAGCCAGGTCGGGGGCAGGCGCTCCTGGGCGGCACCCGGCACAAGCGCGGCGCACAGGTGGCAGTGCAAGCCGGCGCCACGGCGGGGCCGGCACCACAAATCTGCCGCTGCGCCACACAGGTGCTTCTTCGACTGCATGGGCGCCACAAAAGCCCCCCCCCCCCCCCGACTCCCCCGCCTACC
>KQ482031.1:90123-107509 GCA_001430745.1 Auxenochlorella pyrenoidosa
CCCCCAACCCCCACCTGATGCAGTCCAGCCTGTCAAGCTGGAGGAGGTGGGCGAGCAGTTCCTGCAGGAGCTGGCGCGGGACGGGCGGTACGGCGAGGCGGCAGCGCTGGCGCCGCGCGTCCTCAGGGTGGGTGCGCCCTTGCGGCCAGACGTTGCCTTTTGCTGAGGTGTTGTGCTGCGCGCAGCGTCGGGATTGCACACGTTGGCCGCAAACCCTCGAGGCAGACAGAGAATAATAAAAGTGCTGTGCATATGACGCCCACCTCTGCGCCTCAACCCCCCCCCCCACCCCCCCACCCCCCCCACCCCCACCCCCACCCCCCACCCACACACACACACCACCACCACCACCACCACCACCACCCTTTTTCAGTCCAACGAGCTGGCCTGGGAGCGCTGGGTGTACACCTTTGCCCAGGCGCGCCAGCTGGCGGTGCTGGCGCCGCGCCTGCCCACCTCCGACCCCCGGCTCAGGCCCGCCACATACGACATGGTGCTCTCCTCGCTGCTGCTGCACCCGGCGGGTGAGGCCGCCTTGCCGCCTGCATGGCACCCTCCTGCCTGCCTGCTGGGCGGCTGGTGATGTCTATGAAGCCGGGCAGGCGCTTGCGCCGGCCAAGCCTGGCCGGCCGCCAGCCTGCTGCCCTGCTGCACCAATTAAAACAAGCTGTGCCCTGGGTTTTGTTGCACAGTACTGCGGGTTGAGGCGTGCACGTGATCCTTTGTTTGATTATCGATCATTTGGCACAGGCGGCGCGGCTCCCTGCACCCCTCTCGCTCCTGGCTGCAGATCACGAGGTGCTGCTGCAGGCCGTCAAAAGCTGGCCGCAGGGCATCTACGACGCCTCTGCCCTCCAGGCTGCAGTGCTCAGGTGGCGTGGCGGTGGGGCAGCACTGGACCAGGCCGCAGCGCGCGCCCACACGATCGAGCCAAGCAGCGCTTCTTCTGTGCTGGGTGCAGCCTGCTCGAGTGCAGCCCTGCTCTGGTGGGCCGGCGCTGCCACTTCTTTACTAACTAGCATGTCGACCGCCTCCTACCCTACGATCTGCAGCCGCATGGGCAGCGGCGGCGCCGGCAGCTGGCTGGCGCTGCAGCATGCAGCGGCGCACCTCTACACGGCGCAAGGCAGGCACGAGGAGGCGCTGCGGCTCATGCTCCAGGTGGGCCGCCTTTGAGGGCCACTCTTGGGGGCCTGCTCTGCAAGGCAGGGCACTCTGCTGGCGCAAAAGGTGTGCACGCAAGGCGGCGCAGCTTGATCTTCGCGTGGGATGAACGGCCGGCGTGATCAGGGAGGCAGACGGAGCAGGCATGGGCCCCTCCAGACATAAGGGCACGGTGCTGCAGCGCGCATTCGGTACCCATCTGCGCCGGCGAGCCCACAAGCGGTCTGCTCTTGCCACCGCCCGCCATCGCTGACGGCCCGCCCTGCCTCCCCCCTTCTCATGGTCTGCAGATGCGCAGCCCAGCCGTGTTTGACTACATTGCGAGGCACGCAATGGCAGACCGGCTCGCGCCGCACGCAGCAGGTGCCGCCCCTGCATGCGCTGCCCCACCTGCTGCATGCTCGCTGCTTTCATGGCCGGCTGCCCCCTGACGAGCACGCGGGACGCCCTCTGGAGGCTGCTGGGCCCGCCCAGCGTGACCCCAGCTGCCTGGCCTGCTGTCTGGCTGGTGCTCTGTCTGAAGGCTTGGCCCCTCTTGCAGCCGTGGGTACTGCACTGCCAGGCAGCAACTCTGGACTCGTTTGCGTTGCGCGCCGAGCAAACACTGACCGAGCACACACACAGCTGCCGTGCCAGGCGCCCCTGCTGAGCTCTGCGCTGCGCTCCTGCGCCCCCCTGTGGGTGCCGCCCAACAGTGCTGCAGCCCTGGTGGGCCTGGACCCTGCCAAACTTTGCGCCGCGCTTGGGGACTCCCTTCTGTGCCCCCCGCCTGCCCCCTGCAGCCCTGGTTGACCTGGATGAGGGGCGGGCCATCTCGCTGCTGGTGGAGCACTTTGAAGAGGCGCCCCCGCCCGCGGTGGTGGCTGCGCTGCAGGCAAGGCGGCGGCGGCGCACTGCCCACCGGGGGGGGGGGGAGCGCACGGGGGTTGGCATGCGCAGCGCGGGCTAGAGGTCACCTGAGTGACAGCGGGCAAAGCAGAGGCATGCAGCTTGCGGTGGGCTGCGCCGCCTCCCTGGGCGGGCAGCACCAGGCCGGCGCTTCAACCCTCGCCGCCAGGCCGACCCACCCCACTCGCGCAGGCCGCGGCGGCGCGGGCCGCCGAGGGGGAGCACCGCCAGCGCTGGCGCCGCCGCCTGCACCGCTACCTGCATGGTCTGTTCCACAAGGACTCGCAGGCAGGGGCAGCCTTTGCGCAGTTACAGGTGGGGGTGCTGCCAGCTGGCGCTGCAGCGAGCCAGCAGCACCGGCAAGGTGCCACTCGTGCCAGCTGCCAGCGGGGCATGCCATTGCCCGTCTCTGGCATCATTTGCAGCTGTTTGCCTCGAGAACAGCATTCATGCCGGCAGCCGCCACGGCGTTTACCCCCCAAGGGCTGCCCTGCGTCTCCAAGCTGTCTGCACGCTGTTCATCGCACTGGCCGTCTGGCCTTGCCCTGGCCGTTGTCCGGGCTTCTCGGCACGACCCCAGCCAGCATGTGGCGCCGGAGCCCCTTTCCCCTGTCTGATGGGCGCCCAAGTTGGCCTGTTTTGTACACTCACCCTCAACCCCCACCCAACCCCCAACCTCCACCCCCACCTCCACCCTCACCCCATCCCAACCCCCGTAGGTGGAGCTGTATGCCGAGTTCGAGCCCTCGCGCCTCCTGCACTTCCTCATGGTCTCCCCCACCTACCCGCTGGAGAGGGCGTACCAGGTGGGGCTGGGGAGGCCCCTCAGGGCTGCGCTGGGCTCCGGTCGGGGAGGCCTGCCGCAAGTGCAGCCTGGCCTGCGCAGCAGGAGCGACGGCGGCGGCTGCGGTGTGCGCGGGGCCCCGCTCCCCTGCTGTCCCTGAGCACCCAACCCTGCACTCCCAGTCCAACGGTGCGCGGGCATCGCTTCTGATGCGTCTGCATCAACCTGTGCACTGGCGCAACCCCCCTCCTCCTGGGGGCCAGGTCTGCGAGGCGCGCGGCCTGACGCGCGAGATGGTGTTTGTGCTGGGGCGCATGGGCTCCGCGGACCGCGCGCTGCGGCTCATCGTGGAGGGGCTGCGCGACGTGGGGCAGGTGGGGCCAGTGGGGCCCAAGTGGGGCAGGTGGGGCGTGTGCGGCGGCGGCGCTGCGCATGCCGGGCGGCGGGCGCAGCGCCCGGCCTCGGCAGTGCGCGGTGCCGGGATAAGCGGCAGGCGGGGCTTTGCTGTGTGTGCACGACCTCTGGCAGGCGCATGCGGATGGAGGAGGGGGGGGTTGGCTCGGGGGCCGGCAGTGTGCCCGGCAGCGTCGGCTTTGCCCAGCAGCGGTGCGGCTGCCTGGCCCCGCCCCCCGCGCCACTCTGCTGCAGGCTGTGGAGTTTGTGCAGCTGCAGCGGGACGACGACCTTTGGGAGCAGCTCATCGCGCTTACATTGGGCGACGCGCAGCTGACCGGCAAGCCTGGGCATGGGGCGTGAGGGGCAGGGGGAGCAGGCAGGCTGACCCGATTCTCCCAGGCAGGCCCCGGAGGGCCTGTCAGAGGCCAGACTGCTGCTGCTGTTCCATGGCAGGCGCTTTCTGCAAATCTGTAGAGGCAGAGGTAGTGGGACCGGCGAGGCAGGGCCGTTGGTAGTGGCATACCTGCGGGCATGTGCCACCCTGTCCTGCCACCCGCTGCGCCCCCTGTGTGTGCTCGCAGCCACCGCGCCCTGTCCCAAGGCTGCGAAGCATGGCAGGCTTGCCTCCCGGCCCAGCCGCCGGTCACACGGACCCCGGCCGCCCAGCCCCGCTCACCCAGCCCCTGTGTGCCCGGCCCCGCAGGCGCGCTGCTTGACCATGCAGGGGGTTACATCGATCCGCTGCGGGTGGTGTCTCAGATCCCGCCGCACATGAAGGTGGGTGGCGTCCTGGCTGTGTGCGTGCGTTTGTGTGGAGGAGGCGTAATGGGTAATGGGTATCCTAGATCCCACAGTGAACGAGGTTGGGCTGCCGGGCAGCAGTCGCCGCAGTCGTCCTCCCTGAGCCCTTTTCTGCCCCGCACCGTCCCAAGGTCCCCGGCCTCCCGTTGCAGGTGGACAACCTGCGGGGTCGGCTGGTCAAGATCATCAGCGACTTCCGCACCCAGGCAGGCACCCGGCCGGGCAACCAGGCACTTGAGCGGCGCATTGAACAATAATAGAGGGACGGGACGGAGCAGCACACATGGGGGGCTGCCAGTCGCCGCAGCCCGGCCTGCCCCTCTGCTCGGTGCACATACTCTCCCTTGGGCGCTGGCGGCCATCCGCCTTGCTGCATGCTGAGCGCCGTGCTCTGCCTCCCGCGCCCCCCGCAGATGTGCCTGCAGCAGGGGTGCAACACCATTCTGCGGCACGACTGTGTCGTGCTGTCAAACCGACTCTACAGGTGGGTGGTTATCCAGGTGTTGAATGCGAACTGCCCAGGCCATGCTGGCCGGCCAGCACGGCTATGGTGGCATAGGGCAGCTGTCCAGGCCCCATTAGGATGACCCCCGGCTGCGTCTCATACCCGCCTCTGGTCCGCCGCTTCGCCGCCCCCGCAGGCAGCTGCGCTCCGCCATGCGCCGCCTGCATCTCTGCCTGCACCCCCAGGGCGGCGCCAGCAAGTGGGTGCTCCACGACTCCCGCACCGGGGCAGAGATGGCAGAGGACGACGCACCGGCGGCGCTGCTTGGCGGGCTGCCAGCCGCCGCGGCAGCAGGCGCAGCGGGGGCCACGCCGCCGCAGGCTGCGGACCCCGCTGGCAGCGGCGGCACCTCGCCGGCCGCCGCCTGGTCAGGGCAGCAGGTATCGCCCGCGGCGTCGCCGCAGCAGGCGCAGCAGGCGCAGCAGCAAGCACAGCAGGGCGAGCCGCTGCAGCGCGTCTGGGTCGGGTTTGTTGGCGGCCCGCCGCCGTCCTCTGGCAGCGAGGCGGAGCGGCAGCAGCAGCATTCGGCCCGCAGCCCGGGCCGGCCGGCGCGGCTGGCCAGCGCAGCGCCCTCGCCGGGCGCTACCCGCAGCCCAGGGCCGGTGCCTCGCAAGCTGCTTGTCACCTGAGCTGGCACGCTGGTACTTTGGTCAAGCACCTGTTGTAATGTCGCACAACAGCTTGCGCACGCTTCCTGGGGCTCACAGGCTAAGGTTGGGGGCGGCGCCGGCACGCATGCGCGGTCTCCCTGACTAGGTCTGTGGCAGGGCAAAGTTGCTGCCAGACCATCGGGGCCTGTCTGCCGCTGGTTGCCTGCCGAGTCGTTTATTATGGGAGCAAGATGACGGCAGGGCAAGGCAGACGGGATGAATACGAGCAGGCGCCACCAGGCTGCTGTGCACGCTTGGCCAGACTGGGTACCTGCAGGTGCTTGTGCCTGCTGCATGATGCGCAGGGCCTACACCACAAGAAGATGCTGCTAGCCTAGCATTCTGGCTTACATAAGGACAGATGGAAACAGGAATGGGTTGCTTGATGGAAATCGGGAAGCGTGGAGGTTTCAGTCGCACCGTCATGGATGCGAGCTGTTGCAGGGGGTGGAAGAGATGTCCTAGGGGTGGTGGGGGTACTGACGGCATGGCAGGTACGAGAGATTCCCCAGGTGAGTCCCCACAAAGTGTACAGAGTTGAAATCCTGGAGCAAGCAGTCAGTCAGTTGAGTGGTGCAGCCTTCCAAAGGCCAGGCGCCTGTGCCTATCAGCGCCGCTGGTTCAGGCTGTGCATCATCTGCTGGAAGAAGTTTTGCTTCTGCAGGGGCAGGGAGGTGGGTGGGGGATGGCCGGCAAGGACAGAGCGTGAGTTCAGCTCGCTGGCGCAGGCCCTCCGCGCAGACAGACAAGCCAGCGAGGTCAAGCGCTGCCCCCCGGGCTCTAGCCAGCGTTGTGATGCGGGGCCTGCGCCGAGTGAGCCCACCTGCGACTCTGCAAAGCTGATCTCCTCATGGAAGTGGGGCGGGAGCAGCGCGGCGGCGGCGCCCAGCTGCACGGGCCGGTAGCGCATGCGCGGGCCCTCATCCCCCAGGTCTGCAGCTGGAGGGGTGGAGGCACGGCTGGGGTTGAGCGACAGCAGGCCAGGCCAGCAGCGCTGCCAGCAATTCATGTTGGCAGCAGCTCTGCACGGGCAAGCCAGTGGTATGCGTGCCCTGCTCCAGCCAGCCGCTGCCGGAGGCGGCATGCCGCACCTGTCGAGTCGGGCGGCGCTGGCCCCAGCTCAAAGGTGAAGCCGGAGCGGGGATCGTGGTACTGAAAGATGCCGCCCTTCACGGGGGTCGCCGCCAGCCCGGTGAGGGCGGTGATGGCCAGGTGGCGTGGGGGCGCGGGCACGGAGCCGGGGGTCGGCACGCCGGCGCGACCGGCCGCCCTGGCCGCTGGCGCGGTGAGCTCGCTGGCCGCCGGCTCGGGCATCTGCGGGAACTCAAAGGGCGGCGGCTGAATGCCGCCTGCGCCCTGGGCGGCGGGCTGCTGCTGCTGCTGCTCTTGCTGCTCGGGGCCATCGGCCTGCCCATCGGCCGCCAGCGGGGTCTCCTCGGGCACTGCAGCCAACGCGTGCTGGGCACGTCCTTCGGCTGTAGATGCAGAAGTGAAGTGCAGCTCGCGATCGACGGGCGCTGGCGGCGCCGACATGCGGCGGCTTGCGCCTTCGCCTGCAGTTGCTGCAGCAGCGGCAGCGGCAACAGCACCAGAAGGGGCAGGCGCCACTGAGGCGCGCCGGCGCTGCTGCTGCTGCTGGCGGGGTGGCAGCTGAAGTTGAGACTCTGCGCTAGCAGGCCGCGGCGCGGGGCCAGCTGCAGCGTGGGCCATGCGCCCTGCGGCCGGCTGCAGCGACTGCCTGCGCTGCGCCCGCTGCAAAGGTGCCTGCTGCACCTGCTGCTGTTCGGGCTCCGTCTGCAGGCCCTGGTCGCACTGCTGCACCGCCTGGTGCTGCAGGGCTGCCTGCTGCTGCTGCTGCTGCTGCTCCACAGCGATGGGGCCTGTCAGCTCCATATCACTGCCAGACACGGGCGCCCCAGCAGCGGCTGCTACGGCAGGTGCAGCTGCGGCTGCTACCAGAGGAGAGCGCCCCACCCCAGGGGCTGCCGCGGCAGCAGCCAGCGGTGTGCCTGATGGAAGTGTGTAGGAGGTGTCGGGCACTGGCGGGCCGGGAGGCGCTCTCGGCCGCCGGTAGACGCTGCCGCCGCCCGCTCCTTCCGGAATCAGGGCATGCGCCTGCAGCATCTCCAGACCCGAGGACTGCACGCAGCAGACGGCGGAGGGTGACAGAGCTGTCGAACAAAGGTCCAGGAGAGCAGGAAAGCACAAGCGCTGGCAGTGCGGCCTGAAGGCATCCCCCCGTGTAAGCAGCAGACGCTTGCTGCAGCGTTGTGCTGGCAATGAGCAGCCACTGGCCGAGGTCGCCAGCCCACCTGGAGTGAGGGGAACTGCTGGGAGGCGACCTCCCCTGGCAGGTCGTCGGTCTGCACACACTTGTCGCGCGAGTCGTACACGCGTGCAAAGCGCTCCAGAAAGGCCAGCCTGCGGGTCGGCAGGGCTAGCTGTCAGCACGCAGCTCGCTGAGTGCCAGCCAGCTGGGGCAGCTGCGGCCGACCCTGCAGCCCGAGGCAGGTGGCGCGCAAGGGCGGAGCAGGTGGAGTGCAAGGATGGTGCTGGCTGCCGCACCCACCGCGCAGCCATCTCTGCCAGCCGCCGCTCCTTCTCCAGCGACTCTGCCTCCTTGTCTAGCAGCGCCTGCTGGCAGTTCAGCAGGTCGGCCTGCAGCCTCTGGCACTCCACCACCAGCGCGTCGCCACCCAGCTGCGCAGCTGTGGCTGCGTGGTGCGCCGCCTGCACGTTCAGCAGGCAAGCCAGCGAAGCAGCAACCAGGTCGGGGTAGTACGCACTCTCACTGCGACACCGCTCCTGCCATGGCCAAGCTCCGACACGATTGCCAAACACAGTTTCCAAGACGCCACCAACACGCTGCACCCCCACCACCACGCGCCTCCTTCTTGTAGTGCTCCACCAGCGCCGCCGCCTTCTGCCCATGCTCGCTGACATAACGATTCTGCTGCTCAAGCAGCTGCTGCACCTCCTCGTCAATCTTGGCGGCCTTCAGGTCTTCGTACAGCGCTTGCAGCTTGTCGTAGTCGGCCTGGCAGGGGCGGGGGTGGGCGGGAGGAGGTGGGGGTGGGGTGAGTTGGAGTGGGGGGCAAGGGGGCACGCATGCCCTCAGCTAAGTGCTGGGCACGAGGATGCTGCAAGATGTTTGCGGTGAAGCATGTGTGCGGTGCTCAGCACAGGCATGGCGCAGCGGCTGGGCGGCAGTGATATGGCACGCAGGCGCAGGCCCAAGCAGGCCGGCGGGCGGGAGGCAGCCGAACTACACCTGCAGTGCGCGGAAGTTGGCGCTGTACTGCTCCAGCAGCGCCTCTGCATCGCTGCCGGGCATCACCAGCGCTGCAGGCATGTCGCCCTGGTCTGCCGCTGGTGGCGGTGCAGGCGGCGCCGTGGCAGCAGCAGCAGGCGCTGCCCCTCGCCGCTCCTGTTCCGCCAGGCGGGACCATGCAACCCCAGGCTTTTGCCGCTTGGGATCCGGGCGTCCCGCTGCCGATGGTGCTGCCTGGGCAACCTGCCCAGAGCCGCTGGGCCCCGCCTCGTTCGCTGCTGCAGAAGACGCCGCCTTGCGCTTGCCACCAGAGCCCGACTTGGCCGCTGGTCCGGGCGCCTCAGCGTTGACTGGCTGCCCGGCCTGCTGTGCTGCTGCATTCTTGCCGCCGCCGCCCGCTCCGGCAGCTGCAGCATCCCTGCTCTTGCCGCCGCTGCCCAGCTTGGCTGCAGGCGCTGGCAGGTTGGCGCCCTTGACATACACGCCAGGCAGCACCTCCTTGCCCGCTGCAGCGGGCGGCGCGGCCGCAGCGCCGTTGCTGCGGTGTTTGCCGCTGCCACTCGCCTTGCCAGCTTTGGTGTCCTCTTCACGACAGGAAAACAGGGTCAGAAGCAGGAATTGGCAACTCTGCACGCCCAGCTGTTGGGTGTCGCCACCGTGGGCGCACGACAGGCAGCGACAGGCGACGGCGGTGGCCACCCAGCGCAGCCCGCGCTCCCCACGCTGGCGCTCACCTATCGGCAGCCGCTCCAGACCCGCGTTGCGCCCCTTCTGGGGCACAGCTGGCGCCTTCTGCTGCCTGCCGGCCCCGCTCTTGCGAGCTGCCGGCGCGGCGGCCCCCGAGCTTGTGTTTTCTTTGTCCAGGGCCGCATCCCCGCCACCGAGCTGCAGCGTCCAGGCGGGAGCGGAGCCACCTCCCCCGCCCTTCTCGTTGTAGTTCACAGGGCGGTGCAGCCGACCGCTGGTGCGGGCCGACATGGCTGATCGGTCGCCGGCGCGGGGCCGGCCCCCGATTTTGAGAGGCAGCCGCAGCATGGCAAAGCAGGGCGCCAAAAATCAGGATGGCCTCGGTTTGAGCCGTCTGCAGGGGACCCATTCTGCATTTGGCACATCTTGTGCACTTGCAGAGCCGCATCGGTGGGCTCGGTGCTGCTTCCAGTCCTTTTGCGCGCCCTGCACCGTCCAACCTTGCGCAATGGCCTCTTTTGTGCAGACCTATGCCGCTCAGAGCGGCGTTGCAGCAGCTTGCAGCCCCATTCGGCGCTCCTCGGCCACTTGTAGTGCGCTGCCTCCCAGCTCTGGGCCTGCCTGCTGCCTTGTGGGCCGGCAGCAGCAGGCTATAGGGCTCAGCAGCATGAATGCAGCCTCCAGGACCTCCCGCCTGGCCTGCCGCGCCAGCAGCGAGGCGGTGAGCAGTGGGCGGCAGCACTGCTTGCCTGCTGCCAGCCTGCCTGCGTGTTGCAACCAAGTTGGTGCTCTGCCTGATGTTGCCTTGACGAACTTGCACAACAGGTGCATACAACATCCAGCGCACTCCCTGCCCAACCGTGTCGGCTCTGCATCCTTCCACTCCCACCGCCGCGCAACCCGCAGGCGGCGGCGCCGGTGCAGTCGCGCGAGGGCGAGGTGCTGGCCGCGCTGTCCCGCATCATCGACCCCGACTTTGGCATGAACATCGTGGACTGCGGCTTCGTCAAGGACCTGGCCATCGACGCGAGCGCCGGCAGCGTGGCCTTCCGCCTGGAGCTGACCACCCCCGCCTGCCCAATCAAGGACGAGTTTGAGCGGCAGGTGGGTGCTGCTGCTGTGCACCCTTGTACCGTGGGGCTCTTGTTGGCCCAGCCTGCCTCTGCGAGGATGCGGCCCCTGCCAGCAGTTCCCCGGCCGAGGGCGGATACAGGTGCGGTTGCCAAGTTTGTGCTGCATAGCCCTGTCACACTGCCCGCCCGTGCCAGGTCGTTCCAGGGCTCCGTCGGGTGCTGCTCTGAGCTGTCGATCCGCCCGCTTGACTTGCGCGCATGCATAGGTACCATGCGCGAATGCAGCAGGTGCAGCATGCTGTTCCCCGACATGGCTGCTGCTCCTCATTTGATGCATGCTGCCTCTGCTCCCCTGCTGCCTGGCAGGCGCGCGAGAACGTGGCGGCGCTGCCCTGGGTGACGGTGGTGGACGTGCGCATGGATGCCCGCCCCGCGGCGCCGCTGCTGCCCGACGACTCGCGTCCCAACGGGCTGCGCAAGGTGGCGCACGTCATCGCCGTCTCCTCCTGCAAGGGAGGTGAGGGGGCTGGGGGCAAGCTCGTTGCGCATGCCGCCGGCGAGGCGCTGCCGGGGGGGCCCGCTGCATAATTTCCCACAGCAGGGCATACGGGGCAGCAATGGGCAGCCAATTCAGCGCATCTTGTGAGCGCTCTGTTGGTGAACGCCAGCGATGGCCCCTTGCGCATTTCACGAGGGCCGCCGCATGCTCGCCCTTGCTCCTTTGCCTGCAGGCGTGGGCAAGTCGACCACCGCCGTGAACCTGGCCTTCACCCTGGCGCAGATGGGGGCCAAGGTGGGCGGTGGGCTGTCAGCAGGGAGTGCTTACAGCCCAGAATGAGTGGCCTGACGTGTACAGGGCACTAGGGACGAATGGCTGAGGAGAGAGGGGCTCCGCTCTGCACGGCAGTACCCCTCCCGGGGCACGACGCACCCACCGCAATGCACTGCGCACCTCCCTGGCCCGCCCCCGCAGGTGGGCATCTTTGATGCCGACGTGTACGGCCCCTCCCTGCCCACCATGATCTCGCCGGAGCTGCGCGTGCTGCAGATGGACCCGGAGACAAAGGTGGGGTCCACCCCTGCCACCGCCCCACCGGCTCCCTTGCTCTGCGCAGACCTGTCCAAGCATGCGCGCATTTCCTGGGCTGTGGCCGTGCATGCAGTGCGGGCCGGCCGTGCGGCATCGGGGCGCGTGCATGTCCCCTGCCCGCAACAGTGATGCAAGGAGCTCCCACCCCACCCTTCACCTTGCACAGGCCATCACCCCCGTGGAGTATGAGGGCGTCAAGGCCGTGTCCTTTGGCTTTGCGGGGCAGGGCAGCGCCATCATGCGCGGGCCCATGGTGTCGGGTGAGGCGGCCGGCAGGGCGGGTGGAGGCGCGCGTCGGTGCATGCCGTGCAGCCAAGGGCAGGATTGCGGGAGCGGGGGGCCGTGGTGCCACGCCGGAGCGGGCTCAGGCCGCCAGCAGCAGCAGAACAGTCGAGAAAATGTGCTCTCGCCACCGCTGCATGGCATGCCTGAACCCCCCACAGGGGCAGCTGCACCCCCCCGACCACCTGTCCCGGCCTCCCAACACTCACCTACCCTCCCAATACTCGCCCACCCCTCCGCCCCCGCCCCCACCCCCAGGCCTCATCCAGCAGCTGCTGACCACCACCGAGTGGGGCGAGCTGGACTACCTGATTGTCGACTTCCCGCCCGGCACCGGCGACATCCAGCTCACGCTCTGCCAGGCGCGCCACGCTGCGCCTGCCCTGCTAAAAAGGCAGCCCGCGCAGCGCTCTGCAGGGCGTGCCTCTGTTTTCTCGCCCCACCCCTGGGGGGCTTGCTAGCGTACGCACAGGGCTAGCTCAGGAGCTAGGCCAGCTCATACGTGCCCGTACCCCTGCTGCCCGGCACCAACCAGCGCCCATGTGCCCCCACGCCTCCCCGCAGTCTGTGGCCTTCTCTGCCGCCGTGATCGTGACCACGCCCCAGAAGCTGGCCTTCATCGACGTCGCCAAGGGCATCCGCATGTTCGCAAAGCTCATGGTGGGTGCAGTGGGCGGCTGGCCTGCCAGCTGCGGGCCGGTCTAAAGGGGCATGTGCAGGGCGAGGAGGGCAAGCGCCCCCTGTGCGCTTTGCCCTGCAAGGCCCAAGGTACAGGCCCCGCCTCTTCTTCCACGGGCGCCGTGGGTCGTGCGCTTGCAGCGGCAGCGCCCAGCAGGAGGGGCCCCCATGCATAGCGCCAACGTGTGCCCCAGCGCCCGCCTCTCGCCCCGCGCCCCTGGCCCGCAGGTGCCCTGCGTGGCGGTGGTGGAGAACATGTCGTACTTTGAGGCCGACGGCAAGCGCTACTTCCCCTTCGGCCAGGGCTCCGGTGAGGTTGGAAGGGGCTGGGAGGGGCTGCATGGGAGGGAGCTTCAGGGCGTGCTGCACTGGCTGCCCAGGCTCCGGCACAGCCTGCCCAGCAGGGCGAGCTGCAGGGCGTGCCGCGCCTGCGCCCCCGCCCGCCGCCCTTGCCTGCCTGCCTTGCCGCCACGCCGCACCCTGCGGCGGAGCGCAGGGCCGCCCCTTGCTGCACCGTGCCATGCGCGAGCGTGGCTCGCGTCCCTGATAGGGCTCCCTCCTGGGCCTGGGAACGCCAGCCTGGCCCACCCTCCACCACCACCCCCACCCCCCGCCACCGCAGGCGAGCGCATCCAGCGCGAGTTTGGCCTGCCCAACCTGGTGCGCTTCCCCATCGTGCCCGACCTGTCGGCGGCGGGCGACAGCGGCCGGCCCGTGGTGGTCACCGACCCCACCGGCCCCACCGCCCAGGCCTTCCTGGAGCTCGGTGCCGCGGTGGTCCGCGAGGTGGGGCGGGGGGGGCGCGCGTGTCTGTGTGCACGTGCACGTGCGCACGTGAGCTGCGGGGCTGTCGTGGGTCGACCGCAGGTGGCGCGGCGGGCGGGGGGGGGGGGGGCCGGGGCTGCCCGGGCCCGCGTGTGCAGTGCACTCTTCGCCGCCCCTGGCGCGCGCACGGCGGCACGACACAACCTGCGGCCGCCTGCCCCGCAGGTGGCCAAGCTGCGGGTGGCCCCCAAGAACAGCGTGCGGTACGACGGCGAGCTGGGCGCATTCGTGGTGCGGCTGCCCAACGGGGAGGAGGAGTTTCTGCTGGACCCGCCGGTGGTGCGCCGCAACGACACCTCGGCCGCCTCCATCAACGAGTGGACGGGCGAGCGCACGCTGCGGTGAGCCGGGCCCGGGCTGGTGGTCGGCGCCGCCCTGGAACGCTGCCCGTTTGGCGGCGAGGCGGCGGCTGCGGGGGGCAAGGGCGGGGGTGCAGCCAGCGGTGGACAGGGACGCCGACCGCGTTCCGCCGGGGGGCTGGTGTTGCCGTCCCACGGCAGTGGACATGACACGTGCGCGTGCAACGCAGCTCGCAGGACGCCTGCACATCGCGCGCTGCAGCCCAATGCTGACCGGCCGGTGAGCAGGCGGACACGCCAGCTGAGCATACCCTGAAGTCTCCACCACACTATGCAGCGACGGCGATGTCCCCGATGACATTGAGCCGGCGGCCTGGCAGCCGGTGGGCAACTACGCGGTGCAGATCACCTGGCAGGACGGCTTTTCGCAGGTGAGGCAGGCGCCCTGCCCCGCCCGCCTGCTGCCGCGTCCAGGCCTCCGGCAGGGCTGGCCGCTGGCAGGCCTGCAGTCGCCCAGTTGGGTGCAGCGCTAGCTGCGGGAAGGGTTGGCGGCCAGCAGGTCCAGCCCTGCACCGCTGGCGGGGCGGTGCATCAAGCCCTGCGGGCTGACCCCCTTCAGCCTGCGCTCTTGCAAGCAAGATGCCCAGCCCAGGGGCTGCCTCTGCCAATCGAGCTGTACGTGCCCCACTTGGCTGCTGCCCCGTGCTCTCCCTGGCAGGTGGCGCCCTATGAGCTCCTGGACTCGCTGCCGCGGCTCAGCTGGGAGGACGCCCGTGCGCGGCAAGCCATGCGCGCGCGGCTGGCAGCAGCGCAGAGCGGCGGCAGCGGCGGCGACGGGCCGAGCGCGGCGCAGCAGATACTGGCGAGTGCGCAGGCGGCGCGGGCGCCGCAGCAGTGAGCGCCCGCTTGTGCGCTCTGACTGCAACCGGCTCCTCGCTCTCCCTGTTTTGCTCCTTCCTCTCGCTCTGCACTTGCGTGACTTGCTTTCATGCCCCTTGCGGCTGTCGACGACCATTTTGCCCTCCTATATGTTAAATTGTATGCAGAAGCAGGGGTCGGCGAGTGTGGCATGCACAGGCATTGGTTTGCAGAGGCAGAGTTGGATATGCTGTGGGTGCGTGCAAAGATGGAGGCAATTGTGGAAAGTACAAGACAGAAACGGTCGCAGGAAAAGGTACGGGATTGTTAAGATGCAGTGCTGCTTGTTCAGTGGAACCTGCCGGCAGGGGTGGATGGCGGTGCGCTGCGGCCGCTGGGGCAGCGGCTGCAGCCCGCCAGCACCCATCTGGCAATCTAGCGCCGGCGGCCTTGCAAACAGTCCACTTTCAGCTTGCATTGACACAGCCAGGGAGCTCAAGCTTCTCCTTGTTCAACCAGCCTCTTCAGCAACTTGCTTGAAGCTAGCGCAGGTGCGAACTGCGAAGATCACAAGCTGCCGATCACTTACATTCACCTTCGGCAACCGTGCCATCACTCACTGCCCACTTCTCAGCGTCCGCTCAGCTCGTTCTCCTCGCTCTTTGCCCAATTGTCCATGCTCCCTAAAAAGCAGCCTCCTTTACACCTCCTGATGCGTGGCAGAATTATAGGCAGCCCATCGCTCAGCTTGCGCCTGCTTGCCGCCGCCGCCTGCCGCTGCCGCCTGCTGCTGCCTGCAGCCAACTCGAATGCAGCCCCTGTCCTCTGTCGTTTTACTGCAGGGAGCTGTCTGACACGACAAAGCTTCCGCAGTTGTTTACGAACTACCACTACCACAGGCAGCAGCAGCAGCAGCAGCAGGAGGAGCAGCAGCAGCCCGCAGCAGCCGCAGCATGAGCGACGCGTACGCCGACGCCGAAGCGGCGCTGGAGCCCACGCTGCAAAACGTGCTGGACCAGGCCAGCCTCAAGTGGATCTTCGTGGGCGGCAAGGGCGGCGTGGGCAAGACCACATGCTCCTGCTCGCTGGCGGTGCAGCTGGCGGCGGTGCGGGAGAGCGTGCTGATCATCTCCACCGACCCGGCGCACAACCTGAGCGATGCGTTCCGCCAAAAGTTCAGCAAGACGCCCACCCTGGTGGGCGGCTTCACGAATCTTTATGCCATGGAGGTGGACCCCACCCCCGACCTGAGCGAGGTGGAGGGGCTGGAGGAGGGGGGCGGCTTCCTGGCCGACATCTCCACCTCCATCCCCGGCATCGACGAGGCCATGAGCTTTGCCGAGGTCATGAAGCAGGTGGGCAAGGCAGCCGGGGGCTGGGTCGGGGTCGGGGTGCGGCTGCAGGTTTCAGGGCCGTGATTGGGGCAGGGATCGCGACGCAGACAGCTGCACGGGCGCGCCGTATCCACCATAACGGGCGGCTACCGCTGGGGGTACGGGGGGGGGGGGGGTGCAAGCTTGAGCAGCTGCCCTCAGAGCCTGGCACATGCGCCACAGGCACTGCGGGCAGGGGCGGTCTGGGGCTGGCACCTGGCTGCCGGCGTGCTACCGACGACACGCTCCGTGTATCCCGCCGATCGAGATGGCGGAAAAGGGAACGTTTAAACAAATTATAACCTGCCCCCCGCTCCCCCGCTGCAGGTCCAGTCAATGGACTACTCGTGCATCGTCTTCGACACAGCGCCCACCGGGCACACGCTGCGCCTGCTGCAGGCAAGCATCACCCTCCTGCGGGGTTGGCGCGCGACGCTGGCCCCTGCTCGCTGTTCCTGGGCAGCAGCATGCCGCCTGCGAGGGCTGCTCGCAGGCCGCGAGCTCGCGTGCATCGCGGCCGCACAGGCGCCTGGGGCGCCAGCACACCCGCGCAATGCCCCGCTGCCCGCTGCCCTGCAGTTCCCCTCCACGCTGGAGAAGGGGCTGAACAAGCTGATGAGCCTGAAGGAGAGCTTCGGTGGCATGGTCAGCCAGGTGCGCTGCCGCTGGGAGCCCCGCTGCGCCCGCACCGTCCGCCGCGCCCCGAGAAGCTCCCCGGCAGCGCCGGCGGCTGCCGCCTGCCTTCGGGCCAGCGGCCTCCAGCCCTGAAGCACCCCTCCTGCGACCCTGCCCCCGATCCAAGCAGCCGGCGCAGCCGCCCTGCCTGCATGGTCGCCCGCCGGCGTGCGCGTCTGGCCCCGCCAACGCAGCTTCGTCCGCGCAAGTTTGCTGCTTCCCCCTGCCCGCAGGTGTCGCGCATGCTAGGCCCCTCTATGCCCGGCGGCGAGGACATGGTGGACCAGCTGCTGGGCAAGGTGGACCAGCTCAAGGTGGGGGCCAGCCCAAGGCGGCTGCTTTCCAGCAAGCCCGGCACCGTGTGCCGCTGCACACCCTGCCAGCCAGACCAGAGGCAACCGTGAGGGGCTGAGGTTGGGCTGCGCGCCTGCCTGGCGCGGGGTAGCACCCAGCCAGCTCGCTCTTGTGTGCTCGGCCAGCGGCTCGGTCTTGCCCAGCTTGCCTGCTTTTCCCGGGCCTGCGCCTTCGCCCCGCCCGCCCAGACCTGCCAGGGCCTGCCAAGGCGTGGCGGAGGCGAGGCACCCCCCCCCTCGCCCCCCCCCCCGGCTCGCCCACGCGTGCTTGTGCCCCGCCCCGTGCTGCCCCCCCCCCCCCCCCCTCCGCAGGCCGTGGTGGAGGAGGTGAATGCCCAGTTCCGCAGCGACGAGCTGACCACCTTTGTGTGCGTGTGCATCCCTGAGTTCCTCTCCCTGTACGAGACGGAGCGGCTCATCCAGGCGAGCTGAGTGGGTCTTGCCTTGTCCTGGCATGGCTGACGCCGGCGCTTTTCCGCGGCCCCTGCACCTCTTGAACGTGTCTTGTTTCCTGGACACTGAGCTTTTTCTGTTGCTAACTGCATTTTGGCACTGGCCAAGCCGCAAGATTGCTGGTACTCTTGCAGCGCCCCGCGCTGCCTGCCCTCATCATCTTGCACGCTGCCCCAACCCCGCAGGAGCTGGCCAAGTTTGAGATTGACAGCCGCAACATTGTGATCAACCAGGTCATCTTTCCAGAGGAGGGTGAGGCGGATCGCGGTCGGGTGGGGGTG